>CM060900.1:295232235-295731244 GCA_030762935.1 Hymenopus coronatus
CGAACCCAAGCAATATGGATCCTCAGCGGCAATTGTCCTTGGACCGCAGTAACCAGAGCAATTAATCACTTCGGCCGCGCCGTGGCCGAGTGGTTAGACCACTCGCCTCTCACCTAGATGCCCCGGGTTCAATACGAAGCGGCCGCATGTGAGATTTGTGATGGACAAAGCGGTTCAGGGGCGGGTTTTCTCGGGGTTCTCCGGTTTCCCCCGCCATCGCATTCCATCGGTGCTGCATCTTCATTCATATATCATCAGTGGCATCGCCTGCGGTGCCACAAGTAGTTAAAGTGGGCTTTAAACACTACCAAAAAATAACCACTTTTAACTGCATTGTTCTATCTTAAGCCATTCAGGAGTAAATCAAACTTTCAGGTCCACTCGAAGTCAGGACTCCAAAATTAGTTGTTGATTGTGTTGGTGGTGGTTGTGACGTACGATTTCTTAATTATGTATAAGTATGTTAAATATGTATAAAGAATGTTGGTAATAAGTGTTTTAGTACATAAAATACTTATGGCAGTGTTGAACTGAAAATCTACAGAAAAAAAAAATTAAAACTAGGTGTGGTTTCCCACTTGTCTAATCTTAAGATGCTATAAAAGAGAATAGCTATCAAATAATAAGGTTGAATAAAACTATAAATAACAAACCATAGGCTGAAAAAAATATGGTGAATTACAATGAAAACTGCAACAAAAAAAAAAAAACCTGTGTATTTACTCTTAAGAATATTGGTGTAAAAGCTCATAATATAAATGTGATTGAATAAGTTTGTTCTAAATTAGAACAAACTGTTTAAAATAACCATAGAAGGAGAGAAAATGATGAAAAGATCCTCAATGCTCCAAACATATCGAACCCTTATAATATTGTATGAATGAATGGAACTGAGGTAATTTGCGATGAAAAGGATACTTATAAAAATGAGATTGATGCATGATAGAGAAATAGAGAGAGAGAGAGAGAGAGAGAGAGAGAGAGAGAGTGAGATGTTGGTGATAGTTTTTGTGGTGATGCTGAATGTGGTTTCTGGTATAAGGGTTTCTATTAAGGTTTATGTTCTGTTGAATATAGTAATGGTGACAGTATCTATGGATTTTGGAAAATAATTTGGCAACTGAGATGAACTTGGTAGGGATGGTGTCGGAATGGTGGTAGACATGGCAGATGTCCTTTGTACAGGTGACGGTGTTGATGTAGGCGGCGGCGGCTTCGATGGTGGTGATGTAGCATAATACTGGTTAGAAATGTTTATACATGATGATATTTACAGGAAAAGAAACGTTCAACATTAATATAATACATAAAGAAACAATGCTAGTGTAAGTAAGGATAGTTGAACATGACTCAGAAAGACTTCATACTCATACTTGGCTTAGCCTCTCTCATATTAAAATCTGAACATGTAGAAGTTTATTCAAGGATAGAATATGAGGGTTAAAGCTTAGAAAATTATAGAAAGTAAGTAGAAAATTATCATAAAGGATAAACACTATAAAAAAACTATGATGGTTTGTAAAAACACCACATAGACTATAAACAATTCAATATCATACTAAAATGCATCTAAGCACTATAAACCCATAAGAAATGAATGTAGAAGCTAATGGACTTGAAGACAACTCATGCATCTATAAACTGACAACAAATTTCTGGAAAACATTGCACGGTGTTACAAAGCATTAAAAATATCTGTTATACCATTCTAGATAACTTTAAATGAGCTAAGTGGATTTAAATACGCTACAAAATAGCTAATTTAAAGTATAAACTAGCTTGAAAATACCCTAAATTGCAATGTTTAAAAAATATTCTAAAACAACACACTCTAAAAAGCTTTGTACTGTGCTGAAATACTGCTATAGAACGCCCAATCATTATCAGAAAATATCCCAAATGGTCTAAAATGTTATCTAAATGTCTTTAAAATATTGAGAAAGAACGATAGAAATACTGTAACGAAGACTGAAAGTTGCGGAAATGTAGACAATTTTGCATAAACAATATAAAATTGGTATAAAATTTCAGCATAAAAAAGGGCATACAAGACAAAGAAAACTGGAATAGCTTCAAAATGCTTGCAAACTGAATTATAATCCTTCACCAACAAGCTCGAAATGCTCTGAAATATCTTTAAATCAATCGAAAATACCCGATCCAGAGTCTGAAATACATTCAAAGTAGCCGCAAAAATGTATGAATTAGCTGCACCTAAAGCGTTAAAAAATTACATACACACCGAAATACCGGAATAGACTGGAATATGTAGAAAAAGAAACTGAAGAGGTAAAAAATTGTAATGTTCCTAACTTAGGTGATAAGAAAATAAAATACACTGTAAGAGAGTATTTATCCTCTCTAGCTACAAAAATGCTATACTCATTTGGGGCTTGTTAGATTATGATAAGGGAATAAGAAAATAGAATACATTGTATGAGAGCGTCTATCTTCTCTAGCTGCAAGAATACCACACCAATTAACCTTATATAAAAATCAGAGAATATAAATAAAAAACGAATAAAACAGGAAGCAACAAAATGTTTGCTAAATAATAAACACTTCGTAAACAAATACTTAGAACATTCATCCAGTGATAGCGTCGAAAAGATAGAGACAGATTAATTAAAACGACAAATAAAAACACGCAGAAGTGAAATGCTAAACCAGGTTATTTTATTAAGAAGTTCTCTTTGCTACATTATTTGAAATGTATTTGGACATGAAAAAAGGATGATGTAACTAATTGGCGCAAATAATGGACGTAATTAGGTGGCATAGTTAATTAATATAGTAATCAATTTACTTAATAATGCTACAAAATAAGGTCGACTGGTCACGTTAGTAGTCATCTTTGTGGCTACGTCTGCTGGTAGGTTTAGGATACATGAAAGCGTTTCAGAAATACTCTTATCCGCACACTGCATATCCCCCTCGCTTCAAATGGTATGGTTTGCAAAAGTTTGCAAAAAGGATACAAAATTACTCTTAAACTATGCAAAAATACTGAATCAGAATAGAGAAATGTTCATAAGGGATTCAAAATAGAGAAACATATGACAAAGCTGTAAAATATTTAATAGGCTATTAAAGCGACCAAATCGTCTAGGAACATATGAAAAGTGCTATAAAACGTAATAAATTATGTGAAAAACGTGAGAAATACTGAAACGATGACAGCAATTACTGTAAAAACGTTGAAAATTGTTGCATAAACAATATAAACTAGCATAAAATGTCAACAACTACTATCGAGCATAAGAAAAGGGTTACAATACCGCAAGAAAAGGTTAACGTCTAAACTGCATCTAAAGTGTACTTAAATATCGTGAGTATATCTTGACCGCTGTTACCAGGTTCTTAAAAGAGAACCCTACAAATGCAATCTTGGGGGTTGCAATACCTATTGCCTGAGAGCTTAACGCTGCTGTATACTTCTGAACTTCTTAAAATACATAAATGACCTGAATGATCTGTAAGTATACACAAAACACTGCAAATTACTGCAAAATAGTCTCAAAAAGATTGTAAAAATGTTAAAAGTAATTAAAAACACTGGAAAATACTGTAAAATATAAGTGAAACGTCTGAAGAGGGGAACAGTACCTATAAACGTGTTAAAATTATTAGAAAACAATGCAAAATATGAGCAGAAAACGGCCGAAAATACCCAAAATACCTGTTTTAGATTCCTAAATACCCTCAAAATGGCCTGAAATGACTTCAAAAGCGTACGAAAATACTTGATGCAGCACTCAAAATGGCGTTAAATTAGTGGGAAAAGAGCTAAACTTTCTGTAGCATACCCTGAAAATTAACTCTCCTACAGACCTGAACACCTCCATATGATATGGAATGTTATTAAATACATTCTAAGACACCTGTGATAGCGCTAAAAATGTCCTTAAATGTTTAATGTATATATAATGAACAATAAACTAACATATGTTAAATAGTATTTATTTTCGTGCATTAATTATTTTATGAGTCATAAAAGCGGCATTTTCAGATGTAAGCATTTCACTTTGAAGTGCATGTCTGCAAAGTTCCCAGTTATCCATTTAGCATGACATTTATTTAACTATTTTTCGTGATTGCAGTCATCATTCCAGGCGCGTTTTAATCATGCATAATAAGTATAATGCCTAATTGAATATTGCTATTTAAGAAAATAATCAGTAATACTTACCGGCCTCTGATGTTCTGCAATTTTGTGCTTATATCGAGCAAACGCTACCACTTGCCATTACCTCGCGCACATATAACTCACACTTTAGAATGTGTCAAATAAGGCCATGAAATGTTATTTATATAGCAATGTGGTTTTCCGTGCTCATGCGCTGTACAATGTTGAAACTGGATAGAAGAGGTGGAGTTGTTTTGAAAGAAAATATATGTCACCTCGGTGCCTGTTGGTACAGGTTCTAATGGTAGTATCTCCATGGGAAATCCAGAGACTTCCTGTCGCTTCTGAGAGATACTTTGGTAAATATTCTTTCACGTACAGAAAATACCGTTTAACTTAGTTGATACATATCGTCGTTTCATGTAAATGTTAGTGCACTGTTTTCCGATACAGACAAAAAAAAAAAAAAAAAAAAAAAACGCTTAATCGTTAATGAGTTTGGAAACATCAATGAAAGCTCATTCATATTTCTTGGGCGTTTTAAAAAAGCATCGATGCAAATGTGTTCTTTTATATATTAGGAGAGCTATATGAAAAGAGACTAGGACGTGATTATCGCAATCACCTAACATGTATGGAAATGACAATTATAGTATTTTGCTAACCCCCCGTTTTCGTTAAAGGATTCTTGGAGACACGCATTTAAGTTAAAACTGATGGTTATCAGTCCGTTGCATTAATTGTCTTGCATATACACTTCATTTTTGTTGGTGAATTGTGTTGTCTCCAGGTAAATATTATTTTCATTTTTGGCATTATCAATAAAGGATACTAAAAATCCATCTCATTCATGTTGAGATTTAGATTTTTAACACAGCTTTTTAAGTGTTCCCAGAAACTTCGAATGGTGGGATGCCAGTGTCAGTATTAGTTGAAAGTTAGAAATAATTTAAGTAAACCTGTCATATTTTCATCAGGTGAGATCTGTTTATGGGACATTATTTATATGTTCCAAAGGTTATTTTAGCTTCTAAAGTTACAGTGCATAAGAAATCCTAAAAGGCCCTCTCATGAAAGGACGCGAATCAAACCCGTGTTCTTTTTCATAAAGTTATTAGCTGGTTTACATCCTAATAAGAATAAGCTTTGCAAGAATAGTTTGTTAGTGAAATAGGAAGAGAAATTTATGTGAATGGATAGCTCATTGAGTTGGGGATGGAAGGGAGACAACTAGGCTAAGAAGTACTTAGAATTTTAAATGATCAACATCCACTTTGTTCCTTAATGTACGCCTCATAGTTGAGAATTGCGCACAAATGTTAAAATGTCTTCCGATGTTATACATAAAATCACACCAAAGCTCTGCAACCATAATTTCTTTTCGCAATTGTTCTCGTGAACAATAGATGTGTTCAAACATTTGTCCCGTTTTGTCAGGATTACCTGTTCCTGATATAATATTGTTTAACATTTTAGCGACCCCCTGACCTTCAGGTGAATCTGTATGCATTCAAATCATCGTATGCAAGCCCCCTATATTGAATTTTTTTTCGGAGTATTTATCTAAATTGGTATAGGTCCTATAGAAGATTAAAGATTAATGTTCTCTACTCTAACCTTAGCCATCTGAAATATCAGCAGTATACGTAATTGAACCTCTGTATTCCGTTCAGGAGTGTATCAAGTATTTAAGTATTTTTCACCTCGATCCCTGAACTCCAATATCAGTAGTCTAAATATAAGGGGCTACTTTATACTTCCTGTGCCTGTATAACCAGACAATTTTAAGATGTTTATGTGTCATTTCGGGAGACTTGCAGATATGTGTTGTAATAGAGTACTTATTGCGTTAATTAAACTTTTTTTCTGTACGAATAGAGTAATTCTGATTGCAGATTCAGATTCGCCTTGAGACCTTAAATTAGTACGTCTAAACGCTGGCGTGCGCAAAGATTTCTGTTGTATGACTGATATTTCCACCAATAAAATTAATTAAAGTTCTCTTTTGTGTTAATTGCTATAGATACATCTGCTCAGGGGTCCAAGATATATTTTAAAAAGACAGATTGTTATATTTCACTCGGAAATCATTTTCTGAGCAATTATGCCTAATTTTATTTGCAGAATTGAAATCGGAATAAGAAAAATAGTTCGGTTAGGCACCTTGCTCTTTTGTTGAGGCTTAAAAGCGTCTGGGTTAGGGTCATCTTTTCCACTTGTCACCATTTTGGATTACACTGATTCTATTTAGATCCAGAGTGAAAATTCATGACTGTTTATTTTGTTCGATTTATGTCGTATGTAAACTTAAATGACTACCCGGTGCAATGCGGGTTCAATCAAATCTCGATTTTTTTCGCGTTTTAATTAATTCAAGTATAGTCAAAATGTATATAGATGGAATTACATGCCTGCTTATAGAAATGTAATCTGGAATAAATGTCAGCTCAAAATAATCCCCCAATATGTATTGTATATACTCAATTACCAGAGATAGGGGCGTATTTTTGCAGTTAATTAGTTATAGATATTCAGTTGCTAATCAAAGGATATGATATAATTGAGAAAACATATAAGGATATTAGCAGACCGCCTAAGGAGTGTGAGAAGAGGGAAAGGGCTCCCCTGTATTACATTTACATGACAAAACACGGTTAAACACTGGGCATAGACGCCATATACCCACTACTGGTGCAGTGTCAGAGACTTGAAGAGAGCTTTTATGTGATAGTTCTTACTTGCATCTTTCCTACGCCAATGTCAACACAACCATTCGCGGCGTCATTCTCCACTTCTACATGTTGCAGTAACGTGCTATAAGTTAGCTATCGCGACGCCTATGTTGGAACGATTGTAAACGCGTTCGACATCCCGCTCTCTGGTTAAAAAAATTAGAAGTTCTAAAGTTCTTATTTTTATGGAGTAAAACTTCTTATTTTAGGAATTATTTAAATAATTTTGAAATATATGCACTTACTCTGAATTTTGCCAATTAATTATTTTATTTTTACATTTACTTACAACCAGCATGACAGTTCAGTTCTTGCAAATGAGGAACGGTACCTGTTGTTGAAAAATACATGGTAACTTGCAACAGTCTATAAGTTCCCACTGGTGCGCACCCGGTCTTTTCAGATGAGCTGGTTAAAGGAAGATAAATGTCTAGTATACATCAAAGTTGCTGGTGTAGGATTTTACAAAATATGCATGTGAGGTGGGAACAAAATAGTTGGTGTCGGAAACACTTAAAATATATAAAAATCCATTGAAACGATCAAACACTACGAGAGCACGAAATGTCATCAAGTGAACATCACAGTATCTCAAAAAATGTTGATGGTAATGGAGGGAGAATCAGTGGACGCTGTCGTAATGAGAACCCAGGAAGTGAAAATTATTGAAGAGAATCTTTAAAAAAAATAACAACGCAAATCTAAAATAAAACTAATTATTTGAGCATTATGTAGAAAGTAAAACCACCACTAAGAGATTACAAGAATGATGTCATTTTAGGATTGAAAAGTTCGTAGGGTGAAGACAACATTATTGAAGTTCCGATCTGAAAATAAGACACTGAATGGCCTTGTAAAACGTATACTAAAGCGCTTACTATAAGCAAGTCGACAAAATGACTTGATTGAGTGCTGTGGAGAATTAATCACAACGAAAATATTAAACAAAATTAAAAAAAATCATTATAGCTGATGAGACCATACATGTTTCTGTTTTTGGGCAACTGGCCATTTGTATTCACTATTTCGATGTAGATATGAATGAAATACAAGAAGACTTTAATATGTTTGTCGAAGTTGAAAAACCTACTGGTGAAAAAATAACTCAGCATATTTTAAAGACATTGGAAACCCTTAATTTGGACATTACGTTGTGCAGAGAACAAGCATACGACGAAGGAGCCAACATTAGCGGTAAAATAAAGGCTTTTCAGGTATGCATATCCAAGAATCAGCCTTTAGCCTTTTTAGCTCATTGTGCAAACCACCGGCTCAACTTAGCTATCAGTACTGCCTGAACCGTACGCAGCATATGAAATTCCGTAGGAGTTATATCAAGTGTAGCGACTTTCTTTCGTGAGGCAGCCCAATGAATACGTCTACAGAGAACTGCGAATTCATCTGCCAAATGCGTGAAACCATATGAGTGAAAAGACATGATGCCATTTGGACTTTTTTGAACGTCTTGTCATGTCTTCCTGGAATTTAAAAAAAAATGGCTGAAGAAGGGACCATAAGTACTACTCTGCATTTTCGATCCTTCAAGTTGTCATGGCGCCTGAATTTTTTGTAAGTTTGGTAACCCTCACTGAGAGTTTAGGAATCACGCTTCCTTTATCTCCATCATTACAAGCCCTTGGAATTAACATGCTTCCTATAGTTTAGCTTATCAGTGCTACCGCAGCCAGCTGCAGAGGCAACGTGGAACTAGCAGAGACACATTCAAAGAACCTTTCAATATGACTGAGGCCCTCACTAACGACACTGGTACAGAAATCACACTCCGCAGAATTACCGGCCGTCAAAAAAGTAGATTGAATATTGAAACTCACTTTAGTGAAGAGATTTGCATACTTGAATATTTCTTTTCTTTATTACTTGACAAATTAAGTATTATGCAGGTATCATAACGCATAACTGTAAAGGATCGGATAGTTGCAAAAGCTGCTGTCTCATAACTTCGGTAAAGAAGATATTGAAGATGTTTAGCAAAGTGCTGAAGTATATAAAGAGGACCTTCCTTATTTTTTTGAAGGGAAAGCTATAAGCTTGGAAAGAGATGAGAAAAATATTATGATAAAGTCTCCAGTAGATGCCTGCAAGACAGGATCGGCGCTGCCAAATATTAGAACTCTGACAATTGTGGTGTAGGTTATTATCATCGTAAATAGACGAGAGCACTCAAGTTTCGCAGTACAAGGAGTGAGGAAAGAAGTGGAGACTTGAAGCGAAAGCCATGCAATACGCACAGGAGAACTGGGATGACACAGCACATCCATATTATTTCATCGTTTTGTTTGCCCTAAAATATCTAACATATGCGTGTATTCGGTATAATATACTCCATAATTATTTTCTCAAGTACGTATGTAGATAGAGAAGTTTATGTTCCACCCAAAAATTCGTTACCAAGATTTCAACAGAAATACACATTTTGAGGCTCTCTGAATCCAAAAATCCAAGAAAAATCAGTTTTTGCAAAACTGTTGGTGTGTGTGGTGTGTATGTGGCCACGCTTCCTAAGAGCAGCATAGCTGAAAAACGAAATTTCCTTTAAATAGTAAAGTTGATATTTAAATTCAGTGTATTCCAAGGTTAAAACACGAAGATTTTCAAGAAAATGTATACCCTTTGTGAAAACTTTGATTTTTCTCAAAAATGACTCACGATATCACTTAAAATACCACATGTTTAAGATATTTTCATGACAAACGAAATGTATATGTTGAATTTTCTGGGATCACCTCTGAAGACCTCTTTATCCTGGCTAACTTTTGTATAACTGGTAAACCGTAAGAGATCAACAAAAACATATTACACAAAAAAGTATAGATCTCGTTACAACACACAGCTTATTTCATATACATTTTTTGTAGAGTTAATCGTTTTCACGATATTCCTGGTTATTGGTTTCAATTTTAAAATGCTTAAACTTTACTCAAACGGGAAGTCATTGTTCGTTTCATACCTTCTTTGTTTTGCTGCTATCCGCGTTAGGATAACCGAATTTCAATTGTTTAACATAGCAATAACTTTAAAACATTTGACTATCGCTTTAGCCTTGTGTATTCTCTTATTTCCCTTTTACTTACAAGTAAGCAAGTATGTTATTATTCATCCCGATTAGTATGGTGTAGATAAAAGAATAACCATTTTTAAGAATAGTTTTTCTTTATGCAGTTTTCAGAAAGACCCGCATTCACCTAACTAAATATTTTCTAATTCAGATTTAATTCTACTAACCAAATCAAGCAACACAACGGTGGCTGCCGCTACATTTTTGTGCAGCTTTGAATTTATTAGGATTTCCCTCTGCAGCCTCTCTCATCATAAATTGATACACATTAGCAATTACTTTGCGTGTTTGGCTGTGCAAGACGTTCTCCTGTAATTTACTGGTAGCATTGTTTAGTCTACTTTTATCTCCACTATGCGCTATGCCACCGCGCATCATGTCTACTTGCAAGTACAATACCCGTGACTGCCGAGCGATCTTTCTCCACCTTGCGCCATTTAAAAACATATCATTGGATTAGAATGGCAGAAAATTGTTTATATAGACTGGCTGTAATGTCTATCCAGCAAGAAATTGTATCAAAAATGAAAATTATCGAAGTACTGGACATATTCAACATAAAACGTAATAGAAAACCATCGCTATTATAACTAATTTCTTTTCTATTTTTTTTTTCTATTTTCATATCAATAACCTTCTTATTAAAATCAGGAGTGTATTCCTTACAGTTCTGGTTGTATGTTGTTTATTAATCCTAAATATGAGAACACTTGTGTCCCGTCTGGGCCTTGTGACCCTCCCAGAGCGAAATCATAGATCCACTCCTGCTTGCAAGTGTACAATTACCTTATATTAGAAACTCCAAAACCTGGATATACACTGTCCTAAACATGCTCATAGTATAATATATATAGAACTTTAATTAACTAATTGGTACTGCTTTATTTATAATATAATAATTTATATTATGTATAATAAATAAATATATATTTATATATAATAAATTATAATAACCGTTTCTTCTGAAAATATGAGATGGCTTTCTAACCCAAACATTCTATATTTTAAGAAACTCAGTTATAATATTCAGCTTACTGGTCATTTAGGAAATCAGATTTTGCACATCTCGATCCATGTTATATGCATATGGTAGGAAATATGTTGTTTTTTCCAAAAGGGGATAGCTGTACTCATTGACTTAGAATAAAAATTGAGAGAAATATTTATTTCTAAACAACGTGGGCTTAGTCCTTTCTTGGAATTCCTGCTTATTTTAACGGGGTAGGGACTTACAAAAGTCTGTCTCTACATTGTTTATACAGTAAAAATTTTAATATACTGCCACAATGGTATAGGTATAAATCAGAATCAAAACATTCATATCATTTTAATACCTAACCAGTTAGTAGCTGCAATAAAAAAAAGCAACAGAAACGCAAGTATCAAAATAAAATGTAATGACTTCAATGTCCTTTCACATTAAAGCGTAATTTGGTCTTAAGCAGAGACTGATTTCTAATAATAATAATAATAGTAATAATAATTATAATAATAATGACAATAATAATAATAATAATAATAATAATAATAATAATAATAATAATAATAATAATAATAATAATTTGTCTTCATTATAATTATTATTTTTTAATTTTTAAAACGATCCAGAAAGTTAGGTTTAAAAGACCAATCTACATCAAAGTCTTGAAGAGTTATACATTCAAAATTCCTGTTGTAGAATTGCTGGTTTTATTTCATATTTACTTTAAGATTTTAGTTCACGGCCTGGCCAGTAAAAGGCGCTTTGTGGCTATCATAATTCATAAAGCTGAATACCGTGACAAATCGCGCGAGATCGAATGGTAACCTTAAAACGAGCATGTGTTCTTATTAACTGTACATGAAAATGTAAAATAATATTGTATTCAGGAGTGTCATGAAACCGAAAAGTAGATAAGAAGAAACGGATACGTTATGTTGACAACCTAAACAAGGTCCTGTGGAACACTTGATTAGGTTAGTGTTTTTGCGTGTAAGCTGGATTCAAATAGCTATACAATGATATAAAAAAACTGCATAGTAAAGGAAGCCAAAGCGAACTTTAGAGGCTCGACTAAATTACACATCACCATTTTCGCGGAACATGTTAATAAGATTGAGTACCTAAAAAAATGAAATACCTATATTTTTACGTTTCGCGATTATTTAGGTGTGAAAGAAAGTGTCCTTAAAAGGTATGGCGGATAGGATAAAGGTTGTCTAAGCGTTCAAATCTCCTCCTAAAGCTATTCGTTGGTAAAGGCACTAATGTTGGCGTGTTTATTATGAGGAAAGTACGGAACTTTTATCAACATTTCATGAATTTACATGATGTAAAATCTACTAAAATGCTACATAATGAAAATGTTTTACACGCTTTTGTAGTTACGTGAACTTAATTTCAATCAAGTTCAAATAAATGTGCCTACCCTTTGTTATTTACATATGAAAACCCTTGACTTCTATTTCCGATAGGGTTTGAATTGCATAGTATACCTGTATTTAAGTTATTTTAGAGAGTGTTATCTCATTTCGCTGTATGCAATAACTTCTTAAATCTTCACTGCCTACCATCCATCAATATGGCGCCCGCTAAATATAACCGTTCACTTTTTGCAACAAAACGCCATTGCTGCGCGCTGTAAATCGATGTAACTCGTTAAATACAAGTCATCAATGTGTTTCGTACAGTATTATGAGCCACATTACTGCCTTACACAAGTCTACCTTAAGAAATAACAACTCTTAATTCAAGTAATGTGTTCACGAAGAAAGTAAAGTGGTTTTTTTTTAGATACATATTCGACAATTAATTTCATCACATATTCTTGTAGGTAGTAAGTGTACATTTGCGTTTTCGGTTCATTGTATCTTATATTACTTTCATACTCTTAGCACCTAGTTGTTTTGTAAACTCATTTACTGCTGATAAATTAGGTTACGTAGGTTAATTAACCACAGCGAAGTGTCTTTTCCCCTCTTTTTGTTTTTGTATGGAGGTATTTAATGTATATACGCCACTATTTAGTTATATATATATATATATATATATATATATATATATATATAGGATCTATTTATATATTGTCCCTATTTACGAGCGCTGATGTGGGTGCGTAGGTGGTTCAGCGTAATTACAAGTTGTAGTACGTAGACATGATCCTCTGTGACTAAGGTAGCCAAAGAAGAGATTAATCTCACACAGATACACAGCCTATTTATCATTGGTGTGACTTTTAGGACTTGAATCAGTTGCAGGCAGTAAGGTCTCCATAGCAAAACTTTACGCACAAGTCACCATACAGCAAAGAATAGCAAAGTAACAGCATGTATAGTAAAGAATGAGAAGAACCTTGATGCCATATATGAAAATGAAAAAAAATGTTATTCATTCGGATTCTGTGAAACCGGAACAAATTATACAAAAAGTAGATCCTAGAAACATGTTCCATAAATGCTCGTGAGCCATAATTACAAACGCGAAAGAAAAAATTAGAATTAGCTATTAAGGTGTTATGACCAGTTCATGCGGCCGCATTAAGAGAGCGGAGTTTTCGTGACCACCCAGAAATTATACACTTACAAATTGCGAATACAGATATGAACGCAGCAAGAATAACTACTTTTATTGCTAAAAAAATTACTTTAAAAATTGGTTAAATTTTAATTTTTTTTTTAATTTTTCTATTTCTGTGGATGAGCCAACCAATAGCTGTTCTGAAAAACACTTGATTTTATGTTACGTATGAGATTGAGCAAAATAACAGATACTGCTGTAAACTAGTATCAGTGAAAAATGCTGATGCAAAATCCCTTGAAAGAAAAAAAGGTTATCCAAGCTTTCTCAGAAGACATAGGTGTAGAAATGCTCAAAGAAAAGCTTGTAGGATTGGGTTCAGATGGGGCGGCACTGTTTGCTGATAAAAAAGGTGTTGATGCGAGAATTAGGAGAAACATATATCCACACCTGGTTAGTGTACACTGCGGCTCATAGCATGGACCTTATTTCTAAACAAGTTTTTAGTGACTCCAATGCTGTTCCTAACTTTGAATGCTTGCTAGATGAATTTCATAAAATGCTCAGCAAACCACATACAGCTGCAAAACTTAAAAACACTGTGGCGGCTATAGTCATCGCGGGGTATCTAATAGTTAAAAAGCTGTGTCATATTTGTTGGATTTCTAGAAAGATGCTTTGTTGGCAGTGTTCAATGATTTTCGCTGTAACATGCAGTTCCTAAACTTAGAATTGGAAAGTTGTGAATTTTTAAGTAGAGATCGTTGTAAATTGAAAGGACTTTAAAAAACTTTCATTGAGAAAAAATATTCTATTGCTGTTTCTTATTAGATATATCAGGCTCTCTGTCTTTAATTAGTACAACAACGCAAAAAAGAGTATGTTTCTTACGGTGAAATAGAAATTAAGATTAATTCCACAACATAAAACTTAAAGAAATACGTGTTGCGGACGATCTTTATCTGAGCCTTTGCAAAGAAAATTGCTTAAAATACGAGGTACGTCCAGAAAGTAAATTCCGTTTCAATTTATCTCCGCTGCAGCGCTGCGATCGCAGTTCCGCACATGCGCGGTAGACGCTCTGTATCAAGGAGAAGAAACGTGCGCCATTATGAGATCGCTGTCAGCCACATACGCTTTGTTGTGCTTGTTTACAATGTTGGTGTTGATTGAAAATCCCGCCGCTTGTGAAATCAGATCTGTGATTCGTTTTCTGAATGCTAGGAAAGTGAAACCAATTGAAATTTATCGGCAAATTTGCGAAGTTTACGGACAAAATGCGATGAGTGATTCAATGGTGAGAAGATGGGTCCGAAAATTCAACGAAGGACGTAGTGAAGTGTACGATGAAGAACGAAGTGGGTGTCCATCTTTGGTCACAGAAGAACTGGTTCACGTGATTGATGACAAGATCCAGGAAAACCGCAAGTTTACAATTAGTGCTCTCGCTATGGAATTTCCCCAAAGCTCACGATCACTAATTCATGAAATTGTTACCGAAAAACTGAAATTTCGTAAACTTTGCTCACGTTGAGTACCAAAGATTCTTACTGAGCAACACATAACAAAACGGATAGGTAGTGCACTTCAGTTTTTAACCCGTTATGATGAAAACGGCGAAGAATTTCTGACACAGATAGTCACAGGAGATGAGACTTGAAAAATGACACCTCGAAAAATGATGTGCACAGTGTTCTGGGACTGGAAAGGCATCTTACTCATTGACTTCTTATCGCGTGGTCAAACAATCAAAGCAGATGTTTATTGCGAGACACTTAGGAAATTGCGCCGCGCAATACAGAATAAGCGCCGAGGATTGCTGTCAAAAGGTGTTGTTTTTCTTCACGACAATACATAACCACACACTGCAAATATGACGAAAAACCTCCTACAGGGATTTGGCTGGGACGTGTTTGACCATCCTCCGTACAGCCCTGACCTCGCTCCTAACGACTTTCATCTGTTCTTACATCTCAAGTGCTTCCTTGGCGGTCAACACTTCAACAATGACGAAGAGCTGTAAGAAAATATTTCCAACTTTTTGAAGACACAGGCGGCAAACTTCTATGAAGAAGGTATACAAAAGCTTGTGCCACGCTATGACAAATGCCTGCAAAATTTCGGCAGTTACGTGAAAAAGTAGTTTAAGAGTTGTAGAATTTTGGCCAATAAATAATTATTCTGTATCTGTACACAATTTAATTTTATTACCAAACGGAGCTTACTTTCTGGACGTACCTCGTACTGTAAACTTTAACCTGAAGAGGAAGGTGAAAACAGAGTGTTTGACAAAATAAGAGGCCAAATAATTCAAGGTTTAATTGATGATCTTGAAAGAAGACTTCCTTCAAGTGAAATGATAACGTGTTTCTCAGCATTTCAAGAAAATAAAACTAGAAGTAAAACGATTTTACGGTAATTCTGACGTATATAAAACAGCTGTGTTGCTTGCTTTGGATAGTCATACTGTGAACGAGGTTTCAGTGGTGCTCAGAGCATCAAAAGTGCCGAAAGAAATCGTTGTTGGAGATAACTTTACAGTCTGTAATGACAATTAAGCTTAATGGGCCGCCATTTGTGGGATGCTTTTACCGTCACAGATAGATGAGTCACTTTAGGACATCGGCAGATCAGTCTTACTCGCTAAAGGAAAGGTGGGAGGAGGTGTACCACGTCAAAAGTTTTCCTTAAAGTAAGTCTACTTTTATTCAGTAGTGGTCCGTGATGACGTTTTAGGTGAAGTAGTCCCTGAGGTCCAGAAGTTACATACTTGCAGTCAACTACTTCATCTATTTCACCTCGCAAACCGCAACTGCTTTTACTTGATCTATTTGAACACCTACTTTTCTTTTAAAATGGCAATGTAAAACTGCTTTCCCTCACCAATTTTTAACGATTTCGCAACTTGACGCTATGAGATATTTCACGAATTATATATTTGTACATTCGGAAGAAATATCGATCGAGATATTGCAATTTGTGTGTTGTATTGGCTGGTATGATGTTTACCTTCAGCTTTTCAAGGCTCTTCCAGGAGTCGATGAATGTGTTCTATATCGCTATACCACCTATGAGTTCAGAAGTAAGAGGTTTCTTGCGCTTGAATACGGTAGAAATGCTTCTATCAAAAATACATGGAACAACAGTTTTGTCAGTTTCCCCGAGGAATTCCATTTTATAATTAGATTGTCCTCCTGGACATCCTTTCTTCCACTTTCTTACTAATTTCAGAAACATATTTACGTCGAGTTATAAAGCTTTAATTGTTTATTTGTCTGTAGCTCATCAGATTGATAAATTAAAATCTTTTTAAATATTTTTTTTAAATTATGTTGATTTTATGGTTCTTGAAGAATTGCAAATAACTTTGGCATTGGTCTGCCTGATTGAGACACTATAGGCATTACAGTGTAGGAATGTGTGGTTACGCCCTCTGACTGTACAGCGTCCTATACTTCCGTAGCGCCCCTTTTCTCTAATGCATTCCCCATCGGCATTTCCTTGTTAAACCCTAATTAGAAATGGAGTTTTAATTATGGACAATCTTTAACTACTGTGGTTCTCAGCGGCCCATTCTATACTGGGCGTGAAACACTGCTTGAGATTGCTCTAAGTCCTCTTTATCAGGCTTGAGGTTCTTTTACGTGCCGTAAATCTACGACACGGGACTAACGGCTTTGCTTCCCTTCCGAAGGTAGCCATGCCAAGGTTTTTTACGCCCGAAAAAATCCATCGTTCTTCGCCGGGTTTGAATCCGCGACCTTGGGTATATGATGGTATCCATTAGACCGATTCATCAGCATTATATATTTGATCTTCATCGAATGTGTTGGCGTGAAATGTTTCAATATTTTGGGCAAGCTCAAGTTTCTGTTTATGGTGCCGGCTTGTCACGAAAACGTTATTTTACGACTCACTATTTTATAGTGCTTCCTGAAACGATGCAGCCATGGTGGGCTGGCTTTAAACCAGTTTTCACCAATTTGTAGTTCGGTGGATTTTCTTGTTGCAAAGTTTTGCAAATCACGGTCTTTCACTATTGTATTCATTGAAGGTCTGTGCAGGAATTCTTGAAATGTATCATTCTGCAATGTCTTCATCTTTTCCTTGAAAGCATTTTCACGTTCAACAAATTCTTTCATTTTATATAATTGTCTTTCACTTGTTAACCACGCAAATCTACGTTTCGTTGCTATGCATGATTTGTGATAGTTTCTGTTTATTATGTTTGGTTTTCCTGGAAGCAGCCAATAAGAAACAACATGATGCGTTTCTTTGAAACTAATGTCTCTAGACTTTTTCTTTGTAAGGGTGCATATAGTGAACCTGATTCCACCAAACTACTGGCTTCTCCTTCGGAAGGTGATTGTATTATTGTTCTTCAGACACCAAATCGCCAGAAAGGTCATCATCATCTTGTTGTGGTTCAGTACTCTCAACATGTAGTGTTAGATCTCCATCTATTTTGCGACACAATGTTTTTCCACATCTCAGACACTTTTTTGGGTATTTCACGTTCCATTTCTACAATAACTGAAGCTATTATGGCCTTCCTCATCTAGCATCCTTACAAGTTTTTTTGTAACCTTAAAACATTCATACTGCAGAGCTACACGTCTCCAGTTCAACTGAAGAAGCAGACAGTTGAACTGGAGACGTGTAGCTCTGCAGTATGAATGTTTTAAGTGTTACAAAAGAAGTTGTAATGATGCTAGATGAGGAAGGCCACAATAGCTTCAGTTATTGTAGAAATGGAACGTGAAATACCCAAAAAAGTGTCCGAGATGTTGAAAAACTTTGTGTCGCTCCTGAGCAGCCCACTTTAACTCGTGGTTGATTTTATCGTTATGCACCTGCTTGACTAGTTCGCAACCTCCGAAGCGCATGCCTTACGAATGTCATATTAAATTTTCTCCTTTGTTAATAGAGTTACAGTCGTAAAATCTTGCGGATATGTTTGGATATCACCCCAAAATATGACAATATAGCAAAAACGGAAATTCTTTCCTGTCCCATGAGTATATTTGCTTGTGAGTTAGACACATCCGCGCGTCTCTGTGACCTGTCTGCTTTCGACTGTGGCTTCCTGTGGTTCCCTCATTTCATCCCTTCCTCCTGGAGGGTGTTAGTGCACAATATATCTACATAGGATGCAGCATATAAGACGTTCCCCACCGTTGACGACCTTTTCCCCTTTGTGTGTGGAAGGTATGTTGCGGATGATTCGACAGCAGGACATTGCACTACTAAGACTGCCACCTTACCATTGTATGTAATATACGTTTGGCAGAATCTCCAGCATATGCTCACCACGTGTGTGGCGGTGTGACACATTATTTCATATTTATGATAAAATCAGTGTACTAATGGAAACAGTGATCTTCCATCTAACACAAACTAGAGCTATCAATAACGTGTATTTTAGTCATTGGTTTCATATGATACATAGATAATTCGACTCGCTCTTTTCCTGTAGCCCAAATCATTCGAAATCGAGCAACCAATATATTGAACAATGGTTGAACTGCTTCATATTGTGCCTTCTAATGGGAAATGCGGATTTACTCGATCGAGTATTCACTCGTTTATCAGTTCACATCATAATGTTGTTGCTGTTAGGTGGATGGATTAAGTGCGTTAGGATAGTGAATATCAGCAGCATATACAATGCTGGACTGCGCCGTGGAAGGGTGGTTAGACCGCTCGCCTGCTACATTGGAGGCCCGGGTTCGATCCCAAGCGCTCGTATGTGGGATTTGTGGTGGACGAAACGGCGTCTGGGCGGGTTTTCTCTGGATCCTGCGTTTTCCCCCGCCACTTATTTCACAAATTGCTCCATCATCATCTTTCCTATTATCCATTTCGCTTTCATTTCATATCATCTACTTCATACATGGCTACTGGCTGAGCCTTGTTCCAGGTTCTTCATTCTGTGGTTACGTGCCATTAGCTCCCAGGCTTCTGACCCCTAGGCACCCGTTTGTAACTCCTAGGGGGGTGTCAGACCTACATGCGGGAGGGTAAGCCGACTACGAAAAAATATACAATATTACTGCGTTTTCGACTTTGTTTCTGCTAGCTATTGCGATTAAAACTTATTTTAGTACTACTGTCGTTTCTCCTAAGAAAATATATATAGTTTGTTGTTACTGAACATAGGTTTCCTATCTCAGTATGAAATGAATCTAAGCTATTCCTCTGTAACCCCTGAAGGTTTGTCAGTTGAATTCTGTAACAACATGTGTGTGTGTGTGTGTGTGTGTGTGTGCATGTGTGTAACCTTCAGTCGTTACAGAGGAATAGCTAAGGATCTTACTGGGATAGGACACCTATGTTCTGTAACAAACAACTTTACGGTTAAATAATGAATTTGATCCGGAGTATTCATACGGATAGACAATTGCACATATATAAACACTCAATACACATGTGGTGTTGCTTTCCGTTCAAAAGTAGCTATCTTCTCCCCCCCCCCCAAAGAGCGAAAATAACCACCATGTGGTAATTTAGAAGTTATGAGCTTCTCTGTTCTAAAGAAAATGCTCCGTTAGCAGACGTTAGTGCACCTTTGAGCTCCAGTTTTGCATTGTGGAAAACTGATCGAATTAGAACGGAGTGTTTCTCCATGTATAGCATTAGGGCTGTCAAAACCGAGCTCGGCTCCCAGTCTGATATTCCAGAGTGGTAATCTGAGCTACGTTTTGACATATTGCATACGAAAAAGGAAAAATCATTTGTTCTTACTGTGTATGGTTTGTAATATGGTTTGCCGGTGTCTGGTATGAGGATGTGAATGCGTACTTTAAAAATACCTTCAGACTAATAGTATATGTGCTTCACTACTTCTGTTACTTCGAAATAGATTACTCGACCTCAGTGGCGCAGTTAGTAACGTGTTCCACTTTCAATTAGATAATACAACTTTCAAGTTGTCAATAGATTACTGGACCTCAGTGGCGCAGTTAGTAACGTGTTCCACTTTCAATTAGATAATACAACTTTCAAGTTGTCAATAGGTTACTGGACCTCAGTGGCGCAGTTAGTAACGTGTTCCACTTTCAATTAGATAATACAACTTTCAAGTTGTCAATAGATTACTGGACCTCAGTGGCGCAGTTAGTAACGTGTTCCACTTTCAATTAGATAATACAACTTTCAAGTTGTCAATAGATTACTGGACCTCAGTGGCGCAGTTAGTAACGTGTTCCACTTTCAATTAGATAATACAACTTTCAAGTTGTCAATAGATTACTGGACCTCAGTGGCGCAGTTAGTAACGTGTTCCACTTTCAATTAGATAATAAAACTTTCAAGTTGTCAATAGGTTACTGGACCTCAGTGGCGCAGTTA
This sequence comes from Hymenopus coronatus, assembly GCA_030762935.1. Lineage (NCBI taxonomy): Eukaryota > Metazoa > Arthropoda > Insecta > Mantodea > Hymenopodidae > Hymenopus > Hymenopus coronatus. Next base: position 295,253,016 of record CM060900.1, read on the forward strand.
GTAACGTGTTCCACTTTCAATTAGATAATAAAACTTTCAAGTTGTCAATAGGTTACTGGACCTCAGTGGCGCAGTTAGTAACGTGTTCCACTTTCAATTAGATAATAAAACTTTCAAGTTGTCAATAGGTTACTCGACCTCAGTGGCGCAGTTAGTAACGTGTTCCACTTTCAATTAGATAATACAACTTTCAAGTTGTCAATAGATCACTCGACCTCAGTGGCGCAGTTAATAATGTGTTCCACTTTCAATTAGATAATACAATTTTTCGAGTTGTCAATAGGTTACTCGACCACAGTGCCGCAGTTAGTAACGTGTTCCGCTTTCAATTAGATAATACAACTTTCGAGTTGTCAATAAGTTACTCGACCTCAGTGGCGCAGTTAGTAAGTGGCGCCACTTTCAATTAGATAATACAACTTTCAAGTTGTCAATTGATTACGTCGAATCCGATGAATGTTAAAGGTTGGAGTAAACACAACTTTCATTTAAGGTATTTTTATCCACATTTTAAATTTTACGGAAGTAGTCTAATGATACGCTTCAACATGTACATAGGACACATTACTCATTTTGTTTGTGTAGCAGGTATCAGGAATGGAAGTGTGCCCCTAATAGCTGCGCATGTGTACTTCAAGGTCATTCCAGACTAATCGCACGTGTTTTGCATTTCTACTCTGTCTTCCACTGGAACTGAGTTATTCGCGTCGCAGATATGACATACCCTTCTTCGGAGTTAATTTATTTGAATTTTGTTTATGGGGAGGTAGGAGGAAGCTCCCATGAAGCAGCACGGCTCTATGCAGTTAGATACTCTCAACGACACCAGCCGAATCATTCAAACTTCCAGTATATTTACTAGCGCAGCGACTGCGGGAAACTAGATCCCTGGCTGTGTATAGGCCTAACGCCGGTGCAAGACGAACTCGTCGCATCCGAGCACCTCTTCCTCGAAGAGATGCCCGCAAGGATACACAAGAAAACCAAGACCCGTACCCGTGCCATAGGACGTACAATGGACGTGTATGGCGAGTGATACAAGAAGATAAGACTCCATCCATTTCATCTTCCTTGACACCAACTGGCTCGTTGCCGGAGTACAGTCTCGGGATATCTGAGCGGCATGGAGAACAGCCGGACTTCTTTTCCCGACTGCTCTTTATCGACGGATGTTTTTTCATAAGGGGAGGAATGGCATTAAACCAAAGAAAAAATGACTGGGATCATGCAAATTTGCATATGGTTGTTGAGAGAAATTATAAACACACTTTCGGAGGCAACATATGGACTGGCATAGTTTCAAATTACATAATCGTCCTATACCTTCTTCCAGCGCGGTTAAATGGGAACGTGTGCCGTCAGTTCCTAGTCGATGTACTATCTGGGTTTCTGAAGACGTCCCTCTTGAGGTTCAAAGCCGGATGAGGTTCCAGCATGATGGACCTCCGGCCCACTTCGACAGTGATGTCAGAGGCCATTTTAATAACATGTTTCAAGGACACAGGTTTCAACGCTCCGCTGATATTACTTGGCCACCATGTTTCCCTGTTCTCACATCTCCTGATTATTTTCTATTAAGACCGTCGTATACGAGACTCCGGTCAACTCTGATGAGGATTTGCTGGTCAGGATTGGTTGCATGTATTGTAACTCGTACCACTCCAGGCATCTTTGAAAGGATTCGAGACGGATTCATATTCGAAGATGCAGAATCTGCACGGATGTTGGAGGGCGTCACTATGAAAAATTTCTTTACTTTAACTTTGCTCGAAGGTAGGCGCTAAAATTTTCTTTTCCATATTCTTTTCCATGTTATTCCCAAGTTCCTTAATTCGAGGACCTATTATTATTATTATTATTATTATTATTATTATTATTATTATTATTATTATCATCATCATCATCATCATCATTATTATTATTACTATAATTATTATTATTATTATTATTATTATTATTATTATTATTATTATTAATATTATTGGTAGTGGTAGTACTAGTAGTGGTTTCACTATTATTCTTGTTGTTTGGTTTTCTCGAAAATACTCCCGAAGCGTTTTTATGCATCGCTTCTTATGGTTTTATATTCTAACAGATAAACTTCGTCCTTTAAGCTTAAAAAGCATTTTCACTCGTATCACGGTGCTCCTTACCAGAATACCATGCGAACTTAGGCTGCACAAAGCAACACTGTCAGTGAAATAGACTTGAGTTTTTTCCTGGCTTCTGGGTACTCGAAAAGGAAACGATGTACCATTCATTGGAATACCACATTGAATGGACTGAAAGCGAGACACAGTTCGGATTCCAGTGCACCCATCTCTCCCGTCTTAGTTAGTTAATTTGTGTTCGCAGGCATGAATGGTAGAAATAAATTATTGGCCAAGATTCTCTCGATGGACGGCTCTAGAGTCACTGACGAGTGTAAAGCGCGCCACAGAGATGTGATAAATGGAGTCATTTGCACCTACACACGCTTCTGGTACACTAAAGTTTCCTTTTCGCTTATCTCTACTTTAAACATATTTGACCAGGTAAGTTTTCAACATTTATAATGCCTGTTATCTAGTCTGTGCTTAACTTCGTAAACACTGAATTTACCATGGCATATTGTTGTTGTTGTTATTATTATTGTTATTATTATTATTGTTGTTGTTATATCCGGTAAACTCAAATAAAAAGATTTATTTATTAAGTTTGAAAAAATGTTACTTCAAAATATTGCATCCGCCTAGCTAAAGCTTTTCAATATAACAAACACTCGATGAATGTCAACGGTGCTACCCTCCCAAATTTGTTACCGTTTATATCCTTGTAGTTTATGTTATGTATTTATGTAAGGTTTTAGAATCTATGCAGTGCAACCATCATGCTTATTACTTCTAGGATCATTGAATTGTGAGCCATATTAATTACATTTGCTCCCATCTTTCTGAATACCAAATTAGGCATTGAAGTCAGCGAAGGTTCAAAAGACGTAAGGTGATTTTCTTAGAATTTCGCTCAGCTCTTCTTTAGTTTAAAAATAGTCCTAAACCCTTTTATAAACTATGAGCGGTGACATAGCAAAGGAAATCCTTATCTTCAGTTTATTCTAAAGCATCAATTATGGATGGACGCCTGAAACTGATGGGAGCCCATCCCGCATCGAGTGCTGAGTTCCTCATTTGTTTTGCTCTGTTATGTTACCATGTAATATTCTGGAACAGTAGAGGTACCACCTGGATCAAACTGAATCATTTCACTAATCGCGATTAACTCTATCATTGTGTACAGCAGTGGTGTTCCATTCCAGCTGTACCCCTAGGCCTAGACCTAGAGTTTCCCCTAATTAAACTATACATAACCATATTTAAAATAGATTATAACATTTAACATTTATTAAATATTACAGAAAGGAGGATTATGCTATAAGTGTATAAAATACATACACGAACTTTGTAAGTACGTTGTAGATAGTATATAGACACAAAAGTGTACTCGTATGTTTCTGACCTGGTTGAGCTTGTTTTCTGGACACCAGTTCCTCTAATCGTGGCTGAATCGTCATTAGTGCAAGTATCAATGGGGATTATGGATTCAAGCGATTTCTTTATTTCGTTTTGATTGCTGTCAATGCAGAGAAGCCCTGCTCACACAGATAAGTTGAGGGGAATGGAAGAAGGCAGGTAATGGCACAGTTACTAAGTTTGGTGTACTCTTTGCATGCTTAACATCAGAAATCACATATTGACAAGTTTTCTAATGTTATTTTCAGTGAGCTGTCAAGGACATGTCCAAAAGAACTTTCTTTTAATTTTACAGAAAGATCAGAGAAATTGATGGCGGTGGTACAAAATGGATTTGTAGTATCGTCTTTCTCGATTTCTGGGAAGTATTTTAAAAGCTGTAACCTGAGATTTTGTAGCTGGAATATGATTATTTCCAAAAGTCCATCAGCTATATTAACTTCATTTTGTCCACTAAGTTCCAAAAGGGTTGTAAAAACTGCATTGTTGTCTTTATTAACGCAAAAAATCCAAAATAAAACTTTCTTATAAAACCGCTTTATTTTTTCATGAGCTCTAAAAACGTTTCTGTCAAAACCTTAGAATTGAAAATTAAGCTCGTTAAATTTGTTTTGAGTATATCGGTCAGATAAGCTAATTGGCTAATCCACTTTTCATCTTCAAAATGCTTCACCAGATCGGCTTTAAATTTTGTAAGGAAACATTTTCCCTCGTTTTTTCAGTTCATAAAGACGAGTCAATACACGTCCTCGTAATAACCAGCGCACCTTGGTCTGCAAAAAAACGAGTGTGCGTAGCTCCCATCTCCTCACAATTTTTTTGAACAGACGGGAGTTCAGTGCAAGTGACTTTATTAAATTGACTACTTTTATAGCAGTGTTCAATGTTTCGTGTAAATCAGGAGTAATGTTTTGCTACCAAATTTTCTGTGCGTATAATGCATTGTTGCCAAATAATTTTGGCGAATACGAGCTATAAGACCGCTTTTTTTTTTTCCTGTCAATGAAGCAGCACCATCTGTGGACAAAGTTACACACCATTCCCATGACAAATTTAATTTTCAAAACACCCCCCCCCCTTTTATGCTCTGGTAGTTGTTCGCATCCTAGTATTTCATCAGAAATAGCACCCTTTTTAACGTCAAAATACCGAACATATATAAGTTGCTCAGCGTCAGCAGACGCACCTACCGATTCATCGATTTGAATGGCAAATCTTTTGTCTATTTGAATATTTTCTACTATTTGGTCAACAATATTTTTTGCCATATCATTAATTCCATGCCCTACACTTGTGTCAGATTTCGGAATTGTTTTCATTACTTTAGCGCAATCTTTATGTAGCATATTATCTGCTATAATCAAAGAACCAGGAATAATAAGTGATTCAACTGCGGTATAAGGTGATTCATTTTTTGCAACTAGCAACGCTAACTCATACGATGTCTCCAGTGCCACCTTAGTTGATTTTGTAAAACAGTATATCACGTTTGAACTTTTATTCAAGGTTTCTGCTTTGCGCCGGTAAAAATCCAATGTCTTGTCTTTACATTCGCCGTGATTGGTTAGCAAATGTCTCTGAAGCAGGCACGGTTTCATAGAATTATTCGACAGAGTTTGGCTGCAAATGATGCATTTGTTTGCACATATTTGACACGAAACCATAGTTAATGTAAGATTCGTGGTAATATCCGTATTTCACATTTCTCGGGTTTTTCGACTTGCTCGTAGATGGTTCAACTTCAACAGTATTTCCACCAATGTCCCCTGGTGGAACAACCGTTGTTGCATTTTTCACTTGCGTTGGTTCAACATTATCGACACTATCACTTGTTTCTCTGAGTTTACGTTTTCCTCGTATAACGAATTTATCCATTCTACAACAAAAGTTAAAATAGTGCTATCACAGTAAAGACATTTAAAATGTCACAAATATAAAGAATGAGATGTGAAACTGTGAGTAAAGAAAACGAACCTACACCTAACAGTTACGAAAATATACTGAGTACTGAACTGTCGGTAGACAGTTAACTAACGTACGTGCTCAGACACTGTTATTGATGTCGACGTTTGAAACAAACAACACAAATTATTAGCGAGCGCAGCTGTATATTATCATTGTTGGGTATACCAGCAGTACAGCTCAAATCTTTTTGATTGACATATTTTTCCTTACTTTGTGATCATTCCGGAAACATATTATATGTACCCCTAGGAAATCCGATCTGGTGAAGCATTTTGAAGATGAAGATTGGATTTGCCAAAAAGCTTATCTGACGGATATATTCAACAAATTTAACGAGCTTAATCTTCAATTCCAAGGTTTTGACAGAAACATTTTTAAAGCTCATGCGAAAATAAAGGGGTTTTATAACAAAGTTTTATTTTGGTTTGATTGCGTTAATAAAGAGAATATTGCAGTTATAACAACTCATTTGGAACTTAGTGGGCAAAATGAAGTTAGAGTTGCTGATGGACTTTTGGAAATAATCAAATTCCAGCGACAAAATCTCAGGTTACAGATTTTAATACACTTCCTAGAACTTGAGAAAGACAATAATATACAAGAATGGATTACAAATCCAATTTACACCACCGTCATCAATATCTCCGATCTTCCCGTAAAGTTACAAGAAATTTCTTTTGGACATGTCTCTGACAGTTCACTGTAAATACAATTCGAAAACATGTCAATTTGTGATTTCTGGTGTTACGCACGCAAAGAATACACTAACATTAGCGACTGTGCCATTACCTGCCTTCTTCCATTGCACCTATCTTTGTAAGCAGGGTTCCTCTACATTGACAGCAATCAAAACGAAACAAAGAAATCGCATGAATCCGGAATCCCCATTGATACTCGCATTAATGATGATTCAGCCACGAATAGCGGAACTCGTGTCCAGAAAACAAGCTCAACCATCTCATTAACAGATGAAACATGTGCCACTTTATAAAAATTTGTGTCTATGTGCTATATGCAACATATTTACATAGTTCATATGTTTATTTTATACACTTATAGCATAATCCTCCTTTCTGTAATGTTTAATATATTTTTAGTTATTTATTTTAGATATGGTTATGTATAATTTAAATTAGGGAAAACTTTAGGGCTAAACCTAGGGGTACAGAATGGAATAGAAAGTTGTGAGTGGCGGTACGCGGAGAAAAAAGGTTGAATATCACTGGTTTAGAGCAATTGATTTTAAAATAATATCCGGCAGCAATTAGTACTGTAACAACAAGCGGGAGAGTTGTAGTCTGTAACAGAGAAGATGCCAATATTGTGTGTTACTGTATTCATTGTGCTTCTGTTGTCAATCAAAGTTAATGTGATAAAAGTTTGCTTCCCTTGGGTGGTATGAACAAAACTCGACGATTCAAGCTTGATCGCGACCAATCACTTTAGGAATCAAACCTTTACGTAATGAGACACGCTTTGGAATGAATAAAAAGTAGCGGCACCTTACTTTAATGAAATGTATCTACCGATTTGTTAACACATCTCAGTAGGTGTCTCAGCACGCGAAACGTAGCTTTGTGCAATAAATTATTGGCAGATTTGGTACCAATTTTTGTGTTTTCTGAGCGCAGAAGGCAGCCGTTCATTAAACCTGTAGGAATTCTGATGAAGTAAGTTGTGACAAGCTTTATAGATTAAAGCAAAATGTGCAGTTGTTTGTTTGCTTTCTTCCCGAAAAAACAGGAACAGGAAATGGAATTTCAAGCAACAAGCAGAAATTAGAGTATTGTTATTATTATTATTATTATTATTATTATTATTATTATTATTATTATTATTATTTATTTATTTATTTATTTATACAGCTCCCTTTAAATTCTATGAGCATATCAAAGACCTTGCTTTAAAAACAATTGCTCGTGTTTTCTCGCTGAACTGTATGGTTTCTTAAACTTATTTTTTCACTTTTATACTATTAAACACACATTCACTCCCATATGCAGACTTCCCCACTCCCTGAGGACTAAGGAATAACTCTAGTCACAGAGAGATTTCCCGCCACCGCCAGGAACTGATCCCGGGAACTCTAAGTGACCAGCCAGAACGATGACCACTGGACCACACTAGTTAGGACAGCTAATAAACTAAAGGTTTCAGTGTGACATCACAGAAGTTACAGGACCTCTCAGAATTCAGTATCCGAAACATTTTGGAAAGTTGGTCTGCTGTAACTGAATAAGGTTACGGACATTTGATAGCACCAAATTTCTAGTATGAGAATTTCTAAATGCTGCTGCATTTCAAATAGCTAAAGCGGTTCGGAAACAGTGCGATACATTCCTTGATTCAACTGGAGCTTTCGATTGCACCTATATCTTAATCAAGAAGCCGAAATCTCATGTAGACGAAAATATTACTAGGAAAGGTGCTGTTTACAGGTGTTGCTGCAAAATGGCTGCAGAGACATTTGCAATAATAATAATAATAATAATAATAATAATAATAAGAATAATAATAATACGCGTTATTTCTTAACGATCAGGGTTATGGACAACTAATGGACCCTGTGCATATAAGGTTTCTCGACAAGGAACGTGTTATAATACAAATATATTTTGGGCAGCCAAAACGAGCTTTCCAATGCTTCAATTAAAAAAAAAGAAGGAAAAATGTTAATTACCGGGTACCTTCGTTTATTGCTTGTTTTATGGTTCTGCATAATGCTTTCCATTATTGCTCCATAACTAGGAGGATGATTACGAGGTTAATAGACATAAAATGATTCACTTGTAATGTTTTATTTTTACTGTCACTGTTTTAAAAGGATTTGTTTGTCCTATCAGTTCCAAGGACTTTCTTTTTATTCTTTCAGGGTTACTGGCTCTAGAAACATTCGCTTTTTTATTTTATTCTGCTTTTTATATTGCTTATATTCCGAAACAGTTGATTTTTATTGTAATCCAGATGAAAAACTTTTCTTAAATTTTACGTAATTCTGGTCATTGCAGTAACATTTTTAATTCACTAATTTTCTGGCAATTGCGGTTTCATTACAAAGGCTTTTAAAACATCAGCGAAACAAGATTAAGCATGCAATGTTTCCTCCTCCATTTTGACAGGATAAACTGGTTTACGATACAATAGGCTTTTCCACAGATGCAATACATTATAGAGCTGCTTACTCATAAATAGTGGCACATGTATTAGATGCGGCTAGCATATCTCACATCGTAGGGAACATTTTAATTCATAGGAAATAAACTAGATGCACCTCAAGACTGCCCGCATGTCACATTTTCTGCTACCGGCATCCCACAAGACGCGTCTCACTTTGAATTACGACTCAATGTTCACTGCTGCGGTGATTGTTCTTGATAGTGAGAATGGTAATCATGAAGATGTGTTGACTCCATTCCTGGTGCATAAATGTCTCTACAGGTACAATCTTCATTTGACAGCGAGTCTAATCAACATCAAATTTCAACAACGTCACTCACATATTAATTTAGTTGTTTGAACGCATGAAAAGCACTTATTGTAAAACGTGTTATGAAGCATACGAAAACAAATTGATAAAATGTTCATCCAAACTGAATTACTTTTTATTCAAACTGGTTTCTGTAACTGGTGAAAAAGCTTTTGAAAGTTGTTTCGTCTGCGAAGAGGACAGATGGAGAAAATAGAATTTCTGTTCTCAACATTTTATAACCTGCTCTTTAAGAATTGAATATTGTCATAACCTGAAATAATTATGACATGAAAAAGGAAGAAAATAAATATTGCAACATACATGTAAAAATATCTTATGAATAATTGTCTTTTAAATAAACTCATTTCAGCAATAAAATAGGCAAACTAGTTTGCAGTAACGAAATATTAGGAATTTAATAGATTCGTATACCACCATCTTTTTTTTAAAAATTCTAACCAATGACCTTGAGATTTTCATGAATTGTCCCTAGGCTCCTACTCGACCTCAGGCCCCAAGCAGACAACATTTTTAAAATAATTAAAGGTTTCGAACTGAAAATACTCTAATGCACAGTTTAATATTATGTTGAGGTGGCCAAAATGACTGTTGTACGTGAAGGCTAAAAGGCAAAAATACTGGTTTAGAACCTTGGACACTATATGTTTATTGTTTGCCCGTTATCTTAGGTTAGTGGCTAAATATAGTCTGAGAAATCAAACAGGTTGCCGAAATATCTTTAACCTTGGAAACGACACAGCAAATTGTTTATGCAAAGCACTATCTTCTTTCATTAGTTGTAATATGGCAAACGATTCGTCGGTTAATTTGCAACCATTTCCCCACGCCCAAAATATGGATAGTTGGTTATGTTTCTCTCCATTATTGTTTCTAAAATCACCATGGCTCATTGGATATGTGTTGAAATAATATTTAAGTGGCAAATCATAATATGCTGGGAACATAGCTCATGAGTTTTACCTACAATTGAACATTTTTACACGAGGATGTTAAAACAGATTGTTTTGTTATATTAATTCTCCAAATATAGCTATTAGAAAGCAAAACCTCAGGATTTGAACATTAAAACTCACTTTTCAAATGTTTAGAAAATAATCTACTTTTGATGCAATCTGGTGAGTCTGCAGCAAATAGAATTACAGATTCCATAACCTACTCTTCCTCGGCAAGAAAAAGTATTCCGAACTGAATACAGGAATTTAGAGAAACGCACAATTGTTAAGGAACTAGCTCTATCGCCAACACTATTTTGAACCATTAACACTGCAATGCAATATTTAAAATCAAGGTTTCATACTTATGTAATAATTTTTGTGTCACACTGTGAAGAAAATATTTTTTGTGAAACAAGTTTTGTATAAGGAGAAAAAGCATCTTCTGTACCATAAATGGTTTAGTCCATTCGATTATTTTTAACAATATCATCACACGTACGGCGGAAGTATCATTTTTCCATAGTCACCTCTACGATCTAAAATGGAATAAACACGGATTAATACCCTAACAAATTTAAATTGTCATCGGAAGTTCGCTAATGCCCTAAACCGTTATATGCTGACGAATTCATTCTTGAACAAGGACCTCCGCGGGCAAACGTTTGCAGTGAAGAAGTGATAGTGTCAGACTATTCCTGTTCAGGAGAATGCCAATACATAGCATCAACATAAGGTCAGTGGCGGGTTGTGAGCTGCTGAATTGGGGGTGCTGTATTGTAAGTTGTTTATATCAAAATGTGCTTAGTAAATATACATTTTTATGTGTAAAACAAATTTTTATATTGTAAAAACAACAATCAAAGGAAAAGGGAAGAAAAGGTCATTGATTCAAGAATTATGTTAAAACATCTTAGATTCCACGCTCATAAGCAAATATTCATTTTTAAAGTGATAGTAGTAACGTTTTCTAATATACAGTAGTAACAATAAATGAACAGTGTCTGTGGAAAATAATTTCTGTAAATGAGGTCCATTCTTTCATTCTTGCGTTTTATGAACTCTCCCATTACTTTTTCATTGAAGAAATCGTCAACATGGTGTGTGGCGACAAGCATTCCTTGGACAGTGTGCTGCCCAAAAACGACTTGACTCTCTTTAGTGTGGAAAAGCATTTCTCAACTTCCGCCGCAGTCATTGGTGTTGCTAATACAATTTTACAGAGAGAAAATACCTCAATGAACGTATTTTGGAGAACATTTGCTATTAGAATTTGATAAGCCCTCGGTGCACCACGTACTTCACGAAACTCTTCTCTTTCATGCAAAACAATTAATTCAGATTTCAGGCGTTCCTTCTTTAGCATAGTATGTGACTAGTTAATATAGCAGAGAACTGAACCATGGGCTAATGTGCATACATGGGAAAGATTGGGAATTCAGGGACGGGGGGGGGAGTCTCTAGCGAGAGATCAGGGCTAGGGCTAATGCGCATACATAGTAGAGATAGGGAATTCAAGGGGCTCATATTAGGAGGAGGGGGAACCTAACCTAGGGTAAGAGTATCAGACGTAGTTTTCAGTCATTTGGGGCCATTTTCAAGGTCGTTTTCTTTGCTTATCAGTTATTTTAATGGTTTTCTCAGAATTTTAACATGCTTTAACGATTATTTGTATAGCTAAAGATGTTTGAGAACATGTTTTGTTATTTTGCAGTGTATACTCTTCTTTTTGAGTACTTACAGATTTTTTATAACACTTCTTGAGGGTTTTTCGGGTGTTATTTTTTTTTTGTAGTGTTTAACGCCCGCTTTAACTACTTATGGCACCGCAGGCGGTGACACTGGTGATACTTGAATGATGATGGAGCACCGGTGGAATGCGATGGCAGGGGAAACCGGAGTACCCGGAGAAAACCCGCCCCAGAGCCTCTTGTCCACCACAAATCTCACATGCGGTCGCTTGGGATCGAACCCCGGCCGTCTAGGTGAGAGGCAAGTGGTCTAACCACTTGGCCACGGCGCGGCCTTTCGGGTATTAGGAGAGCTGTTTCGAATGCCTTTAATGGCACTTCATACCATTTGGAAGGCGTTTAGGTCTCTAGGTCAGCTAGTTTCAGGGTACTTATCAGATATTGTAGCTCTTTTTGGACTGATTTCAGGCCATTTTATGGGTATTTAGGGCTCTAAAGCTAGTATTTTAAGCTTTTTCGGACTTTTTGGTCATATTTTACATTATTCTACAGTGTTTTCTATTGATTTTTGACGCTTTTATATGCATTTAGTATGTTATAGTGTTATTTCTCAGCGATTATTTTGTCTTCTCATGCATTTTTAGGGATTTGTAAGATGATTCTATTGCTGCCAATTTTGCTTAGTATACTTTTTATAGCATTCCATGTCATTTGAAGGATGTTTAGGGCTCTAGGACAGCTAGTTGTGTGGTATTGATAAAACATTTTATCTCTGTTTTCCACACCCTTCGAGTCATTTTGAAGTTATTTGGGATACTAAAACAGGTATTTTAGGTGTTTTGCAATGGGTTTTCGCTCGTATTTTACATTATTTTGTAGTTTTTCTAATGTTTTTAGCACTTTCACAAGCATTTTTGCACGCTTTTAGACTATCTTTCGTTGCTTTTAGTGCTTTCACATACATTTTTCAGGATTTTAATGGTGATTTGTAGCGTCGTTACTGTGGTTTAGTATGGCTTTAATATCATGTCATACCATTTGAGGAGGGTCTTTAGGACTGTAGGTCAGGGTATTTATGAGACATTTTAGCTTTTTTCCACCTCGAATCGTTTTGTTGGCATATATGACTCTAACAGAGGCATTTTAGCCCCTTTTCAGGTTTTTTTATAATATTTTACAGGACTCTGCAATATTTTATAATGATTTTAGCACTTTTGTAGACATTTTAGCACATTTTGAGTCTATGTATCAGAATTTTGCAGTGCTTTCTGTCTCTTTACAGATCATTTACGACTTTTAAGCTATTCAGAACTATAAGATAGTGTTAAACCCTCAGGCAATAAGTATTTCAAACCACTTTGAATGTATTTTTGGAAGTTTTTTTAAGAACTTTTTGACAGCGACGATGGCGTACTGACATTTTTGTTGGTTTAGGTTCACTTTAAGCGTATTTGAGATAATATCATTTTCATGACTGCTCATATCCCTTTCAAATGTTTGATAGTAATTGATGTAATTTTTGTGCTAGTTTATGGAGTTTCTACAACAATTTTACGTTTTTTTTGTAATAATTGATGTCATCGTTTCAGTGTTTCACACATTTTTCACACTATCTACTATGTTTTATAGAATTTTAATATGTTCCAGAATGATCTGATTGCTTTTATAGACTATTTAGTATTTTATAATTTTGTCATACTTTTCCATAGTTTACACCCTTCATGATCATTTCTGTATTCTGTTACAGCTTTTTGCCGACTTTAAGAGTCATATTATATATCCTTTTTACATACTACTACATGTTCAGATGATAACTTGTGAAGCGGGGGGATGTGTTTGTATGGTTTACAGTGTTTCTTAGGTTGTAAATCTAACATAATCTAGCTTTTCATGTCTCCATCTTTTTGTATAATGTCTCTCTTCCTAAGGACCTAAGCCTTTGTTGTTGAAGTGCTAACAGTTTAGTGAATATTATGATTCCTCGTGTTTTATTTGTCTTTTGCGGGTTTTTTTTCACAGTCTATTTCCTTTTATTCAAGATGTTTTTTCTCTAGGATAATGATATTGACATTTGTTGTTGTTTCTGTTGAAGCGGCGAGTATGTTTTCTGACTCTTTGTTAGCATTTTTAGCTTTTAATCTTTATATAAAGATATCTAGCATGTGAGGTTAGGAGGTTAGGTGTCTCTCCTCTTTTATCTGGGCTTGAGACCACCATTAGAAATGTGTTCTAAATGCAGAGTTCCCGCCGACCCTCATTCTTCTTCTTCTTCTTCTTCTTCTTCTCCTAGCTTGGTGTGTCTTTTACTAGGTGCATGGGGGCGTATGGAGTGTAAACTTCAATTTTATTACTACGTTACAGATGATGAGCAATGCATGTAGTATTCTCTCATGATACGTTCACAACTTTGTAGTGACCATAAGCTTAGGTTGATATTCCATCATCAGCAATCACTCTTTTATCATTATGGGCGATAGACCTATTTTGTTCACTTTTACAGACAAAGCGTTATGCTGTTGTGACATGACCAAATTCATAGGAGCTCTTATTTTCTCGCTGTTTTAAGACAATCTACATAACTATCAGATGTGATGTACTGCTTAATAGAGCTTCATTTTATACCTTTAATCTTTTTCATAATTCCTCCATCGATATCGAGAGCATACATCTTAGGTTTCAGTCCGTCAAAACGTTGGATGCTTTTTCCGTTAGCTTCATCTTTAAACTTTCCCTATTCTTTTTGTTCTGTGTGGAGTAGCACATGTGAATTGCAGGGTAATCAGATTATCTAAATGTTCAAGAATTGCATTTTGTCGTGGTAAATGTCAGCTCTTGTAACTCGATGAATGAAGGAGTTCGTAGGGGCTTTATGAACAGCTGCTAGGTTAGGTCCATATATACCTCTGTCGGTGAATGTAGGCTTTGAAATTAGCATATGGTTACGTTGGTCACAATGCGTATATCCATGCAGTTTCGTAAACTCTCCATTATTTTTCCAAACATAGCATTGTTGAAGAGTTTGAACAGGTCCTTTTCAAAGTCAGTTCTAGCCTGCTGCCTCAGCTTGCTGTTAAACGCTATGTAAGGTTTTAACCAACACGACTGTTGAAATTGTTGCACACAATGGATTTTTGCCAGTTGTAGTCCATGTGAGAGTGCCTGTTTTAACGTCATGTAAAGGACAACATACTTGTTTCTGCTTCCAAGGTGCGCAGCTAGTTTCTTTACACTTGAATTCTTTTGTTTCTGACTTTCAGGCCAGAATTGCAGATCATTACGAAGATCGCGAAGCTCAGTAGAATTATCCACATCAACTTCGAATATATATGCAAAAAGATATCTTCTTTTAATGTTTCTATATTAATACTACCAGGAAAAACCCACTGAACACCTCCATAAGGTAGCGGATGCTGCATAGCCCATCCATATTGGTTATTTGCATATACGTATGTGATAAATTGAGTTGATTTATCAGTATTGAACTCTTCCATGTAGGTGTTGTTAGCCTGGGCATACCGATGAGACACCCTCTGTATATATACGGGGCAGTTAGGAAGATCAGTCCGTAGTTGCTTAACAGATGTCGTCGGTTTGACGTAAACAGCAGAACTCACAGGAGAATGTTTCTGATAGAGTGTTGTATAGTAAGGTTCTGGATTAGACTCATATGAGTAATACGGACTAAGAATACTCGCAAAATCGGCATAGGTGACATACGGGAGTTTCAGCGTAATTTCCCCTTTATTAAACCGAATGATAGAGGTTTCCTTTGTAGGCATAATTATCCTAGCGACAGCATGTTGCCTGCAGGTAGTAGCATGTTCCTGCAATTTTTCCACTCCACTTTGTCCATATCGGTCATCAACATCAGTGAGGCAGCGTTTCCAGGTGTACACTTGTCTGTTATGTTTTGTCTTTTGTTCTCGAATAAGCTTCTCAAAATTCTTAGTGTATACATAGTGATGAGTGACATTTTCATCACTCAGCAGAAGCAGGTTCCGATTATCAGACAGTTCTTCCTCTACAACTTTGATTGGAAACAGTACTTTTTTTTCTTCCAGTCCAAACACGTTTATAGATGTATTTTTTTTTTTTTTTTTTTTTCAAATGATGAGATTTCAGACAATGGCATAGGAAACGTGATGCACGAGAAGTCATATAATCCTTCGAGTTTCTTTCATTTGCTGACATGTTGAGGTTTGTTATTGACGAATTCAGCAAGGCAGTGTAGAGTACAAATTTGATCTGCAGAGGGCCGCGCCGTGGCCGAGTGGTTAGACCACTAGCCTCTCACCTAGACGGCCGGGGTTCGATCCCAAGCGACCGCATGTGAGATTTGTGGTGGACAAAGCGGCGCTGGGGCGGGTTTTCTCCGGGTACTCCGGTTTCCCCCGCCATCGCATTCCACCGATGCTCCATCATCATTCACGTATCATCAGTGCCACCGCCTGCGGTGCCATTAGTAGTTAAAGCGGGCGTTAAACACTACCAAAAAATTTGATCTGCAGAGAGAGATGTTTGGAAGTAAACAGCAAGCGAAGTGCTCCGAAAGTTTGATGAGTTTTCTTACGAACATTTTGAATATGAGGATACCAACTGAGCCGGGAATCAATATGAACACCGAAATATTTGGTGCTGTATGAAACAGGAAGAACTTGGCCGTGTAACGTATATATATATATATATATATATATATATATATATATATATATATATATATATAAATAACTGGATGTGCTTAAAGAAGCGAAGAATGTGGCATTTATCAGAGTTTACACGAATCCTGCAGGCCTCTAGAAAATTATTGAAACGGCTATGATAGCTTTGTAATTCACGATCCAAATAAACAGCAGAAGAATGAGAATGGAGAATGACGGTGTCATCTGCATAAGTCACCAGCTGAATTTTAGTATGAAGGGACATGTCGGATGTATAAAAGTTATAAAGAAACGGGGCAAAAACAGACCCATGTGGCACTCCCCCGTGAATATCCCGGAGATGTGAAGAGCGACCTAATACGCGAACAGAAAATGTTTCTGGATCGGAGACATGAATACAGCAGATGAATAAGGGCATCAGGGATATTGCATTGAAGCAACTTATAAATAAGGCCACCATGTCAAACTGAATCAAAAGCTCTGGAAACGTCCAAGAAAATAAGCGTTGCGTTGTTGTTGTCGGTCTTAACCTTCCGGATATAATCCGTGATCCTAGCAACATGAAAATCTGCTGATTTCTGCTTAGTATACGCAAACTGGTGATGTGGAATGTGGAAATGCAGATGTGGATATAGGCGCTTCAGAATGCAGTTTTCCTAGTGTAGACAGAAGACTAATAGGACGATACGAAGAGGAAACGTGTGGAGATTTTTGAGTTCATGGATAGGGATAACCGTTGCAATTTTCCATTGCGCTGGGAAGTATGCACGCTGAATCAGGAGTTGAAGAGATACATCAAACAAGCCGTTCCTTTCTGTGGCAGAGATTTAAGCTGCTCAACCACAAGGCGGTCAGGTCCAGGAGATTTTCTGGTAGACATCCCATGTATTAGTTGACACAATTCAGTGAAGTTTGTGAAAGAACATGGCTGGACATGAGGTCGAGAAAAAAAGTCAAGGACAGCAGTCACAATACTTTGATTGAAAGTAAAATAGCGAGGGTTGGAAGGATGAGGCTGAAATTGTTCAGCATAATGAGTAGCCAGAGTGTCAGAGATATCTGCTGGGGTTTAGACGGTACCGTGTGTTGTATTGAGAGCCGAAATCTTAGGGCGCGGACGTGAGGGGCGGCGGATCCATGGATTTCTTTTAGCTGCGGCATCCTGGATTTTGAGGAAAAAAACACGTTCCTGACATGTGCGGATGTGTCGCTTCAAAATGGCTGAGTGTCTGTTGTGACTGGGGTCCCTATTACGCTGCCAAAGAAGGCGAGCAAGGCGTTTGGCTTGCACAACTCTGAACCGGTCGGAGAAATCTGCAGACTGAACTGGTTGGGCGCACGGCTGAACGGTGCTGCAACTGTTGTATGCCTCTTGCAAGGTGTTCATAAAAGTGGATACAGCGGAGTTGAGTTCAGGCAGTGATAAATCAGCAAAGAGGGAAGGAGAAGGTAAAGAGGCAGTAAGGTACTCTTTGTATGCAGACCAGTCAGTGGTCACAACAGGCATCATTGGCGGATGTACACGAGGAGAGTAAGCATTTATAACCATCAGGACAGGAAGGTGGTCGGATGATAAATCAGGAATGGTATCTACGGAGCAGGAAATTGACTGCAGGTCGGAAATAAAAACATCGAGTATGTGCTCAGAGCCATCGGAATGCATGTGGGTGGGTGTATCCGG
Organism: Hymenopus coronatus; assembly: GCA_030762935.1. Lineage (NCBI taxonomy): Eukaryota > Metazoa > Arthropoda > Insecta > Mantodea > Hymenopodidae > Hymenopus > Hymenopus coronatus. The sequence continues at coordinate 295,270,942 of CM060900.1, forward strand.
GGAAATAACATCATAATGAAGTTCGGAGTGATGAAGTAAGGTCGTCCCAGCGGGATTGTTCATTCGGCATGCCATTCCTTGCGTTTGGCGTTGAAATCACCTCCAAGCAGAAACTTTCCCGAGTGAGTCAAACATCCAGGTCGTGGAGAAAATCTACAAGCTTAGACGTAGGCGGACGATAAACTGACCCAATGGTGATCTCCGCACCTCGTATGAGGAGTTTCACAGCAGTATAATAAACGGACTTTAGCGTGGTTGGAGTTGAAATGCAAACATGAGGAATATAGGACGTAATATAAATGTAGGTCCCGCCAATGGGCTGAGTGGAATGAGAATGACGATAGGATGTATAATAAGGTATGCTGCTAATCTGACTCGAGTGTGTTTCTTGCACTAAGGCAATGTCAATAGCTTCGGAGTGAAGAAACGCTCGAAACCATTGCAGCTTATTTGGAAGGCCACGAGCATTCCAAGTCAGAAGACGTAAAGGACGATTCGAAAGGCTACTCGCCATTATGTGAGCTAAATAGAGAACAAAGACCTTCCAGTAGTAAAATGCCTTTAGTAAGAATGGCCGGAGCCTGCTGGATCTTGATGAAGGTATTCCGCAAAGTAGCAAAATTAATGGTTTTCAGGAAACTAACGAAGTCTCGAAGAGACGAAAATTCCGAAGCATGTGCATTCGTTGGTGGAGAAGCAGGAGCAGAAGTAGTAGCTGGGAATTTGAGGGTCGGAAAATTGGCAGATTTGAGAGGAGGACATTCAGGTGGTTTGGTAGTAAATTGATGACCATGGGAAGAGTTGGAAACTGCCGTGACGTAGGAAAGAAGTCGTGGAAACTTTTATAGTTGGCAGTATGAGCACCCTGGCAGTTGACACAGGTATCAGGAAGCTTAGGATCTTTGCGGTAATCTGCTGTTGCATGATGTCCGGCACATTTGATGCAGCGTGGTTGAAGTGCACAATTATGTGACGTGTGACCAAAGCGTTAACAGCGGTAACACTGCGTAGGACCTCCACGTCGAATATTATCTTCAACACTGACTTTCAAATGAAGCTGGTATTTAACAGACGTATTTTCAAGTTGTTTTCTCACTGTTGCATGGTAAGTATCCATATGGGCGGCGGGAGTGACTGTTTGACCTTGGTTGCCGGGTCCACGCTGTTTCTATATAGTTGATGTATATGCAAAAGTTCGATATTTTGAATTTGCAGCTCGTTTTTGATGTCGTCTAAAGGAGTGTCAGGAAGTAGGCCTTTAAGTGCATATCGAACAACAGGGTTCGTGTTCGGAGTCAAGGTGTAAAACTGAAGTTTTTCACTCTCGAGAAAATGCTTGACAGTAGTAAAATCTGAGAAGGTATCAAGAAGAAGTTTCAGACCATTTCTCGTGTAGCTTGCACGGAGAGGAATGTTGAACCTTGAAGAAAGTGTGGACATGAGAGAACAAAATATATTGTCATGGCAGGGAGCGACAAAAATGGGTGGAAGTTTGGACAGTCGTGGAGCTGAGGTTTCAGAAGCCGCAGGCTGTGCAGAAACAGATGACAATGACTCGTCCATAGGAAGACTGGAGTACTGGTTTTGTACAGTTAAAGTGAAGGTACAATTCACAGCAGCAGATGTTCGAATGGGGCGCTTAAGTTGTTGCCAACCTACAGCAGTGTCGTCGTCCATAGATGAGCACGCTTTCCATCAGGGTCAACTTCGTCAAGGCCAGCGTCAACATCGTACGTGTCCATTGCAAGGTTACGGCATTGTGACAGTATATCAGTAGAAATACTATGTGACTAGCTTAGAGCGTGAATATGTGCGTATCGGCGACTTTAATGGTAATGTATTAGAACCTGATGGTGAAATACGTTGGATAGCACAATCATCCGTGGGCGCATTGTACCGTGATTCCGTGACCACAAGGTACGGTAACAAACAGCTGATAAACACACAACACCTAACGAAGCAAATAACTCTGAAGAACAAAAGAAACAAATCACAATGAAGTCACAGCAAGTTGAACGAAAAACCTCTAAGCGAAAAATACACGATAAGTAAATATGAGAACAGCACTTGTTAACATCCACTCGGATCGGCACACGAACCGAGAATGGGAATGGTTAGATAAAGTCATATGATTTTAGCACATCAGGAAATGGCTTAGATTAACTGTTCAATCGGATAGGTAGCGTTTTTAATTAATTTATTTATTTTTCTTTGTTGTTAAATATTGAATGTTTTACATTGAATTTGGCAGCAGCTATGCGAACGCGACATTGAAATATTTAAAGATAAACCCGTTAGATGGCGCTGCGTTCGGATTCAAGGAAATTTGTTGTAAGTTTGTAACTTTTTCACATATCTGTTAAATGCGTTACTGCTTAGTGTTCTTATTACATTGAATAAATTCTGCGCTAATTGAAAATATTAAATTAAAATGTAATTGAGGTGGTTTGCAGTATAATTTAAAATGCATACATTGTGCATGTTGTTCAATTTTGTTTGATTTACACTGGATCCGGCAGGTAGCGCTGCGATCGTCGTATCGCCCGGTAGATAGTGCTGCGATCGAATTCATGGAAATGTCCTGCAAGTTTGTTACTTTTTCTGCTTATTCGTTACTTGCGCCGTAACTTAGTGTTCCTATTACATTGAAAGAATTCTGCGCTAATTGAAAATATTAAATTACAGTGTAATTAATGTGTGCAGCATTTTGTAGTATAATTAAAAATTATACATTGTACATGTTAATTTTTGAATGATTTACATTGGATCCGGCAGGTAGAGGTGCGATCGCGCTATCCAAATGTTTGAAGATTTTTTTTTTTTTTTTTTTTTTTAATTTCAGTTAGACCCGGTAGTTGGGACTGCCATCGGATTCCAGGAAATTTCCTGTAAGTTTGTTACTTTCTCGAAAATTCGTTACTTGCGTCGAAGCTGAGTGTTTTTATTACATTGAAATAAATGGTGGGCTAATTTAAAATATAGAATTAAAGGGTAATTAATGTGTGTGGTGTTTACTGGAAGATAACAACCAGAGATAGGAAGTTCGTACCATTTTCCTTATGTAGAGTAAAAACGGCCAGACTTGGCAATACCATAGGGCGAAATGTGTGCGAACAAAGGTCAACGTAGAATGGAACCCATTACTAAAAAAGTATCTCTCATAACACACAACCACGTCGATAGGAAGGAATACGTTCAAATAACATCTTCGTTATTCTTCAAATGTCAGCAAAATTAATTTGTTCTACAACCATTGTAAGCGTCCTACTTATTTAGAAACCGACGGCAGTTCTGATATTTAAACTGTCAAACGTCTAGTAACAGAACAACTTCACAGAAGTATATTATTGATTGCAAATTTATTCAAAGAGTTAACCTGCAACTATCACACTGTTATAGTCCAGAGGTTTGGAGCTGAACTGAATCTGTGCGGCATGCAGAACTAATCCAGGACCATCCTACCTGAAATAAAGATGAAAATGAAAAGTGTAAAGGAAAATAATGCAGGGTTCAGTGTGATGTATTGCATACAAGCTGCATTTTTAGATCCCACCAACTGCTATTTACTTGGTGATACCGATACGGAAATGATACAATATTTCAAGAATATCACGATCACATCATGCGAAGTGGAACTAATTTTTTACATTATAAATTTTGTTTGTCTGAACGTAGCATAGGGTTTTTATTTGATAGGCTTCAGAAGTATGTACATATAGTTTTCAGTAATACGGCTGCAGATGAGTTAAGATTTAGTTTAATTCTTGTTTTTGCTTTTGCCTAGTAAGAATAATCACCCATAAATATGTAATAATTTGTACGTTGTACATAATTAATGATCTAAATAAGTATGTTTATACGAATGTATCATAAGTCATTATTGTTCTCAGGAAACAGTACTGTTTACTTGATAAAAGGTTTATTTTGGATATGATGAGATGGTCGGCCGCAATCTGTTTTCGGAGGTACGAACTTCCTAGCTCTGATGATAACCATTGAGATCTCACACTTGCAGACACAGTACTGAGTTCCTCTCCACAACTAATTCGTCAATTATTTGCTATATTATTGACGATATGTTTTCCATCTGAATTATCTGCTCTATGGTGTAATTATAAAGATTCGATGAGTGAAGACATTTTGCATCGCATTGGAATTGCCCATCAAGATCCAAATATGGCTTTTTCACCGGAAATATATAACGAGGCGTTATTAAAGGTTGAGGATACTTGTATTCTTATTTCGAATATGCCACTCATCCACTTTGGCATACCATTGCCTAACTGCCCAGCAACAAACATCATCAACAGCGATGTTCAACACGAATAGCAATTTGATATGCCCTCTTTGGCTACTTCTGCTGCTAAAAATGAGCGGTTTCTCATTGCTGAGCAAAGGAATACATTTGATCAACTTAGTATGTCAATTACAGCACAAGGCGGATTCTTGTTGCTGCTTTTTGGACGCATCTGTTGGCACTGAAAAAACATGCCTTATCTCACTGAGACTCGCGTGCAATCGATCACGAAATCATATTGCATTGACAATTACTTCATCAGGAATTGCAGCGACTTTACTTGATGATGACCAGACTGTGCATCAAGCACTCAAGTTGCCTTTGAATATTCACACAAATCCCGACACAATGTGTAACATAAATAAGCATTCAGGCATGGCTGAAGTTTTGAGAAAATGCAAACATTTTTTCTGGTATGAGTGCATTATGGGCCATAAGCATTCACTTGAAGCTCTCGACAGAACACTGAAATATCTCAATAATAATGCCATACTTTTCGGTGGTTCTCTACCGCTGCTGTCCGGTGATTTCAGACAGATATTGCCCGTCATTCCGTGTGCTACATAGGCGCACAAAATTAACGCATGTTTAAAGAACCATACCTATGGCGCAGTTGTCAGTAAATTATGCCTTACAATAAATATGCGTGTTCAAATACAAAATGATCCATTGGTATTCCCTGAACAATTGCTAAACATTGGCGACGGAAAAATTCAACTGCATGAAAATACATAATCCATCCGACTCCTAGAAAATTTTTGTAAGATAGTGACTTCCAAAAATGTTGTGATTTAAAGTATATTTCCAGATGTACAAGGTAATTATACTAATCATTAATGGCTCCGTGAGCGAACTATTTTGACCATAAAATATAGATATCGACAAAATTAATTGTAAAATACAATAGTTATTGCCTGGGAATGAAATATCATTCAAATCTATTGACACTGTTGTCGATCCTGACGAAGCTGTCAACTATCCTGTTGAATTCTTGAATTCACTTGATTTACCTGGAAAGCCACTACATGTGCTATTGAAGATTGGTTCATCAATCATTTGGCTTAGAAATTTGAATGCAACAAAGCTACGCAATGACACGCGAATGGTCATAAAAAGATGCATGGGCAATGCTCTTGAAGCTACTATTTTAAACGGCAAGTTCGAAGGTGAAGTTGTTCTTCTACAATGGATTCCAGAGATCCCTTCATTCTCAACCACTCCATTCAAAGGTTTGCAATTTCCAATTCGTTTGACGTTCGCTATGACTATTAATATGGTACAAGGCCGAACAATGTCAATTTGTGGCTTGGATTTACACAATCCATGCTTTTCGTACGTCCAAATATCTGTTGCATGCTCAAGAGTTGGCAAACGATCAAGTTTGTTCGTTTTACCTCTTAGGGATTAACTAAATGTATTGTATGTACATCAAATTGCATTACGATAAAAAAAATCATTACTGTTAATATTAAGATTAAATAAATATCTAAAGATTTATTATTTGTACATTAAAAAAGTTACCTGTTGTAAAAATGATTTGAGTTTTTTTCTTTCTTGCCATTAATTAAAACAGCTTTAGGTTTATATTTAACACATTTAAGCTTATAATATACAAATATACTCACACGTAATTGTAGGCCAAGTTGTGGGAACTGCACGCGTGATGGCATCAGGTATTTTAATGTTGTTCTTGTTGTTGTTTTTTTTTTAGTTTTTTTTTTTTACATATATGTTCATCAGAACGGTTCAAGTAGTTACAATCTATTTAAAACATCTTATAATTTTGGAATTTAAAACTTTTGAATAGCAAATCTGTAGGGTCCGGTAATATACATCCATCCATCCATCCATCCATTCCCTAATCAGACGGTAGGGAAACAGATTCAGCATAAACGTTGTCCGTAAGAGGTACTATAGTACCATCGTGTGTTGGAACACCCTTTAGTGGTGATAAATCACACCATACAGAAGAGTAGGGTCGGAATTGCACATCTTATGTACAGAGTTTTGTCTCTTGTAAGCATACGACAAACGGCTGTTTCTGGCGGAGCAGCAATTCAAGCTTTGGTCGATTCAGTCTATTTGTTCCACTGCAGGATAGCCATTTTACATGTTATGGGATAAGTTCTAAATTTTGGAGTTGCTAGTCGGTTTCATTTATTATTATTATTATTATTATTATTATTATTATTATTATTATTATTATTATTATTATTATTATTATTATTATTATTATTATTATTATTATTGTTTTTGTTGTTGTTGCTATTATTGTTATTATTGTTATTATTATTATCATCATTATTATCATCAGCATCATCTTATTTATTTATTTATCTATTTATTTTGCCTTTGGACGAACACTTTTTTCAGGAGCATAATCCTGCCGCTTAACCACTGTCCGTCAAGCAGTGAGGGCGAAATCTTCCTGTTTCCATCTCCCCTACGGAGGAGGATCCCTTTCCAATAGAAAATTTCGGTTCGAGTACCTCAAACCCATCAGAAGTACTGATCGAGAGGGAGGTAATCACCAATCTATGCCCCCCTCCAAAAGATTCCTATGAAGAGGATTTGAGCGAAGATTGGCGGGGACTCTTCTTTACCTAGGTTGTTTTGGAAGAGGACTTTACACTTTGTTTCAGGAAGTCGGTTCTGACATGACTGGTCTTGAAATTCCTTGCTGAAGCAGAATACCTTGCTGGTGTACTGTTGTTATTGCCCGAGTTCGACAGTTTGGGACGCGTGGTTGCGAGGTTCCTCATTCCGGTGGCGGATTTGGCGTATCATGATGCCGACGTAGACGATGATGTTGAAGTGTTTTTTAGTGGTTTGGCTACAAACACCTTCTCTGCGATTGTGGCCCCGTTTATATCCCAGGTCTGAGTCGCGATTTCTCGACTCACTACCCAGAGCGCGGAAGGGAGGGTTGGCAAAGGAGCCTACGGGCTTCTGAGAAGGACACATTCTCTATCACCCGTATCTCCTGAATCGCCCTCTCCTCCATAAAAGGGGGGGGGGGCAAATTTGGCAACTCGATGGGTGTTGAATGCTGCTATTCACACCGGATGGAGAGGTAGTACAAGCTCCATCGTGCGATGTCTCTCCACAGGTAGCGGATGTAGAATGTCAATACAAAAATCGCAAATATGCTCAGACTGCTGACATTTGTAGCATCTGAGTGGGTTCAGAACATAGGGCCCAACCTCCATGGATTCATATCCTGCCTTAATCATTTGAAAGATGTAAGGAATAGGGTACGGGTAGGCACAAATTCACCATTTACCTTCCGTTGGACCCTATCCACAGATGTGACGCCGTGGTCTGCATTATCTTCTTCAAGCTCTTCATTGGGCAACCGTCCAGTGTGCGGATGGTGATAATGCCTAACATATTGACATTTAGTAATTTTTCTGCCTGGGATGCTGAAAATTCCTTGACCTGGAGTGTTCTATTGCGTCCTTGAGCACAGTGTTTGTGTTACTCCATAAAAAGCTCATAGAGGGTTCACTCCACTGGGTGACATTGCTACACACGGGATCTAGCCGGTTGGCCGACCCACTCACATTTGAAAACGGTATAGTACCTAGTCCGGTCCAATTGACTAGTGGTCAGCTATTAATCCCATGTTTAGGCGAAGCTGAAACCAAAGCGGTGTCTGATGTTGCGCACCCTCCCCAGTCTCTGAAAAACAGAAGCCCAGGCTCAGATAGGAACCCTCAACTAACGAGGATATCCTTTTCCATCGACACGAGGCTCCACGGGCGGCCTACACTTCGGTGGGCGATTTGACGGACTGACTCCCTTGCCATTCAAAGGTTGCCCACGCAAGGCAGTTACGGCTGGCTCGGAACCCCGGGTGCGTCAAACCCGTATCTACCTTAGTACGCCCCTGGGATCAACCTATGGAATCCCATATCATCTGCACTTGGAAGTAAATTTGGACCGAGGCGAAGCGAGAGCAGCAATCGCCTTCTACGGCACCAGAAGTTAACGCAGAGGGACTTATCAGTAGAGAAACAAAATCCGTGTTTGGAACTCCAAACAGAAATATTGCCTAATCACTGCTGTAGACGGCGTTCCAAAAAGGGCATTCGTTGAGAAGCAGAACAGGTTGGCAAAGTCGTCTAGAAATGGGCAGGACGAGGCACCTGGGGAAACACTTGTCAAATGGAATTAATGACTATAGCAAACAGAGTAACTTTTAGTACAGAGCCCTGTGGCACTCCGTTTTCTTGAATATTAAGTTCCGAAGAATCCAAGCCGAGCCTTACACGGAAAACACGGTCGCTCATAAACTGCTTAATGAACAACGGTAGGCGTCCATATATATCCCTGATGAGGAGCGAACATAGGTTTCCTGCTCGCCAACACGTATCACGAGTCTTTTCGAAGTAAACAAAGTGTCCCAATTGTTTGATAGTTCTTAAGAGAAACCCCTTCATGATGTGTGTTGATAGCGATCCAAAGTAGTCAGCCGCTGAACGACGTCTTCGGAAACAGCACTGGGTGCTGGTCACTAAATTATGGAACTCCAGCTATCACACCAACTGTCCATTGATCATGCGTTCCACCACCTTGCAAACGCAATTGGTGAGGGAAATAGGACGGTAGCTGGACGGAAGATTATGACTCCTTCCAGGTTTCAAAATAGGTATAATGGAGGCCTCGCACCACTTTCCGGGAAAAGTGGCGTCAGCCCAGACATGATTTTAGAGCTCAAGCAGGCGCGCCTTAATCGAGAGAGAGAGAGAGAGAGAGAGAGAGAGAGAGAGAGACATGTTGCAAGGTTTGGACGTGAATGCCATCTGGACCTGTTGCAGAGTTTCGTGAAGAGGAAAGTGCGTGGTCTAATTCTGCCGTGGCAAAAAGGTGATTGTAGTCTTCAAGGTTTCCAGAGCGAAAGGAGAATCGTTGAGATTTTTCCTGATCCTTAACGGAAAGAAACTCAGGGGAATAATTGTGTGGGCTAAAGGGTGGAGGCGCAGGGCTTTACGGGCTTCTGAGAAGGAAACATTCTTCATCACCCGTATCTGTAAAACGAGGGCAATCTCGGTAACTAGATGGGTGTTCCCCGCCACATTTCACACAAGATGGACGAGTAGGATAATCCCCATTTTGCGATGCGTAACCACAGATATCACATGTAGCGTCGTAGAGGGTTTGGAATATAGAGCCTAACCTCGATGGCTTCATATCCTGCCTTAATCCTTTGATGTTTTGCATTATTTGGTAATGAATCCCCTATTGTGCCTTATTACATGGTGTGTTTACTCTAAAATGCAGGATGATGGCCTTGTAATTATCACTTGTCCGGGTACGACACAAAATAACATTATGTGTGGAATGACATTCAAAACGATATTATGGTAGAAAACATGGGATATTATTAGGTAATAATAATGATATCGGTGTCATTGTTCGGGTTCAACATGTGTAGTTGTTGGATGTTGTAATGTAGGTATCTATAATAATTAAAAATAACTAAACACTGAAGAAAACAGTAAAAGTACCGGTTAGTGATTTCTCTGTATAAATAATTAGTGGATATTTGATATAAAATTCACACGAATGAAATTTGTTTGCGGGTAGCAAACTCCATTATGGGAGGAATTCAACTACATATAAAATATACTCCTTCCTTTTACTCCGTAGATTTATAGTGGATACATTCGTCATAGGGTTAACTCAAAAGGCTGAACGGTATTAGCACTGCGCTACTTGAAGTAGGGTATCTTTCTAGCACACGTTCTCTACGTTTATACGTTCATAAACTTGTTCGTAATGAGCAGAGGCTACTAGTGAAGCGCAGAACGACGTCCTCGAAGCTAATATTGGTTAACTATGTAGCCACCAAATAACGTATGATAAAAGGTAAACAATTCGGGAATTTATGGGACAATTAAGCCCACTATAAGTCACACTACCTCGGAGGAAGCGCAACCGGCTTTTCACTTCAATAGCAAAGCGTTGCGTTGGAAGAAAGTCATCGACCCAAGAGAAGTTGTTGCGCATGCTTCTTGAAGAAAAATATAAGTTCGACCACTATTGTCTTTTCAACAATGCTGTTGCTCACCCTCCTTTAATTCTTCAATACTATTTCAGGTGCTCAAAAGTAGAGTAAAACCGTAGATTCTTAAGGCGCTTAATTTGAGCCCAAAGTTAATAACTACACTCAGAAAATACTTCTTATCATACCCAAAAATCCAACTGTTTCTCTTATAATAAACATTTCAAAACTAACGATTATTATTCTTCTTGCAATACAAGAACACCAACAACAGCCTAGCCAAATGTATTAATGTTGTTTTCCATAAAAATGTACATTTATATAATAATTCTCTGAGAATATCAAAATCCCATCAAATAAGTTGTTTCAGATAAAAACTATATTTAGAGCATACGTTTCATTCACATGATGAATTCATGAATATATCGTTTTGATTCACTTATGCATTTGTACAAAATCATATGGAGGTATGTTCATATGGGACTTTATTATCGTGTTCTGTATAATAATAATAATAATAATAATCTTAATAATAATCATAATAATAACAATAATAATAATAATACTAATAATAATAACAATATCGACCTTCATTATCTTGAATCGTTATATTAATATAATCATGTACAACTGATTGGGTTTAGAACCAGAAGTTGACAAAACCATATAAAATATCCAATACTTCTGATGGAGGATTTTTCTATATATGTCTCTATTAAAATATATGTAGATACCCTTGGGAGCAAACTAAAAACTTTAAAATTTAAATCCATAACCTGGCACTTAAGTATATTGCCATTGGACATCCGGATGTTTCGGGATAGGAGTCTTGGGCTGCAAATATGCAGAACATACACTACATAGCACTATTTTATTGAGAAAACATGAATTCTTTGTCTTACAATAAGATGTAATCCGTACAACTTATTTACAGTTTTTATGAGATGACTTTAAACTGCGGACAAGAAAGTAGATTTTACTGCTACAGGTAGATTGGTGGATTAAACAGCATCCATGCCTTAACGTCCTTTCCCCTTTCCGCTGCTTTTAGAGTGTCAAATGTTCTTGTGGATAGAGTTGTCTCTTCCTTTGTTTGGTGGGTCTGCGCGTAATATAATGCAGTTAGTATAATGTTAAACAAACCCTATTCCTCTGTTCTTAAATGTAATCATTAGTGCTGAATTATGCAAAACTAAAATGTTTAAACATTAATTTGCCCCATCCTTATGACTGTACTTGTGCATTGTACTTTTCATTTTATATTCACCAAGTTAATGCATATCCAGAATATTTATTATTATTTGGTATTATTTATTATATTAGAAAAGCATTCTTATTCATTAACAGCAATAATAAAACAATTTTAAACATTCGAGTGTGTATACACTATATTTCCATAATTTGTTCTTTGTTACTGTATACAAGATATACTTGTCTGTTCAGTGACGAGAAAACAATACGAATTGGTAATAATTAGAGAATCGGAAATAAAATGTTAGCATTGACAGCTTCAGATTGCATTGTTGGTTAATTCTATGACTTTTCTTGCATTATAACAGCTGTGATATTAAATTGGGGTGCCGAACGAATTTGCGCCCGGTAACGTGCGTGGCTCACATTCAGGAGGCCCCGTGTTGATCCCTTCTGCCTCATGATATTTTTCGGAGGTTTTGTGGCTCTCAAGGAGTGATTTGTTTTATCCGACCGAATTACCCGAACCTTATGCATTTTTATTATAATTTCAGTCATCACTCACTCCCAGGCTCTCGTTCAGGGTTGGAAGTATAGCCGATGATGCTTCAGAGCGGCATGAAGGGGGGAAAATATTGCTCTCTGGGACTCTTACCGTCCGCGACCTTTTGCAGGGACTTAGAGACCCTATATAGAAGAGATCCCGGTCTACCTGTTTGAGTGTCAGGGACTCTCAATCTGGCATCTGTAGGGACTTGTACTTTCCGTGCCATCGCTCCTGGCTCAGGCCGCCCGGTTTCTCTAATCTCTCCCAGAGGCACTCTTTATGGGGTGCAGGTGCAATAACTTAACTGATTCAGTGCCAAGTCCATTCCGTCCTTCCTACCTATCTACACTTGGGTATGAATTAAGGAAAGGCACAAATCTTAGGAAAGGCACCAGGTTATGGTTGTGCAGTTGAAGGCAGCTATAGGCAACAACATTATACATTTACGAAAGAAAGAGAGAAAAAACACACAGAAAATAAAGAGGAATATATAATGTCTCCCATGAACAAAGAGAAGTATGGATTCCAGTAAACTCTCGAACATTTCTAGATCCAAATAAGGGTCAGAGTAGAGTATGCAATGTCTCATTGTTCACATGCACAACTATTTCTTATATCAGCGTGTTTCAATATATGCATCTAAATAATCATTGGTCTAAATTTGCAAGAAAAGCTTTAAGAATTAACTTTAGGTTAGAAATTATCATGTACAAAATATTGAATATGTATCTGTAAAGATTAAGCCAAAAGATTAAGGGTCTATTTAGGATATACTTCCAGAATTAAAAAATAAATGGATTATGGGTTAAGGTTCCTGAATTTCACCACAATTTTCAAGAGTGTTGATAATGGTTCTCCTTTGGTTTTGTGACTGCTCAAAAGTTATTATGAAACCGAATGGTAAAGCCAGAAGGGTATATTAAATGTTTATATAAAATAGTGCACTGAGTTAATCAATTGCTTTGAATTCGTATTTTCAAGCACAGTGAATGACTGCCATAACCATGTACTCTCATTTTGTTAGAATCCAATAATGTGTCTGTTAAGGCGATTCCTACCCGGGATTGAACTTGCCGGATATGGTAATTTGTAATGCGAAGTGAGCAATAAGGAAGTTTGACTTAGATAATGGGTAGAGGTTGGCCTGGGTCTTCTAACTTGTTCAAATGAAATGGATTTGCTAGGATGGGTACAGGTAGGTTTGGGTCCCTACTTGTTTGAATCAAATGGAATGTTTCCATATTTATTAGAATGGGTACAGGTAGGTTTGGGTCCCTACTTGTTTGAATCAAATGGAATGTTTCCATATATGTTAGGATGGGTACGTTATACTGGGTCCTCTTACTTGTTTAAATCAAATGGAATGCTTCTATATATGATAGGATGAGTACGTATGTATGTGTGTGTGTGTAATTGTATTGTATTGTATTGTAATGTAATGTAATGTATGTATGTATGTATGTATGTATGTATGTATGTATGTATGTATGTATGTATGTATGTATGTATGTATGTATGTATGTATGTATGTATGTATGTATGTATGTATGTATGTATGTATGTATGTATGTATGTATGTATGTATGTATGTATGTATGTATGTATGTATGTATGTATGTATGTATGTATGTATGTATGTATGTATGTATGTATGTATGTATGTATGTATGTATGTATGTATGTATGTATGTATGTATGTATGTATGTATGTATGTATGTATGTATGTATGTATGTATGTATGTATGTATGTATGTATGTATGTATGTATGTATGTATGTATGTATGTATGTATGTATGTATGTATGTATGTATGTATGTATGTATGTATGTATGTATGTATGTATGTATGTATGTATGTATGTATGTATGTATGTATGTATGTATGTATGTATGTATGTATGTATTGTAATGTAATGTATGTATGTATGTATGTATGTATGTATTTATTTCTCTGCAATTGGATATCACCCGGTGGCAGAGTTATATATGTATACAAGATATATAAACAATAAATCACAACTGCCAGTTAGTTTATGGCTTTGTAAGCTAGATATAATAGTTATTTACAACAAATATGAAAACATTAATTTTTCTCTCAATTCAGATTAATTAATTTCAGAAATATAATCACCAACCAATTTAACATTTGTATTTACAGCAATATAAAATCACAAGCATTTCATTTAAGAAATATTTACAAAAATTATCCAACATTAATATCAAGATTTTTCTTAAATTTCTTCAGAGGCAGAGGACAACACCGAAAGGCTGCTCCAGGCAATTCATTCCAGTCTTTTATGGTTCTATTCACAAAGGAGAACTTTCCCACATCAGTTCTGCATCTTCTACCCTTAATTTTGAACGGATGATCGTTTCGTGCATAGTAAGTTGGGTGCTCCAGTTTGTCAGTAACGTCCTCCCATGCGTTTAAGCCAGCATAAGCTTTAAATAAAGCGCACAACCTCTGTTTCTCACGCCTAACTTTCAACGGCTCCCATTTTATCTCCTCAGCGTTTGTAGGCCCAAAATATTTACCCCTTTTTATGAATTTTATAGCCCTTCTCTGGATCTTTTCTAACGAATCAATTTGATTTACTCTATACGGGTCCCAACAAGTTACTCCAAATTCCATGACCGGCCGCACTAAGGACTTGTACGCAGTTTCCCTGGACTTTGCACTCCCCTTTTTTAAAATCCTCATTAGGAAGTGCAGTGTTTTCCATGCTTTCTTAGATACACGTTGGACTGGGTCTCAAATTGTTTTAATCAAATAGAATGCTTTCATATATGTTTGGATGGGTACAGTTGGGCTGGGTCCTCTAACTTGTTTAAATCAAATGGAATGTTTCCATATTTGTTAGAATGGGTATGGGTTGGACCAAGTCCTCTAACTTGTTTAAACGAAATGACATGTTTCCAAGTTTGTTAGGATGGGTACAGGTTGGACTGGGTCCTCTAACTTATTAAAATCAAATGGAATGCTTCTACATATGTTAGGATGAATACACGTTGGACTGGGTCCCAACTTTTTTAAATCAAATAGAATCCTTTCAAATATCTTAGAATGGGTACAGGTTGTACTGGGTCCTCTAACTTGTTTAAATGTTTCCATATTTGGTAGGACGTTTCCATTTTTGTTAGAATGGGTATAGGCTGGACCGAGTCCTCTAACTTGTTTGAACGAAATGACATGTTTCCAAGTTTGTTAGGATGGGTACAGTTTGGACTGGGTCCTCTAACTTGTTTAAATGAAATGGAATGTTTTCATATTTGTGCGGATGGGTAACGGTTGGACTGGGACCTCTTACTTGTATAAATGAAATGGAATGTTTTCGTATTTGTTAGGATGGGTATAGGTTTGACTGGGTCCTCTGACTTTGTTAAATTAAATGGTATGTATCCATATTTGACAGTATTCATTATCTTTCACAAATTAAATTAATTTCCCACTCGGCATGCATTCATTTATTTATTTCAGGAGCAACCAATCAAAACATGTAATGTCCGTTAATGCACATTTTTCAGGAGAAGAGAAAAACTAATAGCTACTAAAATATTCAATAAAATGTAATGCACTTTTCCCAGTTAGTTCCGTATTGGGATACTGAATTAAATTTATGGTATCAATAGATCAATATTTTATTACGAACTTTAGAAATGTCATTTATGTTTTGGACAATATACGTTTTGATCCACCATGTAGGACATTACATATTTCTATGTGTTTACTGTATTTCTGCTGTATTAAGCTGCATAATGCCTAAAATTTAACCTACAATATTGGATTATCAATCACTTCAAATAATACTGAGAACAAAATGTTAGTATGCGAAATTATACTTTCGATTACATCGAATTTACAGTACTTTGAAGAACATAATATTGACAATTCCCATGGAATGCAATGAGCATTTGTCAATACAATAATTTGTTATAGGCAGAATATTACTGTCTACGATAAATCTACTACATTTTGTCCAGTCCAGGTTCTTTATGTAAATAATCACAACCGGTATGTTCAGGAGTGCTGCTGCTGCTGCTGCATGGAACCTCTAAAGCCCGTGAAAAAAACATATGCTGTTCTTCTTCTTTCCAATTTTCACCAAATCTTAAGGTGAACTTTGATCCTTTTTCTCTTCCTTTACCTTGCTTGATAATGGAAGTGCAGGTCTTTCAGTTGCTGAAAACATAATTACTATTCTTATGCCCACGTTTGCTAGTGTTGTGAAAGGTCATCAAAATAATATCAACGTTCTGTTTTAAATTTTACATCCTCATCACTTACCCTGTTCAATTTTGACTTTTTCACAATTATTCTTTTTACTTCACTGACACCGTCTATTTTTTCCAAGTCTTTGACCGTTCTTTATAACGCTTAAACTCACCATCTTTTGAAATAACCCTAGTATCCCCTACTTCGTTATAAATCTGTACATATTTAATAGATTAAAAATTTCCGGAATTTGGCGCAGTTTTCTCTCCACTATACCGAAAATCCTATCTGCAGGTAGAAAAGGATGCCCTTGAACTGGAAGGTGTACATCCCTTACATGTGACGTTGATCTCTTCAACAACCAAAATGCAACGGCATGAATCAGACGTTGATTTTTATTTTACCGCATCCATCAGCAAAGTGTCTGAGAGATGTGGTGGTCTGGTCAAACGATGTTTTAGAAAGAAAATCAGCGTGGGTCCCCTTCCTGCTTGAGTTTCATTCCATATACAGAAAACAGTTTTGTAGTTTCTATATTTGTAACACGGAAGCTATAAAATGCTATTTGTGGGGCATAATATGACTCTCCAATATTTAGTTTTAGAAGAGGCTGGAATTGCTGCAAGTCAACAGCAAATATGGTGATTGTTTCATTAATAAATAGCACAACACACACACACACACACACACACACACAAAAACAGAACAAGACACTGCTGCTATGCTCTCAGTGTTACTCTTTTATAATGAGATTTTCCTGGAACTATGTCAAATAATTCAAGACGGCAACAATGCAGAATAATGTTTTGTAATTATTTAAACAAATTGCTATGGCAGTGGTGCCTATATAAATGAATAAAATAAAATGATAGTTTATTTGTGGACAATATGTTTTTATTCAATCACACAGATGGACAATATACGTTTTGATTGGTTGCAACTACGATAGTTAGCCGCCAACTCTAGATTTACTCTCCTGTTGCTGTTCATTCCACAGGAGCCGACGTTTCTACGCATGCAGGTCCCAAATGTTCTAAGTTAAAACTTTCGATCATCTATGGAGTATCTATAACACATATGTGCTAAGTCACTTAGCGTAGTAGTAGGTCAGCGCTGCTGCCATGCTTCGCACATACGCATACTCACGTGCATAAAATGTGACCCATTTCCATTTATGAACAGAGAAAATTGCCCTATGACTGTTACATTCTCTCAGCCGTGCTAATTAAATTTACATAAAATCGTACAAAATTGCTAATTCATATAACCAACGCAAGGAAACCTATATTAGGCGGCCAAGGGCCCTCCCCCAAGGAAACGCAGCACCCCAAGGAAGAAACGCAATTAATTAAAGGAAGGAAAAAAGATCCGGCTCACAGTACAGCCATAAGACAGGATATGCATCCTGCATCTGCGCGAGGAATCTTAAATACTAACACACACAACACAAAACAGAAGAGCACGCTCACTATGAATGCGGAGAGCAGCCGGAAGACAAACCGGCAGAAGCGCAGAGAGGGTCGTCAAAGAAACTGTAGCATTAACATCGTAGTACACGACGGCGGTTGTGATGTCGAAGTTCGTGAATTCCATTGTTCGTGATGAATGCGCATTGATGGCTAAAGAGTGTGGCCCACAAGCGTTTGCCCCCAAATGTGCACCACGATTCCACAAACTGGGACATTCAAATCAGTGTTGGAAGTAAGAATTGGGATGGGCATTATGTGCCATGGGCAGAGATTCTGTATTCACTGCAAGGCTAACCATTGGCATCATGAGACAGCAGTCTAAGCAACACAAGCATATAAAAGGAAGCTACGAATAAATTAATAAAACAGTAAAGTTTGAACCGAACCCGCAGGTGGCCGTGGCGGAAAGCGCGCGGGAAAAGATGAAGCCGGGCCGGACCCTTTGTCCAAAGACTGGCACATAGAAAGAGCAGCCGCAAGGGCCCCACGGTGTACGGCTCAACGCTGCTCCGACCGAGGGCAGGAGAATAGGAAGGACCGGGAGACACAAAGGAGGACCGGTCAGAAGGCAGACGGCGAACCTGGGCTAGCTTGTTCTAAGCCCAACCAGTGGGTGACAATTCGCTCTTGTTGAAAGGACTGGCAGCCACGGTAACTAGGTGTGTGGCAGGACTCACAGTTGATAATGGAGGATACAACCTAACCAATTCCCATAAAGGGGAATTGTTGATCTTGTGAGCCCCACTATAGAAAACACATCGCGAAGGGAGGGTGGACCTTTTAGGTGTTGCCAATGTTTTGGCAATTGAAGCGTCGGGTCATAATATTTTGCGAGCAATATGACACAAGGTTTGATATGACAAGGAGCTGAGCTAAAGAACGCGCGTTGGGAAACTTTTTACTAAAACCATTTCGCGGTAGGTTAATCAGGAACATTGATAATAACTTATCCTGAGACTTCAACACCGATGAGGGGAATAACTCCGGTGTGTAATTTCTTCAAAAATGTCGTCAGGGTCCATTGCCACCGGAAGTCCTTTCAGAATATATTGAAGCGCCTGTTCATACTTCGGTAGAAAAGATGTAGTAGACAAGTCCGGACTCACGAAGCCGCCAATATGGGATGAAAATGATCCAGCTTCCTCAGCAGAACTTTCAGGTCACCAGGAGTGTCCCAGAGCGTGAAACCATCCGGGCCACCAAAGCCGCGCAAAATCTTAAGACGTCTTTGAAGCGCGTCACCGTCGGAAGAATTTAATACGCGGAGGGCGTGCCTCAGGGGCAGCCGACGAAGGAGCAGCACCATCAGAATTTACGTAAAGGAGTAGGAAGAAGTGAGGAACGAGACGAGACTGTGGAGGAAGGAGAAGACCGACGTAAACGAGGAGGTTGGAGGGGAATAAATGAGTCCGACGAAAGAGTCACCGCCATCTGGCCGCCTTCATCCTTGCTGGTGGATAGTGCACCAAAACTCTTCCGATTAGAAACTAGGGAGCGGGATGAGCAATTTGGAACCGTTGCTAGTCCACTGAGCCCGGCCGTCATCATCGCTAACGCTGCATTGCTGTGAGCGGTTGGAGCTCTGCATAATCCAGCACAAATTGAGCGATTGAAGCTCACGGTGCTTAACGTCTAGCTCCCGCAAAACAATCTCCATAGCCTGTGGCACGGAGACCCACTTAGTATCACCAGGAAAAGCTTCCGTTTGGAGTAACATATAATAATGTAAAATAAGAACTAAAGCTTTCCTGGCGACGTGTTAATTCAAAATCTTCTCGGGCTTCTAGCCAGTTCACCCTGAAGACGAGGAAGATGCACTTCTTCGAAACGTTGGTGTCAAGCCAAGTTTTTACCTGGCTAGAAGCCCGAGAAGATTTTGAATATAATAATGTTTCTCGCCCTAAAGCTTGAGAATTTACTTCTTCAGCGCCAATGATTGTGGCGAGGTGTCAAATTCAGAGGGCGGCGTTAATGGTATAGCCGAAGGGCCAGCCACATCAGCAGGGGCCGGAACCACATACTGTCAGGTACTGCAGCAATCATAGAGCTAGGAACACCACCAGAAGGCCTGGAAACGGTAAAGCCGAACTGTCGCATCAACTTCTTACCATCAACAGTATCCGTCAGCAAGTTCTCATCACTAGAAGTTCAAAATGCACGGCACACGGCACCGGACCACTAACGAGAATAATACCCAAGGACTGGCAAGCCCCAAGTGGCTGCCAGCAACGGAAGCCGGAAGAAGTTGCTACCAGCACACCCTCAAAATTGCCAGTAAACCGTGAAACTCCAAAAATGCGCTAAGAGACAAAATTATCCGGGTACACTAGCGCACCAGGGAACCAGGACGTAGACCACAGCACAGAAGGCTGTTATTAGCCGAACTATCTCGATCAAGCCTATCGCCGCATCCGGCGCCCGGCGGACATCACACAGCAGCAAAGCCAACGGAGATATACCTCAACCAGCCAGGATGTTCAACAAGGGTACAAAACGTCCGAAATGAGCGCCCACCGGGAGCCAAAATATGACTCATAGTAGGGTACTTATGCTGATACTGATTAAACTTTGCCTAATCCTCTATCGAGCATAATTCTAGCCACTGCATTATCAGAGGAACCTCCTCCAAAATATGGCCAAACTGCCGAAGGACATCATTACAACTTATATGTTAATTTTCATACTTCAATGCCTTTTTCTTAATATTGGTTTGGTCAATTCCCATTCATTAACGGCAATAACTTGAATCGTCGTCTAAATAACGCTCTCATATAAGCATATAAGTGTCTTATTGATTTCCGGTTTAACGACACATCCAAACAAATCTTCACCCCTTCCTCTGGAAGTCCGATTATGCTGTAATTGGTTTAGCCTTTCCTCGCGTATCATTTGTAGAGAAACTCTCTCATAGAACTATTATGCGACCCACTCTTGCATTTCAAAATATTTATTTTCATTTGTTGGCTTTTATGCTCCTGTTTGTTTTGCTAAAAGAAACGTAATTAATCAAAACGGCTATCTGGTACCATACAAAATATATAATAGTCATTTTTCCAGAAAATCTAAGTTTTCGAAAAATATACCTCGTGAACAGTAGTTTGAGCTGGGGGATCATCTTGAAGGTCTTTATATTGCAACCTTGTGAAATGTTAAACCTTAATATCGAGTTAAGTAGGTAAATGGGGACGTTAAACACTATCAAACAAACAAACCAACATTTTTAGTGTTGCTGTTCAAAGACATACACATTACGTTTCACAATTCCTTCTTGGGTTCAGGGTAGTGTGCCCAGATCCTGATAAGCAAATAAGTAGGACACTATGTTAACCATCGAACCGTAGCCAGAACTGTCTTCAAATCGATTGGGATAATATTAGAAATATGCATATTAACGATTTATCAGGATCAAATTTGCATTAGCTTTATGGTGTTAATGCGTTTCAAAGATTTTAAGACTAAATTGAAAAACTTAACTCATGCTCAACGATTTATAATTAAAAAGCTACATAACTTAAGATAACTAAATAACGCTTTCCATAAGATTTGACATTATTCTTAAGTGTATGCCCCTTGCAATGTTAACACTCACAGACAAAAAATACTTTTTACATTGTTTTATTCTAAAGAAAGTGGTACAGATAACAAAATACATAAAACGGTATTTTTTTTTTTTCAGATACTGTATGCTAACATTTTTCACTATATTTTAAGTCATTGATCAGTTTAGACTTTAAATACTTTGAGTTTGAATGCACATCAATCAATAACTTACTGTTTTGCAAAATCATAGTGTGGAATTCAGTACATATGCAGTTAAAATTGCATTTAGTTACTATTAGATGTTTCAGAGTTTCAGTTTTTATCTAAGATGGCTCAGCAGTCCACAAGTGATTCGTTATTGAAAACACCTTCCCAGTGGGTGCATTCGTGGCTGGAAGACATAGTAAATTCAACAATATCACATCCTGAGGAAAGGGGATGAACCTTTTCTGAAAATGTTTGAATACTTTAATGAACCCACAAACCAGCAGTGTTCCATTCTAACAACTTTTCAGCTGTAGCATATGCTTTTACATTAACAATCTCATCAAAGAGATAGGGATCATCTATTTGCTTTCCCATCAGTTTGCTAATAGTTTTTAAGTTATTCTAAGCTTGATTTCACTTGACTCCACTTAATTACTGAACTAAGTCTGGTTCAGTCAAAATCATTAATTTCAATGATGGGAAAAGACCACTGCTGAATATACTCAACACAAGTTGAATAAAATGAACACACATTTTTCTTAAAATTGGAAAGACATGGACCTACCAATCCACGTTCCTCAAGATTTTGGTTTTGACTGAACTACAAAAGGCACAAATGCATATTTTTTTCGCTCATTCAATTATTGTTTCAGCTCTTTAATTAACGTTGAATCCTCTACCTTAGAAACATGTTGGTCTTCAAGTAAATGAACAAAATTATTAAATACAGCTGCATAAATATGCACAAAATAGAGCCATATTTCAGAGAGAGAGGGGGGGAGAAGAGGATCATCAAAAACAATCTAATTGTGGGACACTTTTCCTGTGATTCAAAGTAAGATTTTAAAGTTGGATAAAGTTTAAGTATACGTTATACAACTGGCAACAAAGGAAGCCACCTAGTTTTACTGTGTGAAAACAGTTTTGAATACTCTATTTTCACAGTCACAAAACTCAAGCAAAAATATTTCACGTACTGTATATATGTAGACGTACGAATATATTTCCTGCACAACACTTTCTATGCAAAGTGGTAAACAGTCAATTGCAGTTTGTATGCAGTTATTTACTAGGTGTGCAAAGCAACCTACACTTGGTTCGTTTAAGGAATACTGAAGAATAGTGTAAACATTGCTTTTACCTTTTGTTGCTGCCCCTCCAAAAGTGCAGTTAGTATTGTCAGTACATAAACCTACAACTTGAGCTTAAACTTTATAGTCACTTAAAATCATTACAATGTATGAGGACACAATCTCAGCTGTCTCACCACACTGATTTTGAAAGTCCAGCCCTTTTACTTGCACTTCGTTAACAGGAAGAAAATAGCATACCAATAATAGAAACAGCTTTGTAGATTTATGATTGGACGAATGTGCGTACACTGTGATGTAATTCACTTGAGCCAAGTCTTTCTGTAGGTCTGAAATCACATAGGACTGATCACATTTGCCACAATTGCTTCAGACTTCGTTCTTGCACGTGAATAATGAGGTTCAAAACATTTTTTAATCAATTTCGAAGTACAGTCTGTTGATCGAAACGTCTGGTTATGAATTACTGCGTGAAATGCAAAACATGCTGCTGCTGCTGCTGCTGCTGCTGCTGCTGCTGCTGCTGCAAGCATTTGTTCTTTCTGTCCAAAATCCTTATTTCTGAAAAGTGTGGAAATGGATGCAGTGGATGCAGCTGCATTAGTTGACGATTTATGTTTTGCCGTTTGTAAATGGTGTATTATTTCGGTCTTCCCACTATTGCTATTGAAAATGTTGCCGAAAAGATTTACAGTATACGTCAGTGTCGGTATTTCCACTTCTGATGGAAGGATGCAGAGACTGAAGTTCGGAATTTCAAGTACATTTTCTTCTCGGTGGCATCCCGAAAAAGCGACTGTAGCAGAGAAATGTAACAACACGACAGGTAACACAGCCAATTTACACTGTCAAAGTGAATAAATTAGCAATAATGAATAAACCGGAGAAACGCAGAGCGTAAATGTACATAATATGCTTGAAGAAACACGAACAGACAACCTGAATACCAACATGGTGATGCCTCATTGTCGTAAACAATGTCAGTTAAACTTAATTGTTGCATGCCATAAATATATTATTATTCTTACAATAAAATTATGCAATAAATAAAAACGCTACAACTAACGATCTAAAGTCTAAAGTCACAACTTAAAATTAAAGTAGCATATTTCGAAGGACATGTTTGATTTTTCCGCGTGTCATCGCAACCGGCAGGACAGTTCTTTAAAAACAAGGACTGTCTGCGAAAATCAGTACATGTAGTCACCCTAGTTCAGGGGACATAACATATATATTTCTGTAAAATCTCGACACTGAGTGGAATACAATTCTTACTTTATGTACTGCACTTAGTATAGAAAGTAAAAATTGTTGAAATAGTGATAATACGAAATAATCGATCCACAAATCTCCACAATACTGTTAATTTGCGCAAGTGAAGCTTATACTTAAATATGGCTTTAACGCCATAAACATTGACTGAATGAAAAAGAAGGAGATATTTAACTCTCCATAGTTTTAAAATACTAGCTGAGTCAGCTGCCCCTTATTTTTGAGTTTTATGCAATCCGCATTACGTACTCCAATATGAAAACATCGAACCGCTTACTAGGTTCTACCCACGTATTTAACATGGATGTTAAACACTCAATGAAATTAGTACTAATATAGATGTTATCGCGCCGCCTTTTAATATACTGATAATTAGACAGCTGACGTTTGCATCACTGCACAGGTTCACTGGAACCTGCGAATACTACATGTTAAACGGAATGTTGATCTCCTAAATTTACTAGGTAGCTCAGTTGGAAGGAGCGCAAGACTCCAAGTGATCTGTTTGCATTGAAGGTGATTCGAATCTGTTGTATGTATTGTTTTTACCATGTAGTATTCACAAATTACAATTATTAATCTGAAATCTGTTATTATTTTAATCTTAATTGTTTTGTTTATGTTCTATAGTATTGTTTGATGTTTCTTTATTGGCGAACTACAAAGGTAGTCGTTTAAACATAACTACACCTAGGTCGGTGCATTTGAAATAAGGATTATTTATATCTAGGTACACATTTGAACACAGAAAAAGGGACAACTACATAATCGGAGTTTAACATGGAAGTTAAACACAAGTTTGCAGACATAGAATTATGGTGTCACTTGAAATATTGTTTCATATTGGCATGATTTGTGGCGCTGGAATGACCCTTTGCTACTCCTGGAACACGACCCCTCTAACGAAGAAAGTGCTCGAACTGGTGACCCGCTTGGGTAATGCACGCCTGGACACGCTGCTGAATGGACCCTCTGTCTCGGCGTAGCATGGTGGGTTGAACCGATCTTTAGGCCACTGTAATACGCTGGGTCACTGTCTAGCTCCCCTGCATAAACACGTTCTTTTAAGAAATAAAGGGGTGTCAGATCAGGTGATCTGGCACACCAGGAGACTGGTCCTCGGCTTCCTTTCCAATGACCAGGATGTGCAGCATTCAAATGATTGCAGACGATTCTCGACCGATGCGGAGGAGTGACATCGTGTTGAAACCACATCGTCATTCGCTTCTGTAGAGGCACATTCTCTAATAATAACGGTAGCTCATTACGGAGGAATTTCAGATACCGTGCTCCTGTTAGATGCCCCTCGAAGAATTATGGTCCAACAAGGTGGTCTCCCAAGATTCCACACCAGACATTCACTCCCAACTGCTTTTGGAATGATGCCTCCCTTACCCAATCAGAATTATCAGCACTCCAATAGTGCACATTGTGGCGATTTACGGTTCCATTGTTGTGGACCCTTGATTCGTCAGAAAACAGGATCCGGATACGAATCCCACATCATTTGCTACTCGCTCCAGCTACCATTCACAAAAGGTCACTCGAGCTTCGAAATCTCTCCCGTGAAGTGCTTCGTATAGGTGCAAACGATAAGGATGAAATTTATTAGTGTTCAATATTCGCACTACAGAAGATTAGCTGATGTTCACCTCCTGAGCAACTCCCGTGTACTAGTATGCGGATTGTCTTAGATGACGTTCGAAACAGCTTCTCCATTAACATCCGATGTTGCTGGTGCGTGTCTAACAGGAAGCTTTCTCGCAAGTGGCACTGTTACACGCAGATGTCTTTCAACATTCCGAAAGGTGTTTGCTGTTGGTTGTCATCTATTCGGATATCTCTCCCAGTATAGATGCTGACCCGCCTGTGCATTTGTTATTGCTTCTACGTAGATCAAAAGCATATTTACGTACTCGTCTGTTGAATACATAATGAAAGACTGACATGAAATATCGTGCCACAGTACAAGTGTGGAGAATGAAGGTGGTCAGCATTCATAACAACTCACTTCATCATGCCAGTCCAAAAAGGCAGACGTCACTAAACGTATTCTATCCATTAAAAACTGCAGCCAACCAATAACAATTTAACTTATAATGTCCTGAACTCACAGGGACTTCAAAATTAGATTACTGTATTGGTTTCCAAGTTTTGATGAGCAATAAAAAAAAAAAGATGTATAATGTTGAGACTCACACCTGTGCCACTGAGGTTTAGCGCACTGGATAGCTCATAATTTTATTCAGCTGTTTCGACACTTGACTGAACGCACGTATCGCTTTCAATAGTACGACGTATACGCCAGACAATATGCTATTACCACCTCGCTTTTTTTGGTGCTTCATTCAGCCTTTTAAGACCGTTTTAATCATTTGCTGACCCTTTTAATATTATTACTTAAATAACAAAAGCTATTATGCATGTTATTTGAGATGCAGGAAACGTAGTTCACGCAAAAGTTTAAATATACCGTTGTTTAATAATATGTCCGTTTTGACTGTACGGGTCTATGGTGGATGAGGCGTGTCCCTAATGTTTTCCTAAATGTTGGCAGCCAACCCCTGTTCTAAGTACAAGATTCCGCCATTTTCTTTTAGCTGACGTTGATAGTGTACATATGATATGTCCATTTTTCCAAGGCGTTTACTGAATTACGTTACTCTGTATACTAAAATAAAAAGTATGTAAAATGGGCTGGAAACTGGAGTTCGCTCTCAGTAAACGAGTCATATATTTTTAGGTGTATTTTGGCGAGGAGTACGCTCTGTCCCCATAACCGCATTTTCTCTCAATGTTGCGCATTGCTCTATCTAAGAATGTCAAGCAGTACATTTAAGTATGCGCAAAAGTGGACTAAGGCGCAAATTTTTGCCTACCTTCCAAAAATCTAAAGAGCGGCTGACTCACCTGGTATAGTTTTAACAAATACATAATTTCACTGTAACACATTCGACGCACATAGGGGTGTTTCGCCCCAAAAGCTGGTTAAAGTCCATTTTTAAAAAACAAGTAATTCTTGAAATGCATACTTTCCTGTGATAGTCAATTAGATGGGACATTGTTAAGGCAACCGCTTGTTTATATATGTTGTATTCTTAAGCAGTGGAGCGCTATTGTATTTACGTCGCACATGTAGTGCTGCCCTGGCTAGATATCGGTCTGTGATTGTGAATTTGTCAATGTGTGTCTTTATATCTAGTGCGGCGAAAATCAATATGGTTTTTGAAGATCGTGGTATGTATTGCTATTTACTATTAGTTTCATTTATGTTGCTTAGTATTTTCTATTACTAATCATCCTTTTAAGTTTAACTTGAGAAGCAAAGAAAATAGGTTATGTCAGTGCCTCAGTCCAAAGGTTTTGTTATAGTTCAGGGTGTTTCCCTGTCTATATTTGTATACTGTATGATAGAAAAATCATTCCTGTTTCGGAAATTTAAAATAGTAGCCGCTAAATACCGTAGATGTATTTCTGACGATTTTGTTTTACTTTATTTGTTAGGTGTTATAAAATAAGGTCACCTCCAGTATGAATTATTTTTTATCCTAGATCCTTCGGGAGTAAAACTTATTACAAGAAAGGGTCTTTATGATCTTACAAAGAGGTGTCCTGAAAACGAATTCGTAAATAGACTGGCTTTTATGAACCCTTTCCTCCCTGACGAAGAAAAGAAGTACTTTAAACATTAGCTGTCTTATATGAAGTCGCAATTAAAAAAAGGATGGCTTACTTCACATAAAGTGGAAAGTATCTTCTTAAAAATAACAATAACTGGCTGCAAAGTACCATAGAAATCCCAGGTAGTAAAACTCGAGTTGGTCAGCCGACAAAGTCCTTCGTGGAACTAAGTGATCGCCGCAAAAGGCGTAAGACACAGGACTTGAGAACCAATTTTGAAACCACGGAATAAACTTATGCCAGTCACATGATGCTCCGAGAATCTGGAAACGTTGAAGGATGCAAAGTAGTTAAAGATATAAGGTCATCTACTACCTTAGGAGCAAAATACAGACAAGCATTAGACCGCACGCGAAGTCGGCTTAGAAACTTAGAAGAAAAGACGCCTTGTCAATCTACGTGGAAGCCTCGCTGACAAGGACACAATACGAATTAGCAGGTGCCAAAATGTCTGTTCCTGTTGCAGTGTGGTTCAAGAAGCTGAAAAGCAGGGCTACCTTGTGAGTGAGTCCTATCAGGTGACTACCACATATGCGGAGATTTAATTTCTAGCCTTGCTCAAGCGTTTTCATATTTGGAGCAGGTTCTATGTAATCTTCCAAATGATGACATATATCATTCATTGGAACTTGGTTTACAGCGAGTACAGTTTAAACGAAAAATTGAAGACAACCATGATTCTGGTGCTAACATATTTCAGTCATCTTTAGTGCGTCTTCAACTTTTCAGCCGCCAAAATTAAGACCTTATTATTTGGAAAAATCCTACACCATCATCACCTTCCTATTGCAGACCAATACAAGTTAATTTGTTCGTGAAGCAGGTGATGTTACTAATGAAGAAACATGTTATATCAACAGTCAAATTGAAACATTAAAAAATACAAAGATTTCAAGAAAAGAGAGTGGTTTATCCGTAAAATAAATATTGCTTCTGACCATGGTAGATAAGAAGATCTACAATGCAGCAACAGAGGCAGCATTGACAATGAGATGCTACATTTGTAAGGCTGGCCCTACTTCAATGACTTGTCAAAATGCAAAGAATTAAACGCGGAAGCTCTTAAGCTCGGCTTATCTATACTCCACGCCCAAATTAGATTTTTCGAATTTTTGTTGCATATGTACTATAAAATAAATATCAATAAATGACAAATACATTCCAAGGAGGAAAAGAAAATCGTTGAAGAGCGGAAAAATCACGCAAGAGAAATTTAGAACTACTTTAGGATTAATACTGTTCCCAAACCAGACTATGGAAATATCAATGGTGGAAATAAAATACCAGTAGAAGATATTTTGCACACCTTGAAACAACAGGAGAAATAATTGGCGTGGATCTGTATTCATTTATCAGTTCAAAGTAATTCAAGAAGCTATTTCCAGTGGGCACAAGATAGACATAGACAAACTTTCTGCTTATACTTCCGAAACTGCAATATTGTAAGTTAATTTATATACATGGATTACTATGTCTCCCACTGTTCACAATATTTCGGTGCATGGCCCAACTATCATCGATAACGCCCTCTTACCCATAGGCAGTTTACAAGGAGAAGCAGCCGAGGCCCGCAATAAGCACCTTCGTTTATAGGGCAATCTTTTGTCCGGAAGTTCTCTCGAGAAAAATGTAACTTGGATATAATAAATAGATTATTGCTGACATCAAATCCACCCATAACGGGTAATGATACCGAAGCCAAATAAAACCAGGAAACCTTTCTTAAAAGAAACATTAAGTGTGCTCCTCTCAAGCGAAGAAGGGATTAGACAGCTTCCTCGAGCTGACAATGACGTCGAAGAGGAGTCTTCAATTGAAACAGTCTGTTCAGATTAAGAAAGCTGGAATACGTCATGGAAATCATATGTACATTGTATTGCAATTAAGATCAAATAAATATACCATACCTCTGTGTCATTTCATTTTATAAGACATTTAAATATACATTATTATCCTAGAAAGAATGTTATCTAGAACCTCATAGTGCACAAAACACGAAAAAGTGATTTTTATCGACTTTTTGCATGAAATACCCCTTTATGCAACATTCGGATAGAAGACAATACAGGTTACTACAAAAGAAATAGACAACTTCAACTGCCTGTAAAACAAAAATTATTAGAGGTAGCAACCTAATTATTTTGCACATATGTTGAGAAACTCTCAAAGTTTTGTTTGTTACTATTGGTAACGCTGTAGTGTTTTATTTGTTGTTGCAGAAGCTGAAATGGCGGAAAATCCTGTGGAAAAGGCATATTGCGTGTTGGAATTTGCTAGAACGCAATCAGCAACTGTTGTCCAACGACATTTTAGAACACGTTACCACAAAACGCCACCGACTAGACAGTCAATCTACGACTGGTATAGAAAATTCGAGACAACGGGATGTTTGTGCAAAGGGAGGAGCTCCGGAAGACCAAGAGTTTCGGAAAAAAACGTTGAACGTGTTCGTTCTGCCTACACAAGAAGCCCACAGAAATCGACATCTAGGGCAAGCATGCAATTACACATTCCACAGCAAACTGTATGGTAAATCTTGCGGAAGCAACTGCACATGGTGCCTTACAGATTACAGATGTTACAGTTTCTGAGTGAATGAGTGAGTGAGTGAGTAGTGTTTAAGGGCCCGTCGACAACTAGGTCATTTGGGCCCGATTCTGAGTGAAGAAGATAAGGTCATACGATGTGACTTTTGCATCGACATGTTGCGACATGATGAAGACGATGCTGGTTTTTGTGAGCGCATCAATTCATTTTTGTGGTAACGTGCTCTAAAATGTCGTTGGACAACAGTTGCTGATTGCGTTCTAGCAAATTCCAACACGCAATATGCCTTTTCCGCAGGATTTTCTGCCATTTCAGCTTCTGCAACAACAAACAAAACACTACAGCGTTACCAATAGTAACAAACAAAACTTTGAGAGTTTCTCAACATACCTCCAAAATAATTAGGTTGCTATCTCTAATAGTTTTTGTTTTACAGGCAGTTGAAGTTGTCTATTTCTTTTGTAGTAACCCTGTATTTCCCGCGGAGGTCTACTTTAACCGTCCAATGACTGCGCAGCTTTATCTGCTGTGTTGACTGACCTTTATGGTTGAATTCATAGTTTCTCTTATGTGAAAGGGAGCTGCTTAAGCAATAACTGTTTTGCTTTGATCAGGAATTGCTTATTACCGTTTGGTATTTATGTACGGTACTTATGATCAACGTTAGGCGCTTCCTTATTTCTGAAGCCCATGTGGCAACTTGGCTCAGCTATTTCACAGCCACTCGAATGCGCGAAGGAATACTATGTAAACGAAGAGGCAGGTGATCACTTAGCCAGCTGCTGTTTCCTTTCTTTGTTCTTTTGCTTACGACAGAAATTATTTTAATGACATGCTTGCGAATTTTGAATAGTGCATTTATTTATTTTACTGGTATAAATTTAAGTAGTTTGTAAGGTTATTTTAGAGCACAGAATTTCACTTAAGTGTAAAGTAATAGCAGATTGAAAATGAACACATAAGTAAGGTTTAGCCAAAAGAGAATACAATACATTAAAAACAATTGTTGCTGAGATATAAAGATATTGTGGAATGCGTGCAACCGGACACTGTGTCTTCATAGAATAATAATAATAATAAAAAAAAAAGAACACATGGCACAAGAAGATTTCTACGAAATTAATGCTGTCTCCGAGAATATTCTCGTGAGTATTGAATTACTTTTATTTTCCTTTGCAACACTCTTTCTCTTCTTTCGCGATTTTTTTTTTTATTTACTTTTACTTTTACTTCAGTCTAGTAGATTACATCGGACATAAATGACTACAAGGGATTATTCTACAATAGTCCCAAGATTCATATCCGAAATTTGTCTTGTCAGGATAAGTGAAAACCCCGGAAAAGCCATAGCTGGCTAACTCACCCTAACCGAGAATTGAACTCGGGTCCTCATGAATATGAGACAGGCCCAATAACCCACGCTACATTATTTTAACATTTTGAGTATAGAAATAGACAAGAAAGCGTGTATACCAGGTGGTCCAAGTGCTTCATATTTGACGTGTGAATATATCCCTTAGTGTGTTGAGTTGCAGAATTCAACGTGGTTATTTCAAGTTAAGCCCCTGCAATGGAACACTGGCGGATTTTAACTTCAATAGTCCCGTTGAGTTCTGCAAATCTCTCAATGCACGAAGGGGTATCCACACACGCCAAATACGGGGCACTTGGACCACCTGGTGTTATTGGTTTTCGTGTGGCCCAGTATATTTAAGAATCACGTACGATTTGTGATGTGATGTTTCCCGTATATTTACGTGAATGAAAACAAATTCATGAATTAACCTGATGATAATCACTCGTCGACAGTTTTAAGAGCACATACATAGCTTTCTAGCCTAGAGTGTTAGCAGCTTATTAGGTATATTAATTAGTGCACATGTGCACGCGCGCGCGTGCGTGTGTGTGGAAGCTAGCCACAAATAACTCACACTTCTTTACGTTTAATTCGCAAGTATATGTATAATTTAATTATGAAATCATTGACGTGAGGCAGGCTTGTCCGGAAGGATAATGATGCGCGAAATCTCAGTGAACAGTGGTGATATCGGTAAAAGTTGGCAGTTCTTGACTTCAGCGTTACTATACGCTTCCAGTGGATTCTGCACATCACACTAATGCCGCTTATAATTGCACAGTACAATTTCATTGTAAAACTTCATAATAATATTCCACAAAAAGCAAAAACGGATAATAAGGAGTGTAATGATGGAGCAGTTGGTGGAATGAATGAGGGGGAAAACCAGAAGACCCGGAGAAAATCCGCGCAGACCACCACAAATTCCTCATGCGGGCGTCTGGGATCGAACCCGGTCCACCTAGGTGAGAGACGAGCGGTCTAAACATTCAGCCACGGTGCGCTTTATTTTTATGTTAGACAAAATTAAATGAATTAACCGACTATTAATGGTAGCCTATAAAATCATGTTCACCGTCCATAGCTACATTTTTTTTGGTAGTGTTTAACGCCCGCTTTAACTACTTATGGCACCGCAGGCGGTGACACTGATGATACATGAATGATGATGGAACACCGGTGGAATGCGATGGCGGGGGAAACCGGAGTACCCGGAGATAACCCGCCCCAGCGCCGCTTTGTCCACCACAAATCTCACATACGATCGCATGGGATCGAACCCCGGCCGTCTAGGTGAGAGGCCAGTGGTCTAACCACTCGGCCACGGCGCGGCCATGTCCATAGCTACAGCTCTTACCCCCATGCAGATAGAAAATGACAATAACTGAATCCAGATTTGAGCATATCATATGCAATTGAAATGTTACAGTCGTAGCAGTCGTTAGGGTTTATTTCTGGTTTAATATAACTCAACTGCCACTGCGAAATAACATTTGGTTACATTTACCAACCATTTTAGTGATTTATCTTTATTGCTTTACTGTATGACATAAAATCTCTGCTTAATGTTGTTTCATGTAAAAACATTTATTTTTATGTTATTTATTTGTTTTTAAACTTACGTATTATTTTGTTCTCCTACACTGCAAAAGCCCATTAAACAATGATATATAAGTATACTTTGGTCAGTCATATTTCCAAAATATGTTCCTATAATTAAAGATAAGTGAAAATTATATGCTTGTTTCAGATGAAGTTTTCACTTCACTGCACAAAACTTCTAATGTGTTTCTACATAGTAATATTAATATAGCATTATTATTGTTTATATGTGTTAATACCTGTCGTAGAGCTTTTATTCAAACCGTTCATCCCTCGTCAGGGCTATGAATTAGCAGCTGTTTCAGGAATTTACATGATCATTCAAATGTATATTTAATGTTTAGTATTAATATCTGATTTTTTTCTCTGTGTGTTAGTTTTATTAATGTGCAATGTTGTGTGATTTATTGACACTTAAAAGCTATGCAATTACAGATAAATTAAAGAATGCTGTTACTATATAAATGTTAATATTTTAATGTTGCAGTCCTTTCTTTCAAAGGATATTTTCTGAGAATCCATGCAAACATCCAGTCATAGTGTTGAAAGATCTCAGGGGTTGGGAAGTACAAGCAATAGTGGATTTTATGTACAAAGGAGAAATAAGTGTAATTCAGGAACAATTGCAGGCACTTATTAAAGCAGCAGAATCACTACAGGTATGTCAATCAATTTATTGGACCTTTATGTAATGTACACGCATTTTATTCAATTTCTGTATTCGTGTAAAATATAAGCATCAGTGATCAGAAGTCTATAATAATTGATGATGGTATGCATGGTTAGAAAACTCAAAGGCCTAAAGAATTCTGAAGGGTAAAAGAAAAATTCATCTAACGCCACGTGATATTAATCACTAACTTCGAATTTTAAAAGCTGTTTTAGAATTTTATACCCAATTTTCAGATAAACATTGTTTATATGGTGAATATTATGAATTATTTCTTAATTATTATTTTATATGCATGGCAAAATGTGTCGTCATCACCCTCATCATCATCATCATCATCATCATCATCATCATCATGACGTCTCTTTCTTTTCACAATAGTTTGAGTGACATCCAACAATTATTAGATTTTTTTTTTTATTCTTTTGTTTTTGAATGCTAGCAGCAGCCAGTTGTGACTACTTTCAATGGTGTTATTATAGTCTGGAGTGTTTCAGGTCCCTATTTGCTTTGAGTAAGTGTTAGAATGTTATTTTGAAACTTCTAGTTAAAGATGGTACCCATGGAGAAGAAAGTTTTCAGACCTCAGCATTGTCGCTTTATCTAAGGTAATGGAGGTGAATTGGAATAGTGGCGTCACAATTCTGTGTATGAGCTCTGCTTTGTAGCGTGGCTCGCAGGCTAGCTCCTTTTTATAGTGTTTAACGCCCACTTTTACTACTATGGTAGCGCAGGCGATGACTTTGATGATACATGCAATGAAGATTGAGCACCGGTGGAATCCGATGCCGCGAAGGTCACCAGTTCGAGCACTTGATTTGTTAGAGGAGTCGTGTTCCAGGAATAGAAAACGGGTCATTCCAGCACCACAAATCATACCAATATGAAGCAATATTTCTAATGGCAAAGTAATTCTATGTCTGCAAACTTTGTCTAACTTCCATGTTAAACTCTGATTATGCAATTTTCTGCTCTTCTGTGTTCAAATGTGTACCTAGGTAAAATGATCCTTATTTCAATTGCACTACCTGTATATAGTTATATTTAAACAACTACGTATTTGTAGTTCACCAATAAAGAAACAATAAACAATACCATAAAACATAAATAAAAAAGTTAAAATTAAAATAAAAACTGCTTTTAGATTAATAATTGTAATTTGTAAATATTACATGGTAAAAACAAGTAGTATCAGCTTCACAGCAAACAGATTACGTGGGATCTTGCACCGTTCCAACTGAACTACCTAGCAACTTTAAGAGATCAACATTCTGTTTAACTTGGCGTATTCACTGGTCCTAGTGAACCTTTGTAGTGGTGCAAACACCTTCTGTCTAATTACCAGTATATTAATAGGCATATTAACATCTATATTAGTACTAATTTCATTGAGTGTTTAATATCCATGTTAAATACTTGGGTAGAACCTAGTAATGGGGTCGGTGTTTTCATGTTGGAGTACATAGTGCGGATTGCATAAAACTCGAGAATAAGGGACAATGACTTACCTGGTATAGTGTTGGATGAGACGGTTCGGATTTTTGCATTTAGTAATGCATAAGCTATAGTTTTGTCTCATAATGCATTCTTCGATTGAATTTAAATTTAATTCCTCGCATATGAGATAAGCAACTGTGGGAGCTTCGCTATAATTTAAATTATTCTGTTTTGAAGGGTTTCTAGTTTTTTTAAGCGAATCTTTGTTGTAATATATCCCCATGCAGGGGCTGCATAAGTCATGGTAGGTTTTTATTAAAGTTTTTGTATACGAGTAGCAAGGTCCGTATTTAGTGGCAGCTGAGGTACGCCTGCTGTCAGGTTACCCTTGTTTGGGTTTTTGGGCTTGCGGAAATTACAAGTATTGAGGTGGCGGGCGTTCCTGCAAAGACCCAACCCCTTCTGCGGTGTATCCTCCAGAAGTGTCAATCAAGTATGAGATAACTCGTCCTATAGTGAAGGAAAAAAAAAAAAACTACAGTCAGAGGAGGCATTATTTTCTT
This sequence comes from Hymenopus coronatus, assembly GCA_030762935.1. Taxonomy (NCBI): domain Eukaryota; kingdom Metazoa; phylum Arthropoda; class Insecta; order Mantodea; family Hymenopodidae; genus Hymenopus; species Hymenopus coronatus. The sequence continues at coordinate 295,306,634 of CM060900.1, forward strand.
CCTTGTCTGGGAGGCAAGCTAATGAACATTTCTTTCCAATTTAGCTAGAACCTTCCTGAAAGGATTTGCGACTCTCCTACTGGCCAAAAGGCTCTTGAGGAGGTATCCTCTCGGTATAATGGGACTTATTCAAGACCCCTTATATAGGAAATATGGGAGAGATTTTGAAACCACTCAACTTATTGTAATGAATGTGGAGGATTCGTTATAAAGATGTGCATCTCTAGAGTTTTAATTTTAGAGCCTGCGAGCCTAAGAAAGGTGAACATCAAGGACGTGGCCTATTTAATAAACACCATAACCTTGAATAAAGCTCAGATCACGAGGCACATATGGAGTTAAAGAACCAATTTGCATGACTTTATTTTTAGAGGCCACTCAGGATACATTACTATCACGTTATATCATAATCCACGTTAATAATCTGGTAGAACTTGCTTAGTTGGTCATGCACTTTTCTCAGATAGCATTTATGTATCTTTTCTAGGTAAGAACTTGGTCCATGCTGCCCAGGCAAGTTCCTGGCCTTTTCATTCAGTTCTTTTGCCGCGGTATCTCAGCGGCGATTTTACATGTTTGAGTTGGCTATGTTGTACTGTTTTGTTGAAGATGATGGCTTGCTATTTATTGATTTTTAGTTTAGTTCGCTATTTTGTAAAAATAAAAAAAAAATGCTCTAGCTCCTTTAGAGTCTTCAGTAGCTTCAGGTGGAAGATACGTGGCTGTACAGATTGTGTTGCTGGCGCCGCATCATCTACATACATGCATTTGTTTTCAGCGCGCGTGAATTCGGGCAAGTTATTTAAGTAAAGAGTGTCTACCATTGGTCCTGTGGAATCCTGCCCTAATACGCCGAAGGGAGAAGCTCGGTATTGATGACCTCCGATGTAATCGTTTATTAAAACAGCCTGAATTCTGTATAGTTATAAGACTTAAATTTGTTGATGAGACTATCGTGCCATACTGTATCTAAGGCACGTTCAGTATGTAAAACGCTGGCAGGCTGATTCATTTATGTTGAATCTTTTGGTGATTAGTTCAATCAAGAGTAACAGTTTGATGTGTGACCTTTATTTAAACCTATCTGGAATTCGGATGTTGTGTTTAATAATCTACTTTAAAAATTATTTTCTCTAGAACTTGCCAATTGTGCTTAGTAGACTAATCGTTTTCAGTTGGTTGGTAGTGAGATGTTGTTTGATCGTTTTAGGAGCATTTACTTTTCTGGCTTCTTTCCAAATTGCGAGAAATACCCCCTTTTCAGAGGAGTTAAATATTTAACTATGAGTATGGGTGATCCACGCGGATCATTCTTTACTACAATATTCGGTATTTTATAAGGTCCCGGAGCTTCTCAGTGGTAAATTAAGTGATAATTCCGCCTTATCCACTCGTATTTGATAATCTGTGATCGAGTAGTCTGTTTCATGTACTTAATTCTCAATGCTTTGAAACTGAATTTAGATAGTTTTGTCCCACCACAGAGTTAGACCTAGAGGTGTCTTCGAAAGTCGAAGCAAATATTATACCTTGACTTTTGGGCTTCAGCGACAGTGATCTTGTTAATAATTAGTAGTGGCATGATTGCTCTGCTATGAGTGAGGTATTTCACTGTTTGCCAGACCGAATTTCTTTATGGATTATGCTTCTCTAGTGTTTGGTTCAATTCATTGCTAGGCTGAGCGATTGTTAATTTTCCAGCCTCGAAGTATTTCTTCTGATGAATAGGGTTTCTAGATTTCTGCCATTTTCGCCTTTTCCGTGGGCGATCTTGATGTGGACATTTAATACACGTCGGATATTGGGCGTTAAATGTAGGTTTATATTTTGGCTGCATTTAGTAGTGGTTGCTAGTTTTATTGCTAATTCTGGTTTGTTTATACCTTCGGCGTGTGTACCTCTCCCTTTTATATCTGAAGGCGTGAGCTTCCTGAGTTTTCCTTCCTCGGCAAACTGCGAGGCCATCTCCACTTTATTCCCTCTGCCATTAACACTGGCACCTCTGAGTAGCAATCTTATTCACTACGCATCATATGACCCGACATGTCTTGTTCAGAGCTGCTTGTTTACTTGTTTACTATGTGTTTGTTTACAACAGGACTTCTGCCCAAATCGCCACCTCATGTAGCAACAGACAATAGGCCTTTCCGTCTTCAGCTCTTGCTCTTCCTGTCTTCAGGCCATTTGGAATTGAAGCCCGACACCCTCTGAAATTCAGGGTCATATGGTGGGTGGTTGTCTTTTTCCAAGAGTGCGGGGTGTTTCCATTTATTAGTCACCAAGAAGTCCATTGCAATGAGTCTCTAGGGTACCAGTGTGGTCGACGTGTCCCGGATTGGCGTGGCTAGTTGGGGTATCATGTATAACCGCATATCTGTCCAATGGGATAGTCATTGTGGTTGTCTATGATTTGATACGTTTCGGCGTCGAAACCGTCACTTATATATATATATATATATATATATATATATATATATATATATATATATATATATATATATATATACGTATGAAGCCTTGTATCTCTCTCTCCCTCCCTCCCCACCTCCCTCTCTCTCTTCCTCCCTCGAAGTGGGTTATCGCCGTCTTTTGGTCATTGCAGAGGACCTCGAACGGACCAATATATGGTGGAATGAGCGGACTTCCTTCCGCTGGTTGGAGGGCATAGAAACTTAACCGCTTGTGTATCTCTGGGCGATGTTACTGTCACGTGTTTGAACTTTGTAATGTCTGTATACTTTTAGTACGCTTTTGTACTGGTGGCAGACAAGCGTTCATGTTTTGATGTAGGGCATGACGGGCTAGCATTAGCATGCCTTTATGAGTTTTGGATTGCTGGAATGTCGGGATGGTTGAGACCGTGAAGTTTAACAAAGATTTGTTTTCGCAAAAATGTTGGTACAAATGGCAGGTTGTTGTGAGTGCTGATGTCGCAGACCAGGGCAAGGTCTGTATCCGGGTTCGATACTTGCTGGATGTTAAGACTGTCTTCGTATAGCTTCTCAGTTTTGTGTTCACTGCTTGTGCTGTTGCTAAAGTTTGTGCTGCGATTACGTGTATTATTTCTGTCCAGGTTAGGATGTTCACACCTGTGTTTTCTCCCCCTCTCAGTACCAATGTCGGTTCTGAGTTCTCAGATGAAGATGAGCTGTCACAGTCGATATGGATTATGGTTTTTCGGGTTCTGAGTAATGGCTTAAGCTAGGGATTTGTGGTCAGTAATCACTGTGTTTTGTCCCTGAAGTGTCGTGTCGGTTCATGAATTACCAGTAACTCCCGGTTGAAGGTGGAATAGGATTTTGGCAATTTACTTAATGTTCGGGAAAATAACGGTGGTGATTAGAGGCATGCAAGATTGCGATATTGGAAGATGGCCCCGAGTCGTGTGTCATTGACATTCGTGGATAGAACCAAAGGCGCATCTGCCAATGGTTATGCCTGGAGAGTTTGAGCTATGGCTTGGTGCTGCAACTGTTTGACTCAAGGCGCCGGTCTGTTATAATTGCCGTTTTGTATTTCCTATTGGCGTATGCATCACGGGTAGAGGGGTTGTGGGATAGCCGCTGCGTTCGGGAGAGTGCATGTATTGAAGTTGATGATGCTCTGGAAATGGTGTAACCCGTAGATTTTCTTTGGGCGTGAGTACCTGTGATCGTTCTAACTTTAAATAGAGTATGTTCCAAGAGTTTGCCATGTGGCTGCTCCAACACGGATTTCTTAATAATGTAGAGAAGGCAGTTGTTCGACAGGCTGCGTAAAACCGCTACTGGATGTCACTCATGTTGTTCACAAAAGGCTGTGAGAATGTTGCATAGGTAGCGGAAGATAGATGGCATGTTCCGTGTAGATGAACCATAAATATTATTTCTAGTGGTTTTACTCATTTCTAAACCCATTCTGGTATAGTATTCAAACAGACCGAAGGGTGATGGCAGTCTTCAGTATTAACTTTAGTTATGGGTAAGTGACGGAAGATTCTTTGTTTGTTCGAGGCGAAGTGGATCCTTGTCCGTATTTTAATGTGTTGAAGTCCTGAAAGAGAGGTAGTGCATAACGAACAGGTATCGTGTTTTCTTGTTCAAAGCTTTATAATCTCTGCATGGGCGGATAGAGCCGTCAGGTTATGTGCCTTCTTGAGGCTCAGTGACTTGAAAGATCGTATTACGCCTGCTTCCATAATTATGTTGCATTCCTCCTTAGTTTAGGTATAAATCCGTAGGCGCAGAAGTCTTGCTTTGGCTGGGATATGGCTTCCAGTAATCTCGATGCTGTGGAAGATACATATTTCCTTAGTGGCTAATATAGAAATTCGTGATCTTGATGTAGCAGCCCAGGAGGTATTTATACTATGTTATTGGCGAGGAAGAGGAGATTAGGAATGTGCATTTTTCTATGGTATCATAGATTATCTGGGGTTGTATCTCTTACGGTTTTGAGAGTGAGATCCACTAATATGCCAGAGTTTTCACGGAAGTCTGCGACGATAATCGCTTTGGGAATTTCAACAACTGTGAAATCCCATACGTATGGGAAACGGTTTCCCTGGTTAAGTGTGTGTCTCCCTGGCAGCCGAATGTGCATATCGGCGTGCCGTTAGCCACGCATATCTTGTATTGATGAGTATATTGCGTCGAATAATGCTGTTGAAAAGAACCAATTTACAGGCGCCTGTATTCTTCAGAAACGCTATTTTATGATCTCGGTATGTGAACAAACTATTATACATACTACACACAACGGATCCTATCACACCAGCCGCAACTATGCGTTTCCGTGCTGTAGAATTTTGGATTTGGTGATACACAATTCTTGGGCCTATCGCTCCCATCCTTGATGATACCAGAGAAGTATAAATGTAAGGCTTCGCGAACACTGAAATATGTGACGGCAAAGCCTCACAATAGAAATACGACAATATATTGCGCGAGGGTGCATAAAGAAGTTTCACGTGATGGGGCAGGCATCTTAGGTATCGAGGAAAAAAGGAAGTTGATGTGATCGCATGGGATGAGGTAGAGGAACAGAAAAATATGTGACGACAAAGCCTTATATTTGTAAGCCGTCAATATATTGCGCGAGAATGAATGATGTAGTTTCACGTGATGGGGCAGCCATTCAAGGTATCGGGGAAAAAAGGAAGTTGATGTGATCGCATGAGATGAGGTAGAGGAAGAGAAAAATATGTGACCGAGAAGCCTCATTTTTGTAAGACGACAATATATTGCGCAAGAGTGCATAATGAAGTTTCAGGTGATGGGGCAGGAATCCGAGTTATCGGGGGAAAAAAAGTTGATGTGATCTTATGGGTTGAGGTAGAGGAGGAGAAAAATATGTGACCGGAAAGCCTCACATTTGAAAGACGGTGGAGTTATACGTGACGGCGAATCCGAGATATCGAGGGGAAAAAGAAGTTGATATGATCGTATGGGGATGAGGTAGAGTAGGGGGAAAAGAAGAACAAGAATAAAAGGATTTTTATATTGAAAGCGTATAACGAGAAAAAAAAAAAAGCTTCCCAAGAGGGTATTCGAATGAGTGTACGTGTATGTATACGGATGTGTGAGACAAGAGTAACAAGGTCATCGAACATGAAAAACATATTTAAAACTTTGAAAAAGCAGGACGTGCGTAATGTGGTTGGTAGGCAGTAATGAACACGTTCCAACCTGCATCTCCTCCTCCATCTACATCGGTAAAATAAAATGTTGCTCTATCACATGCATAGCTATATGCGAGCACGAGATTTTCAAAACTCGCCGGAGGGGTATCGTGTGAGTAATGAGGTCATTGAGCAAGACAGAACATGTTCAAAACTTCAGAAAGGCAGCACGTGTGTATGAGGTTATCATGCAAGCAGAACACACCCAAATCCCCTCCACTCTCCCGTCTATATCGGTGAAATGATTGTTGCTGTAACGCCTGTGAGCCGTTGCCATGAGTAGTGAAATAATCAGAAGTGCTGTCCAGAGTGCCAACGCGCACTGGGTGAACATGTAAGAGTACGAGCAAATGAAACAACACTGCCTTGATAAGCACGAGGAAACGTGTAATGGAGATACAAATAGCATTGTCTGTATGGATCCATCGCAGCACGATGAAATGACTACATTCTTCCGTTTCGGTGACTATTGCGACGTGTATCGCAAGTTGACTAGGTAAGTACGCGAGTAATATGTGAAACACATAGAATAAGCAAAATTGTTTATGTGTAAGTGTTAAAACAATCTTGTATATTTTTACACAATATTCGAAGGTAAGGATGTACCTCCGTACAGGGACATGGATCGAGCGTCCAGACCGAAATGGAGAAGAAAAGTGAGTGTAACTGTTTATTTCATTGACAACAAGGAAGAGATTATTATTATTATTATTATTATTATTATTATTATTATTATTATTATTATTATCATCATCATCATCATTATTATCATTATCATTATTATTATTATTATTATTATTATTATTATTATTATTATTTCTTACTGTTTCTAGACCCGATAAGAAATCTGAGAAGAAGAGGAACAAGACAAAGGTTTACGTCAAGAAGAAGAGAATGGAAGACGTTATAGTAATCATTTTCAATCCAATTCCAGAAAAGATGGAGAAAGATGAATCGAAACAGCGTGTTTATGCTAAACGATATCTCCATTAGTCCCTACCATCGACTGAATATAGGACTGCATTACGAAATCCTCTCGCTATACATCATTACAGCAGACGAAGCGTATGCCTACATGCAAAGCAAGACTGGCAGATAATAGTTCACAACATGGTTGTGCTAGAAACGTTTATGAAAGAAGGTACACTTCCCAATATGCTGTACAGTGACAATATAATCTATGCATATAATGTAATATTGCAAATGAACAAATGTAATGAAATAGATTTTGTGAACACATGTCTAAACGAAAATGTCATAAATCTGGATATAGTTGCACTAATAGGATTAAAGAGACTAATTCCATATATTGAAAGACATTTATTTCAATTATATGATGTTCATAAGTCAATGAGTTCATACGAAGTTGGCGGTAGAAGTGTCAGGAGAAGGGTTAAGGATATGTAAGCTAAACTCAATAAAAAGATAGTATGATTAACTTTGTTTATCTTTATACATGTAAAATACATTTTCCTTTCTATATAATAGATTGAACAATATGAGTTAGTGGTTTGTATGTGAACAATTTATCATATATATTTAAGCAAAATAAAGATGTATGTGAGGGAAAGTTGGCTGAGGCTTGAACTTCCAATCTGATATTAACGGCACCGGTCACAATCTCCTCGGGCTGATGAGAACAGTTGATGACAAATAGAGGTGCATATTTGACAAAATCATTTCTCTTCAAAAGCGGATTATTGTCCTTTCCACAATAAGAATATTGAACCTTAGAATAATGATCATATAAAAATGCGAATCTTGAATTTGCAAAATCCAAATTCATGTCATGATAAGGTTAGCATCCACTGTTGAGATAAAGCTTGAGATTTGTGATATTGCAATGATCAAAGAGAGAGAACTATCTTTAGAAAGATAATTCAGTCTGTCGGTTTGTGCACCCACTATGACGAAACGTGGCTTTTCAAGTTTGGACGTCGTGGCAACGTTCCATGTGAAAGCTTTGGTCTGCGGTACAGCAGGTTGAGTGTGAAGATCCCAGGTTCGAAAGTCAATGTGCAGAGGCTGATCCGACTTGACTAGTTTAAGTTTCTCCACCTTCTCGGCATCGGAAAGTCGAAGTACGGGCATCCTAAATTCAATTCTGGTTAGTTTAATGACTGATAGATCATTGCCCAATATGCAATTATTAGAATTTTTATATCTAATGAGAACAAGTTCAAGTTTGCTATTAAGAATGAGCTCCTTGTGATCGTCTGCGAAACCTAGTAGCATCGAGAGAGGAACAATGGCGTTGAATATACCATTCGCGGGGTTCACGATTTCGACATCCTCTCCGGGATAGATCCACCCGGCGTTCTGTAAGCATTTGGAGTCCAAAGTGTTGAGAGAAGCATAGTTGCGTATAGTGGAAGAAATTCCTGGATTCCGTGTTCTGTCTAAAGTAATACCATTCATATCCAAGCGAACCTCATCAAACAGAAACGCCATGGCATTGTTGGTCAGCTTTGACGATATGGGTTCTCCATTGGGTTTAGTAAGAGAACCTTCTCTGTAGATATAACTTCGGCTAGGAAGCATATACAGATCCTCAGCTTGGCATGGTATTCTAATTTCATCATTTACATCGAGATCTGACGTGTTGTAAGGTAAAAACATGTACTCTTCCTTTTTACTGATCTTATCATCAAACTTTGGAACTCCTGTCACATCTAATAGTCCATTATAGAACCTTGAAGCCCAGTCCCTCTAGGAACTCCCGATTGGATGAAGTTAGCAGGTTGCGTGTCAAAGACAGAATATGTCTTAATCCTGAGAGAAGCTTTTTATTATGGTAATGTCTTTTAAAACTTATTCCCATTTTGTTGTATGTGTAGTCTCACAGTGATAGCTTCGTTTCTGAAGTCAAGCATTTCTCTGTGATGCTTACTACTACTGATGAACCTTTCCACATTCTTATGATAAAAGTACTTGCAAATAGAGTGCCATTTTTAAGCATTATGGAAAGTGATACGCTTATACCAATTCATGGTATACTTGCATACACATCTATGAAATATATTAAGTCTGACAATCATCACATTTATCCATTGAAAGGATGATAGGAAATGTAACTTACTGGAGTTAAACCTTCAGCACAAAAAATAGGCATTGTACAGCCACATCAAAAGAATCCTGAGTATGCAATTTAAATATTTGAGCTATAACTATAAAATCTGAATATGATCATGCTATGGAGTTGCAAAATATGTGTAAATTGAGACTTAAGTTCTCTATTGTTTATAATGCATTGCAACAAGGCAAGGTAACAATGGCCAAGCAGCATTGCAATAGTTGCTTCACCACTATAGAGCTTTACTTCAGATTCATACATTGTTCACTATGAAAGTTTTGGAATATGGGTAAACTAAGGTCAATCAATTTAAATTGATTGCACCATAGGATTCACACATTTTTTGCAAGTATAATGGTATATCAGTTACACCCCTTTCACCCCTTATAGTCTCTATCACAAGGTTTTCAACCTCTAGTGTCGTAACAGCTGGTTTCCAGAACTGAGATGACAAGAGAACATTTTGAGCAATGATTTTATATTGTTTCAAAATTGTTTTAAATAAAAACCAAAGTCTAGAGCACTTGCACCAAGCTCTTGAGGACAGTGCTCCTTCCCATGTGATAGTTTTTTGGTGATTTCAAGAGCTTCATTAATGAACACGGTTAGGAGCAGTTGTCCATCTACAGCAGTGACTGAAGAAAACATAGCTGCTGTCGATATATTTGTGGGCAAAAACAACTTCGTGACATTTAAGGAAATTGCGGCAACTATGCAGATTAGATTGCCAACAGTTGCCAAAATATTATATGAATATTTTGACATGAGGGAGGTGCCATTACATTAAGTGCCCCACAGTTTAACTGCTCTTCAAAAGTGCATCATTGTATAAAAATGCTGACCAGATTTGATGTAGGCAAAGTCTTGGCAGGTTTCTGAGATTTTCACTGGTGATGAAACTTGTATTTACCAGTTTTACCCTGAGACAAGGTGTCAGCCGGTTGTATGGATCTTTCTAGATGATAATCTTCCAAAGAAAGTGAAACGTCTGTGCAGCATCGCAAACAAATAGTGGCTGTGTTCTTCTGTAAATTGCTACCATTGCTCTTGTGGAACAAAGGGCAGTTACTGTGCACCGGTACACAGCAGTTTGCTTTCGGTAAAGTTTTGAAAAGCTTTGTGAATTTCTGCAAAGGGCAGAACTGTGAGGAATTCTGATCCATATAACAATGTCTCTGTGCTCAGAGCCAATACAATGATCCAGTTTCTGGAGTCCACAATGGTGAAGCTGCTGACTCGTCCCCCCATGTAGTCTTGATTTGGCTCCAAGAGACTTCTTTTTATTCTCCACAGTGCCAAATCGTTATGTGACAAAGTTTTCAAGCAATGAAAACGTTGCAGCATACAAAAGTGAGCTTTTACACTTACCTGAAAATTAGTGTCAGGAGTGCTTTCAAGAGTGGTTTGAGAGAATGAGAAAGTGCTTATAATGTGGAGGGGAAAACTGTATGATACTTTGAAAACTCACCTGTCAGAATGTATCAAGTTTAGTTTTTGTGTATCTCAAAACTTTTGTTGTTCATTGGACCTATAATTTGATTCTATGAAAGAAAACAGAAATATGACATCATAAATTGTAATAACAGACGAAATAGAATAAAGATCCTTGTTTTCCACTGGCAGGTGGATATAAATTTATATTTCATAAACATCTTTATTGTAGTATTACTCTTCACCCAAGAACAAACACTAAGAAATAAGCTGCACATTAAGTATGTACAGAATAAAACTAAATGTAAAACAATTACAATATATTAAAGAATTAAACAAAATGAATATCCTTATAACTTCCATTCATAAATCTAATCTTATGGACCATTTATGGAAACACTGAAACTGAATTTTAATATCTTAGTTTGATTTTGAAAATTATATTCTTTATTGTTTATGATGGCAAATAATTTACTACTAAATGAAATTTTTCACCTAAAACCAACAAGCTGCTTATTGATGGTGACATGTGCTCAAGGTTTTTAGTCTTCTCACAGTTCTGGAGGATAATTTTCCACATTTCTGAGATAGGGGAAAACTTATTTTCGGATTGCCTTTGATGCCTTGTTGCTTTTCAATTAAATCTTAAGCATTCTATTAGGAAGTTAAATCTCTCTTTGGTCATCCTTACCATGTATCTTTCACCACAAAATTAAGAATCAAATAAGATATCAGCCGATAAATGATTATTCTTCATTGTTGAACCTAAAATAATCAAATCTAGTAGTGCCTTCAATTCAGGAAGTATTACATTGGTAAGAGTGTCTTTATTTTGCAGTTTATATTTCAAGCTCTGTCACTTTTCTAAAGCTGCATTTAAAATTTCTTCTAAAAGGTAAAGCTGGGAGCATTTAGATGGCTCATTACATGAACAAGCAGCACTAGTTGTTCCAGGCTAAACATGCAAAATATTTCTTGTTGGGATTTTAGTTTTTTAAGACATACTATTTGTTTTCCATTTGAATCCATTCTTTCCAATTATTTCTGCCTCTGGAAAAGTTAAAAGTGAGAATTTTCTTCTATGTTACAAATTATTTTTCTGTTATTCTCTGCTTGTATCCTCCTTTCTGGTGAGTTACCCAGTTTCCTTTTCTTTTTCTGTATAACATTTACAGTTTCAGATTCTCCAATGTTTTCCACACAGTCATCTTGATCTTCATTTGATAAAGAATTTTCATTAGTAGTTTCTGGCAAAAACTCTGGGTCAGCTTGAGGATCTTCAGCTTCAAACTGTAGTTCATCTTCAAAATTTTTGTCACACTCAGATGTCTTCCAAAGAAATGTTTAGCGTTTCATCCTATGTGAGAATTTGTTTATAATGCAAAGTCATTTTAAAACTAAAATATAACATTATATTACTTGATCTAATCCAACAAAAACAGTGAAAATATGACATTACTAATATCCAGTCATGAAACTTACTCACATGAATCCAGAAGAAAGGCATATGCTGTAGATACAACCAAAAACATGTTAGCACTCTCAGGCACTGGACTAAAATATGAAAATTTTGATTAACCAACCCCTCGAAAGCTTGCAAAAATATTCACTTATTATTACTGCCCATGCATAAAATTTATTCACAATACCAGAAGATTGACCATTAGATTTAGAGATAAGCAGGAAAATGTGTTATGGCTCACACTTAAAGAAAAATGAGTGATGATATCATAGATGGCTGCTGGTAACAATGGTGCAGAAGAAGCAACTGACAGCCTTCATTATTTGAAAAGTATGTGTAAATTATTCACAGTTTAGTATTCCAGGGTTAAACAATAAATGTGTTGATATATTGTTGATCCATACAGAAGCAAGTTGTAGTGTACAAGGTACCTCTATGAAGAATGGTCTCCAGGAAGTAGGGCACCAAATAGGGACACATTTCCAAGGGATGAAAGATGCCTTCATGAAATAGCAGTTGGAAGAGCACCTCCTGCTTGCAATACTCCAGTTACAACTGAAGTCAATGAAGAAGCTGTGTAAAGCTTAATAGAAAACAACCCACACACCAGTTCAAGGTTCATAACACAAGATCTTAACATATCAGATATCAGTGGTGAGCATATTGAACAGCTATGCATTTAACCCATATCATCTACAACTACGCCATGCTCTCCACAGGCACAACTATCAAGTGCAGGAATTTTTACACAATGGGTACTGCAGCAAATGTAATGGGTGTAGATTTTTTGGAAATACTCTGTTTAGCAATAAAGCCACATTCCACAACAACAAAACTGTTAAGTGCCACAATTTCCCTAATCATCCCTGAATAGCACGGCTGCATTTCAAGAAGGGTGGTGCATCTATGTCTGGTTCAGAGTATTAGGTGATCAGCTAATAAGAGTGCAGTATTTTAAGATCACCTTATGGGGTCACGACAACACCTTGAGATTTTGCAAGAAGAGTTGTCATTACTACTAAAATAAGTACCTGCTAGTGCAAAGAACAAGGATGTGGCTCCACCAAAATGGAGTTCCACCACACTGGTTAGTGATTGTAGGGACATTTGCATAGGATATATGTGCAAAAATGAATTGCCAAGTAGGCTGACTGGATTTCTTTCTGTGGAGTTACTTAAAGGGTATATGTACAGGAACCACTAAGTACCAATTTTCTGTCGGCACTCATAAATGGAGAATACAAGCACATTATTCCATACATATTACAGTATGCAAAAATGTCTTTCTGGTAATGCACTCAAATGTGCAAAATGAGGTGATCATCATTTTGTGCATCTACTTCATTGATGAAGTTAATGCTTTTCAACAATTGAATTTTAGCTTTTACTAATGCAGTTAAGGAAATTACAGCTTATTTTATGTAAAACTGATGCATTAAATGTGAAACAAAGCTGATTAAAATAAGTGTCAGATATATATCTTATGCCCAAAAGGATGAAAACTAAATAATTAAAACAGTTTACAATGCCAGCTAACAGTACAGTACAATTGAGTCCACCAAGCTAAATACACTACCAAATAGCTCATTATCATTCTTGTACCTTTGGATTTGAGCAGAGCCAAAAAATTGGAAAACACAGTATGAACAATAAACACAATGCGAAAAAAATAAAGAGACAAAAAGCTCATCTGCATCAGATTCAAACCTCTGAACCTAATGTTGGCCTCTCTGTATTTGGACATCTAGGGTACTTGGCCAGAAACCACATTTTTGAAGATACTCTTCAGCAATAAACTTCTCTACAACCTTGCTAGCTCCATATTCATGAAAAGATTTCCTTTTTAAACTTTTTACAGCTGTTTGGTGCTCATTTGGCATTAATTAGTCATTAATGCTGGTTCTGCATGAACACAAATAAGCATAATTGAAGGGCACACCTACAATAAGAGTTTTTTGTTTGACAAAAGGAACATTTTCACATTAGATTATAGGCTGTAAGTTGGATAAGTTTTAAAACCAATGGGCAGCTGGTTCACCTGGTATATTCAAAAGGTGGAGATAAAATTCCTTCATAGGGGATATTTCATACTTTAGAATGATGGGAAATTTGGCACAAAGAAACAGAAAGTCTTTGAAAAAGTAGGGAAATGTATATAAATTAAGAATGTGCTGTTGGTCTCTAAGTAATGCATAATAATAAGTTATAATGGAAGCCTGATTATATTTTTGTATAAGGTTCAAGTATGCATGTTTATTCATTCAAAACTGAAACATAACCTATACACCACTTAAAAAAATTATAAAATAAACTTATAAAACTTCAAAACTTGTAAATTGCAGGTGCGAGGGTTAGCACACACAGAACATCAAGTAGTTCCAGATAGGGAGCAACAACCACAGCAAAATCAACCCCAGCAGCAGCAACAACAACAGCAGCAACAGCAGCAGCAACATCAACCACAACAGCGCACTTCAACACCTCAGGCAACAGTACCATTTTCTCCTCCCCCACCATTGACAAGCTTAGAGAAAATGGGATTGTATGGCGCCCCACTAGCACCCCATTCTATGAGAAACTTTTCTTCTTCAGGACTGCATTTGGACAACAAAGAAACACCTTTAGGCATAGGACTGCCTATGCTCTCTCCATTTTCACCCTCTCCTATACCCAACTTTGAACCTCCACTTAAACTCCCCCAAATTCCTCATATACCACATATAACATTCAATGAAGCCACACATCCTCCCTCTGTTGACCATCGCACTTCACCTCAGCCACGGAGAAAACAGGTAACTTTCATATAAATATCTAAATGGCATCAAATACTTTACATAGTGCTTTAATTACGTATTCATTGAGTCAAATTGAAGGTATTACATAGGTTTATTTACATTCAGGACTGTTATTTTAAAAATTAGTTTTTGACATTTCTACCTGAGACTCAACTTAATTAAATCAGTATATATTTGAAGTTTCTGGAAAAATTAACAATAGCAATATATGGCATGCTTGGATAATGGAAATTATTTTACATAATTTTATAAACAATTTGCAGATTTCAATCAAGTTCCTTGTGTTTAAATGCTAGCTCCTGTAGGGTGGAGGTTGTGACTTCTTCAGCTGCTCTGATGTGAGCACTGCAGACCCTGAGCACCTGTGACACTTCTAACATTACTAGAAGTATGTCAGGCGCAACATCTGAGTCGCCCCTTCCGTAAGGGAACTATTTGGATTGGGTTAAACTCAGCAGGGCAGTGGTTCCCAAAACCCTGGGAAATTGGGTATGTCTGGGTGGTGATGCCTGGGCAGAATTGTAAGATGCCTCAATGTTCTCCATTGCCAATCTGGTTAGCTAGTTGATGGCATGCTAGTTTGCTGTTACTCTTACCGAGGTTCTTTGGTGGTCTTCTCTGCGGGGTTGACACAACACGCGTAAGTGGTGTATCCACTTCTGTCCTGGTGTTTGCACACCAGGGGGGAGGGCATTTTAGTAACCTAGGTAATGCTCTAATGGAAAGAACTGTGGAGGGATTAGTTTTCCTCCCTGGTTACCAGAGGAACTTCAGCTCTGCATAGGAACTCGCTTCTGATTTCTGACTGACTGTCTAATGGCTCGCCACTCATTGTTTAACAAAATGCATTCTTTCTGAACGTAAGTCCAACTATTAGGTAAGGAATGCAATTTTTTTGGAGCTCCAATTCAACTTGAACCGTTTTGGTAGTACTGGGCCTGCAAGTGTTTTCATATGTTAAACTTCAATATATATTAAGAAGCTATAGTTCCCGTTATGCAGTTTAAATTTGAGGCATGTACTTCCGATATCCACTATCTCCATTTTTGCAAATCTTTCAGAAAATGAAAAAAAACGTTTCTGGCAAGAAATTCTGTACATGACTGCTTTTTTGTTACTAATTTGTCAAATAAGAAACTATTGTTCACATATCAAATGAATGGAAAAATTTCATGCAAAATAACCAAGGAAGCATAAGATTTGTTATGGACGTAGAGACTCTCGGAACTGTACTTAGAATATAGTGGAATTTGGAACGCCATGAAGTGGATATGGTGGCTTTTGGTAATAAAACTAGATGGATTTAGATTTCTTAAGCAAATAAATATACTTACATTTATTACACTTTGCAGTACAATAATATTGTATTAATACTTTGTTAAAAGATGAAAAAAGTAAATGGGTTACACCCTATGGTATCCTTCTGCACCCTTTTGTTAATTTGGGTTATACTGAGTGTGTTCACCATCTTCTTCAATATTTACAAGCAGGTTGGTGTAGATCTTGAGGGCTTCTTGATTTTTCCAGTTCTCATTGTATGATTTCCAGAGGGTCTGAATGCTTAGCTCCAAAGGTAAATAAGGTCTTGTTGACTTAAGTCTGCAATAATATGATTCTAATGCTTTGGGACTCTCAATGAAGGTTTTTACCTCTATTCTCTTACCATTGAACTCTGCTGATCGACGGTCACCACCTCTTGTTTCCTTTGGTGACAACCTTGTGAGTAGTTTATCTGAGTATGAATTGGTCTTGTCCAATCTTATCTTTTGATTCATAAAATGTTTGATGGAACTTTCTTATGTCTTGCATCTTCAAATTGTTGCAATAGAGGACAGGCTTCCTGTGCCTGCAGTTCAACATTTTTGGTGGTTGCTTTGAAACATATCTGCACAAAGAAATGAATAATATACTCAGAAATCATAATAAAAATAAAATAAAATATGTAAATAGAATTTACGATTAAGGATATTTTTCTTTCCAAATGCTGGGTCTCTACTCTTTTTTCTTCCCCTGCCTGGAGTGTCACTTTGATGTAATAATGATCCACTATCACATTTAATAATATTTAAAGAATGATGAGTTTTGTTGAGTGTCATGCTGAAGAAAATGTATAATTATGAACAGCTTTCCAAAGAAGAGAGAACTTTTGTAGTACTGCCAGTCAAATAATTGCTAACTTGTCTTGTTTTACAAACATTGCATAAAATGGAGGCTTTTGGAACCGCATGTAGTGGATTTAGTGGTTATTGGAACAGGATGTATATTTTAAACCTACATTGAATGGATATTTAGAGTGTTTTGGATCAAATTTCTTGTGTTAGGAAATGTATTACTCCATACTGAATGTGGCTACAGTACCAACTCAATTAAAAAAAAAAAGTGGATTTAGCAGATATTGGAACTGGATGCCTCATTTGTTAGATCATTGAAAGTATATAGTTGTTGGATGACTCATCAATTTTTAACACGAAAAGGAAATAGTATAATGAAATAAATGTACACACACAAAGGCACAGAAATTAATATAAATAATGTTGCTTTAAAGATGGGAAGCATTGTATTTTCCTTCTTTCAGGACTGAAGTGATTTAGGATATGTATCTTTTAACTGTTGTCAATTTTATCAATTAATTCTACAAAAACATAAATATATTTAATTTAAATATATAATAAATAATACTGCTGCCTAAGTCATTCTAGGTTACTTCAGCAAACTACTTTATATACAAGGACTGAGACACCAAATAGGCCCCTTTACAATATTTTCATTATTTTCTGACCAAATCATAAGAAGGATTAGTTGACATTTTGTGGCTTTTATATCCCTTTTATGGAATATTAACCACTATTTTGGAATGTCATATTGATATTAGGCTATGAAGTATGAGGAGTAATAATTAAAAGACTGCAGGCCAATTTGGCCATCTCATCATTCCTCTCTATCTTCAGTCTGCTTTTTTGTAATACTGTGTGTGAAATCAAGCCAATTGTTACTTAGGAATTAAAATAATAAAAATAATGTAATTACAACAGCATTGTCAGTTAAAGTATTTCAGTTATGCTTCTTATGTCAGTATTTGATAGGTGTCCCTGCAGTAAAATGGAGGTAGATGTAGAAGAATATTGCAGTTGGGGTCATATTTGGGGTATGTGATGCCCATATGTCATTTATTTTATGCCCTCTTCCTAAACTTCAGCATTGTTATTGATTTATGGACTACTAAAACCTAGCAATCATTAGCTTCAATTTTAATCTTTATTTGAAGTGTTTGAATAAAATATAACAGAAAGCACATGTGCAAATTAAATATTAAAACATTGTAAAATAACCATTAGATTTCAATAGCCGCTTTCACTGAAAAATACCATGGAAGCACCAAACTTGGACAGAATATATTGTAAACATACAAAGATAACTACTGTAGTTTAATAACCTATACAAAAATTACTTCACTCAACCTGATGTTGGTTGAGGTCGTTACGCTAATGCCGATGGTCGACATGTGAATACAGAGCTGCAAAGTGTTTACCCAGGTTTTAGCACACTACTCTATGATTACATTAAGTAAATATAACCATCCCTTTTCAACATTTTTTTTTTTTTTAGGATTTCCTTTATTAAATAAATCGTATAATAGTACACAACAGAATGCTACAGCTAACTTTTCATTTTAATATTGTAATGTTTTGTTCTATTTTATTCATATTTAACTAGCTTTCTTTAGTAGAATTTTTACATTCCTCCTCAAAACTATCTTCTAGTACTACAATTTACAATGGACATAATACACTAACACATATAGAGTGCAATGCTTTGCTGACATTACAATACATAATAATACTGTTCTATAAAGTGACTGCACAGCACAGCATGTGAATTGGAAATGATATGACAACATAGGTGCCCTAAGTGTCCTAGTAGAATTGTTTATATCTACTAGACCCTCCACAGTAATTATTTATCATGCTGAAACTTGTTGTGTAAGTTTCACACTGCCACAGTGAATTTGTTCCTCAATAGTTTTATTATTTTCTAACAAGTGCATTTAGTCTTTCGAAGTGTCTTCAATTTCTATGACATTTCCTACATAATGTAATTGTGTGTTCTTCACAGATGGGCAGAAGGCATTCAGCACATCTTACATTGTTTTGCAGTTTTTTCTTTTAGAGCAGAAGACAAATTTTTGTCTTCCTGTACCGGTACTGAATTTTTTAGGTGTCTGAGCTTTTTAGTATGGAGTTTCTGTTCTGTACGGTTTCAAAGTTCTGATCAGAAAGCACGAGTTGAAGCTCTGGAAATCATATGTGGTTTTGTGAGAGCAAGAGAAAGGTTTTTCAGGAACATTCTCCTGGGTGTATCCACACCTGTATTTGAGAGGTAAATAACCTCTCAATTTATTCCCGCAATGTTCAATGAAAAGAAGATCCATAAAGGCCAGTGAAAACAAACCCTTGCAACAGATTATTTTGATTTTAGTTCATACACCATGTCTGCTCTACCTTTTGTCAAGTTGTAGAACGTGATCATTTGAGGCTTGAAAGCATCACCTGTAGAGGAATCATTATTATCCCTGAAGTGCATAGATGAAATAACTAGGATGTTGGGAAGTAAAAAACCAGACCTTCCTGTTCCCTGAAAACAAACTATAGTTTATTGTTTGGTTTTGGGTATTTAACATGGCAGCAAGAATTTCTTTTCTGTTTTTCTAATCGTTCCTACCAGGGTTAGGTTTTTATGAATGAGTTCATTCATTAGGTCCATAGTTACATTGCACTCAGTGCCTTTAATGGGTTGAACAATTCCTTGCACAATGGCACTTGGTCTCATGTCTGTTGCAAATGTACATCCATAAAGTTGTTTGCCAGGATATATTTCCATACTTACTGTGTAGAACATATGGGGGTCCACCAAGGCAAATACTTTGATTCCGTAATTTGATTCTAGGAATATACTGTGTAAATTTACACCTACCTCTGAAAGATTGCAACATCAATTGTGGAATACTCTACGACACTTTGATCTTCCTGGATCCTTGATAGAAACTGCTCAAACATTTCTCTTACTGGAGCAAGGTTGTCCACATATTTTTGTGCAGGCCTCCTCCTAACATCTCTAAAAATTAACAGAAACCTGTTGTTCTTCATGGTCAGACGAAAGTGTTCTGGAGCTGTACCTTCCATTGCCCAAAGGTTGGTAACATTTTGATGATATGATTTCAGCATGCCTGCCAGGTAAAGTAGTCCTAAGAGAGCCTCCATTTTTTCTAAAGTACCTAGTTTTGAGTATTTTGCTCGAATTTCTGTAAGCCTCATGTTGGTGTACTTCACTATTTTTTCTAAACCACTATCTGGGAAAAGCAGCTGCAGCTGTTGTTGCATACTGAGCTCCTAGTTTTACATCTGGGGGATGAATAACAATATTTGTCTTACCTGTACATAAGTTAGCTGATGGTGAATGTAAATTCCAAATGCTCATATTATCTCTACCCTCATATTGTGGGAAGGTATTTTCAGCAATTTCAGATTTTGATTCATCTGCAGATACTTTCGACGCTGTATCATGTTCACTGTATGCAGAATTTTCCTTGCAAGTAAATTCAGTGTCTTCCAGATAAGTTATGGTTATAAATAATTCAAATGATGAGAGAGGTTCATTTTCAATCTCCTCAGCCATTGTTGTCCATCATTGATAGCTTACTAATGCAGACTCACATGGTAGAATGTTAGTGGATAATGTGAACACTCTGTCAATAATACCTATGAATTCTTGTCCCAGAACCTCAGAAAGAATAACAAAATAATCTCACAACAATTGGTCCGCCAATAGTCTACATGTGAATGGTACACTCAGTTTGGTGCATGAGTTAATTATTTTTTATTTTGTAGGGAATTAAAATACTGAAATGCTCTGTAGCATACATTAACTTGTTCTATAAACATGCTTTTAAAGGTATATGTAGTATGAAACATTTTGATTTGAAAGCAGACAAAATACTGTAATTCTGTAATAAAAGTGAACCCAATGCTCATACATCAACCAACAACAGGTTAAATATGAAATTTTGTCAATCTGAAATACATGATAGCAGCAGACACAACATTATAATATGCCCATAAACCTGGTGTTCCCTGATTTCAAATTAAAAATATATGTTCATAGGCAGTAAAATATAACATTGTTTTACTTATATACATGCAGCATTAGCACATTATACACCATTAAATGATTTTGTCTCTATCAATTTCCATATAACTGCTCTTAGCCCAGCTGTGGCTCACTCTTCTCCTCTTTTCCATCAATGTAAGTCAGATCTTCCTGGCATCCAGAGGTGTACATCACAAAGGCAGAGCATGTTACAATGTATGTGTGACCTCTGTTCTGGTCCTTGAAAGAGAACTGCTAGTACATATGCTGGCATTCAGTTAGCATTAGCTGTGTTACTTGTTTTAAATAGCCCAATCACTGTGCCGGTTAAGAAGAAACTCTAAACATGTATTTTCTTTTAATTCTGTGTGTGTGTGTGTGTGTGTGTGTGTGTGTGTGTGTGCGTGCATGTGTGCATGCGTGTGCCATTTTATGTAATATGACTGAAGTAAATTTACCTGATAATAACATTATTAATTGTTTAAAGGAAACCAGTTTGGGCACTTTATTGTATGAACAGTATTATACATTATAAGCAAAAGCCAAAGCCAAATTTGCCCATAAGAAGTTGGTAAAAATCACTCAAGAAGTTATCAGCCTTCTTGGTGAGACAGATTTCCCTGATTAACTGGGGGTGCAGAAAAAAATAAAATGTTTTGTTACTTTCCCTAGGTACATAAGAGGATGACAGTTCATTAACAAAGATAATTATTTGCAATTATTAAATTTGCTCACTCAAAATTAATCAATAGTTAGAGACCATTTGCAATAATGATAATTATTGAAAGGAGCATTTCCAAAGATTGAAAATGATTCAATGGAAGTTATAACAATTGCAATAAATGAAAGAATCAGATAAATGAAGCCCCCTTTTCTTTCTATTCAAGTGGATGAAACATTAGGCATGAGATTGTTAGAAATCCTACGCAGAGTTTTACTTGGTTGGCAAGTAAGAAAAGTCATAAGTCAAACATATAATAGTGCAACTGTAAAGGCAGATAGACAGAGAGGAGTTCAAAAGTTAAAATAATTTTTCCTATATGCTCAACATGCCAATAAAGCGTTAAATTCCCCAACTGACTTGTGTTTTTCCCAGTAACAATAAGGAGATCTAAAATTATTTTATGATGGCACAGTGTTATAAGCACTTTAAGTCCTGGGCATCATTCTTGGTTCAAATCCCGGCTATGGCATTGCATTTTTCAGTCTGACTCTGTCATTCCAAACACAACTGTGTTTCTGTACTTAAACATTACCCATTGCTTTCAACAGTCACACTCTTATTCATTCTAGTTTTCTACATTTTTGCATAATGGTTTTGTACCAAATTCGGCAGTCATTGTAGTCAGTTAATTCCATTTTCCATTAATTATGCCTGGTTTCATTTATTCAGTTTTTAAAGCTTTTCTTAGTTTCCTCAAGGTTTCTTAGATTATTTTCCCTTTCTTCTGTAGCTATTATGTTTTAATAATTTTTTCTCATTTTCCTCATTCCTCTTCATGCTCTTCATAAGGTGCTTGCCAAAATGTCTGTATTTTTTTGTTCTTAATTTGGAACAGGCTATCTATTTGCTAATTTCTTTGTGTTTACCAAGTTCTATACATCTCAATTCACTGATGTCCCCATATACACAAAATTAAAGCTATAAAATATATATTTCCTGTACATCCAATAGGACTGTAAAAGTAGATGCATTACAATTATTTCTGGTAGTCTAGAGCTAAGGCTCTAGAGGCTAAGATAATCAAATTCTAAATTTATCTAGGTATGTTGGAAGCTCTAATAACACTGACCCTGCATAATTCAGTGGAATTGTGCTGATGCTGGGTCATAGAGGAATTCATGACAACAAAAGAGCAGATGATTTGTTAAAGAAAGGAGCAGACAAACCTTTTTGTGTGTCCTGAACCCAGACTTGGGCTATCCTATGAATACCCTATGGATATTCCCTAGGGCAAAATCTGGGAATGGATCAGGAAAATATACAATAAGTACTGGGAGTCTTTATCAGGACATAAAGAAATCAAAGGCTCTTATCAAAAAAAAAGTAAAAAAGAACACAACCACTGCCTAGATGAATGGGGTAGTGCTAAAACAGAGAGTTGGTTTATTTTCAGGACACTGTCAGCTTCTTGGGCTTTTCTACAAAATCGGTATAGCAGTCAATCAAGTATGCAGAAGATACAGGAGAGCAAATGAAACAGTATCCCATTTGTTGTGTGACAGTATCCCAATTCTTAAGGCTAAATACTTAATCAGCAAATTATGCAATTGCAAGTATTTCAAGCTATGTCTACTAAGAGACTTGCAGACTTTACAAAGCAGGCAAATGAAGGGATGCACAAAATGTATATTATAACTGTTTGGCGCATGAGGCATATATGGCATTCCCTTTCTTCAAAATAAGAAATGATAAAAAAATGCATCCAATTAGTGAGAGGGCTATGAGATTCATTCTTCATAATTATCTGAACTTGTTACTGAAGTTTTTGTCTTTTATTGTATTCTGCCACCACAGTGATTTTTGCGTTAACATCAAGTGTATTTATAGACTCCACATCTGTAACAACTCTAATAACATTTCTGACTGATATTATTGAGATTAGTGAGATTTTTTGTAATTACTAAATTGGAAGCAATTTTTTGAGAGCATACGTTTTCCACTGTCCTGAGTGATTTCCATGCAATTTGTATGAGAGTCATTTAATCAGTAATGTGTTAACTATTTGTACCTTTGGATTGTTTATAACTTTTGCCACCAGTGAATTATCTCCATGATTATCACTCTTGCCTCACTCTGAGTATGTATTAATTTGCCATTTATTGCATATGGCCCTTTAATACGAAATTCATCTAACATGAATTCTTCTATTTCATGTTTAAATACTAAAATAGCCAATGTACTACATTGTGCATTTATTTTAATTAATTTATAGTTATATTCTACATATGTAAACCTTCATTATATCTTCTAAGAAACCGCATCATGCTTTGGCAAATGAGTGATATTTAGTTCCATTTCTAAATAGATGTTCAAGTGGTTCTATTGAAAGTTTATGCACTGGACTAAACTTTTCATTTGCTACATTTGTTGTATTTGGTGTATTTCATGATCTAAGTGGTTTTAGTACTCATTCAGTGCTTTCCTTTTTCACACACGTATAATTGTTTCCCATTAGTTTTATAAATTATCTCAGTAAGTTATTTTATTGTATGGTTTTACATATTTACACATTTATGGAGAGTTTGATATAGTGTGTTTGTTTTGGAAAGGAATGTTTGCTTATTTGTGGGGCCATGTTTAAAAAACTTGTGTTATGGATTTTTTTTACAGAAATAATTGTTTAATTTATGTCATAACACTTAATCTGTATATTACGTGCACTTACTTTGATTAATATGAAAATCAATATGTGTATGGCATTTATATAAATCATTTGAATATTTTTTCCAGCTGCTAGATTTCATTTTTCTTTTGTATGCTACTTACAATAATTTTGTAACTCTTCTGGATTTGTTTTAATGTTTTGAAGTTTAAAATCCTTTCTGTCAGAGGTGTCTGGTACTACTAAAATTATAATCCTCATATGAATTTTAAAAAATACAAGCCTGAAGCATGGATTTGCATCAGTGTATGTTGCTCTTCAAGCTGACTGAATAGGAGTTTGATATCAAAGTCAGGCTGATGCTAGGTTTCCTGAGTGTCATGGAAGCACTTTTGTTTTTATCTAAAGTGTATTGTCTCTCCTTAGTGTTATATGTGTTTAGTTCTTTCTCTAAGGTCAATAACACTTTAAACTGACTTTTCACTTTTTGTTTCATTTCTTCTATATCTTCTTACATTATTCTTCTTCCACAATGTAATTATTACCTATGAATAGTAATTTGAGTTGTTGTTACAGTGACTCTAAGAACATAGCATTCATGAGCATTGTACTATGAGGGTTGGGGTGAAGGTCATTGCAACTATTTTTTTTTTGCAGACACCAGCTGGGTTGGAAAATTTGAAATATACAGATGAAAGGATGAGGTGGTTACTATATGTGTAGACATTAAAGAACAAGTTAAAATTGAGCTTCACATATTTATTATGGTAGTGTATAAGACAATACTGGTTTCATGGTGTAACATGATCACAGCAGAGCTCACATACAGTTGACATGAGAAATCTGGGTCTCAACACCATCAAAGTAGTCATTTGTAGTGCTCGCCACATAGTATCAATAATGTGGAAGACACTGAATATCATCTGCATCATCATTCGTTGCACCATGTGAGTCATCAGTTTTCGTACAGCATTGGCAGTGTTCTCTTGAATCATAAACTGCCTACTATGTAGTGGTTTCTTTTATTTTTTGTATAAGATGAAAGTCACAGGGCAAAAGGCTAGGAGAGTATGGTGTGTGCTCCAATTCCGCCCATCCCAAGCATCCTACTTGTTGCCGTTTTCCCTTTCTAGGGTTTCGCATTGTTGTACAGTATGATTGTACTGTTTACAGGATTTATACACATAGAACATAAAAGAACCTCAAGCTTGATAAACAGACTTCTGAACAGACTGATGTGGTCTTTCATGTCCAATATAGAATGGGACACTAAGAACTATAGCAGTTAATGAGCATCCATAGGTAAAACTCAATTTAATTTTTACTGTCCACTAGATCTGGACATTTCTCCTGAATGCCACACTTCACCTATTACAACAGGTAGTCCATAGTACTCTGCACTCACTGTGGAGCAAAGTGTGGTTCATATGTCCTGGCCCCATATTTATTTATAGAAATTATTTGTGACAGAAAGTGGCCACAGTCAGGTAGCCAGTATGTTGGGTGGTCTGACTATACATTTTGTATCCATCGTTGATTTTTCATCACTTAATGTGGTACCCATTATGATGTGATTTTGCGCAGTTGTAGTTCTATCTACAATAGCCTGTGGATGGTCCATTTCCTGAAGCCAGTTGACCTCTATAACTCCAGTAGCATGTTTTGCTTGTCTTCCTCCTGGAGCTGCTCACTTTTTGGACACATCATGTCGGTCGACACACTGACAGATCACCCTGAGCATTGTCACACTGCTGCTGAAACCTTCTTATCTGCCATGCTAAAATGATATGGGAGGGAATGGTTTTCAAGGCTTTCACAAATTCATTCAACAGCCTCTTGGATTTCTACCCCAAAAAGCAATTATTTTAATGTATGCTCACTGCTCAACACAGGTAATTTCCATCAATCACAGGGCCAGCTGTCATTTTGAATACATACTGTGTTTGCATAACTTCCATGTGACAAATAGCAGTTTTTGATCCAGTAACATATCTGCAAGTAAAAATATAGTTGCAATGGCTTTTGCCCCAACCATCATATATTGTGTTTCTTTCTTATTTTTTCTTTCCCCTCTTCCTTACTAATATTCCCTATAATTGTGTTATTGTCTCTCCTTGAATTTTATGTATCATTTTGGTGTTATTTCTACTTCTTCCCTGCTACCTCTGTTGTCCTCATGAATATTCTTGATTTAAAATTCCCTCTCATTCTTCATGGAGTACTCCATTTGTTATTTTCTTTGACAAATTCTTCTTTGTTTAATAATTATCATTCATAATTTACCCAAGAAATTAACCTTTCCCAAAAATTCTGTATATTGGACAGTATTTCTCACCCTTATATTTCTTATTTCTCTTAAACCATGGATAACATGTAGTTGCTATAGCTTCCTTTCACATTCTCTTTTATTATAGTCTAATTCATCATAACATCTGCAACTTGTTTTTTGGCTGTTGCATGGTTTTAATATGTGTCCAGTGAAAACATTTTAGGCATCTTGCCACTTTTATAAAATTCTTAGCAATTACTATTTCAAATCCAACTTTTTGGAATATTTTGGAGTATTAGGGTTCATAAACCTAGGTGAAACTTCTACAACACTCTGCAAGGTTGTGTATATTTTGGCCTGGTTTTTAGTATAAGTTTTAATTCAATGTTAGAGTGCTATTGGTTTATTTATCCCTCAAAGTTTTTGTTATAACATTCTTCCTTTAGGTCATCTTCTTTGAAATCGAATGGTACTTCATATAAGGTTAATAGAAAATTCTATGACCTAGCTGTTTCAATTATAATGTTATCTTTAAAAATTTCACTGTTAATTTTATTGATATCTTTTTCAGTTTCTGCTTTTCTATAGGCTTTGAATTTAAATTTTCCCCTCTTCTGATTTTAAATTCTGAGTTTGTTTCTTGTATTCTTTTGTACTTATTTTGCATCAAAGTTCTCAGTGGATATAAGAAATCTCTTTGTACCTTTCCTTCTATAATTCTTGAAAACTTAAGGTTTTATTGCAGTGGAAGTCTCTTTAACCTTTTTGTCTATTTTTTTTTTCTTTTTTTTCACAACGACTGCTTGAGTCTTGCATTTTCCTCTACCAATTTTAATTTTTTATGTGGCTTACTTATACTTGGTATAGGTAACATTTCCTAGCCATCTCTTTCATTTCCAGAGTTTCTTTATCTTAAAAATTGTTATAGGTATTTCAGTCCGTAATTCTCCAAAATTTACTCCATACTTCTTTGTTTCCTTTACATTGATTTTCCTTAAAACATTTATCCCTCCAATTTGTTTACTTTTTTCTGCTAAAAAATTGTCTTTTCTTATCTACACTTGCATCCTAATATAAATCTCTTCTTGCATTTTTATTAATTCTTCTTATTGACAGTCATAATAAGGTATTTCTTGGAATAAATATTTCTTTTCTTTTTCTCATTTCCATTCTGTTTATCAAATATAAAGAAAAAAGCCCCTCAAATTTTTTAAAGCTTAAGTAAAATTATATAATTGGCACCACACTTAAAAAAATGCCTTCTGCTAATGCAACAAATGCTGCCAGGTTACTAACAAAGCCTGGCCAGCTGACTGACAGGCATTGTATGTGTCTTTCATGCTAATATTAATCATCTTTTCTCAATTATTCTACACTCACTTAAGTATAATTATTACTGAGTCATTTAATGCTACTGACAATTTACTTGAAGATTACAATATAATTAGGGTGAGCACCATGTTGCTTTTGTTGCACATGTAGATTTTCCTGCATTCTTTTCTTCTTTGGCAGAACACCAACAGGGTGACAAAAAACTTGCTCCTCTTTATCAGCAGTCTTTACAAGGGAATGTACCCGGGGGATATCTGCTTCGGAACAGCATAATTTATACCAAAATAGTTAGAACTCGTAAATTTCATATATTGTTACCATAGAAATTAGTACCTGTGGCATTGGAGCTCATTTGGGTATGTACAAGACCAAAATGAAGATTCACCAATATTTTGTACAATTGAGTATGTATATTGATGTTGTACATTTTGTGCATGTGAAACTTTCTATGTTCTGTCTGAAAGCTGAGCTAAGTTGTCACCTAATTTCCATTTTTCCAAGGACTGATAAATCGAAATAAGCATTCTTATGTGCAATAGATTCCTTGTGCTATTTAATTTTCTGTGTTAGATGACTTAGATCTGACACGCCATGGCATGTCCATTTTGTATCTTTACCCTTAGCAAACAGTAAGCACGGAAAACAAAATAGCTTATTTGTAGTAATGCAACTGCAAATCCAACTATTTCTTTTGTATATATTTACATTGAAAAACCTTCAAAATGTCTTACCTCAGCTGGTTTGCGCTTGTTTTATTCCGAGCTGAGGTATTGGCCTGCCAAGCTTCTAACTTTACACTTCTCTTCGAAGCATAAAGCTGTGGTTTGTTTTTAAAAGGTATTGAATGCTGTTCATTCTTCTTTGAAAGCAAACTCCAACAGATGAATATGCATATAAATACCAAAGCACAAGTATATAACTCCATACACTGATACAGTAAACAATGGTTTACTGAATGACTCGACTGCAATGGGTAAAGTGAATAAAAAGAAGTATTTGCTTGTACTACCCAGTTTTTAAACATTTACTTGAGTTTGGTGTGAATAAAACAGTAAGTATATGCTAAGCCTAGTAAAACCTAAGATTTTTCCGGGAGGTAGAATTTACTAGGTTTAACTGGTGGATAAACCTTAGGATATACTAAGTGGGGTAGTAAAATCTAAGTTTTTCTTAAGTCTTCCATCAGGCATGCTAGGTTTTTGCTTAGTATCTGCTATTGCCATGCTCATACGATTTTGCAACAGGAAGATGTACACTGAGCACCTGGTAATTTGTGGAAAACTGGTTTTCTTTTCGGTCTTATCAAAAATTTCCAACATCTGCTTTTCCCATGGCTTCAATTTAATTGCTTCATTCCCAGTAGCCTGTATATCCGTTTTTTTTTTCTTCAGGGTCGATTTCATGTTATTTAATAGTTTCTTAAGCTGGCCAACATCCACTTTCTTACCAATTGTGTTCGAGTACTCGAGTCAGCCAGCATACTCCAGACTCTTGTTTTTGATAAAACAACAGCAGGTATCTGTGATTTAGATAGTATAAATCAACCAATGTCATCGACAAAGCCCAATCCAGATGTTTTGCATTTCCAACTTCTGTAGCAACAATCTTTTCATCAGATGATGCCATTGTCCCAAATAACACGTGTGACTTAATTTGAGGTTCCTACTCTTGTCATTTTCAGGTTTAGTGTTAACATTAGCCACAGGTGAGATTATTATTTAGTTTTGTGGAATGTAACGACAACAGTCTCTGCCTATTTTAATGTGGAGAATGTGTAGTTTATTTGCAAAACAAAAGTAAAATATGTACTATATTTTAAAACCTACATGTTACTATACATTTGTGAACAATTCTAAAGAGGGGAAGAGGAGGAAGTTGCTGACTCAGCATAATTTAGGAGGGAAATTAATAACTGCTATGGCAAGCAAATACTAGGGCTTAACATTTACTAAGTTTTTTTCCGGGTAGCCTAGCATTTACTGCCAGCTTTTAGTAAAAGATTATTCACCTCGTTTTTAGCAAGTTCTAAAACTGACTGTCCAGTTTGTATCTTTACCCTTAGCGAACAGTAAGCACAGACAACAAAATAGCTTATTTGTAGTAATGCAGCTGCAAATTCAACTATTTCTTTTGTATATATTTACATTGAAAGACCTGCAAAATGTCTTACCTCGGCTGGTTTGCAATTGTTTTAATTCACGTTGAGGCATTGGCTGGCCAAGCTCTTAACTTTACACTTCTCTTCCAAGCTTAAAGCTGTGAAGTTTGTTTTTAAAATGGATTGAACGCTGTTCATTCTTCTTTGAAAACAAACTCTAACAGATGAATATGCATATGAACACCAAAGCACAAGTATATAACCAAATACACTGTTATATATGTATATTATTCAGTAAACAATGGTTTACTGAATCACTCTATTACAATGGAAACACGTGCTATTTGCGGCAGCTCTGTAGCCTTTCATTTCAGATTAATTCATGCGTTTTCTGCCAGAGCTGACTTGCAGTGGAGTCATCACTCCAGCTCAAATCCACATACTGTTAGCGACGTTTATCCTTACTCCACTCTGACGAAGAAACACCCATAAATTGATTCTCAGAGGTTCAGAAGAGAGATTGAACCTGGGCAGCACATTGGAACATATGTGGGCTATTGCAAAGACTTGAAGTCTTTTTGAAAATAAAATAGTTTGAAAATGCAAATAAAATGAATAATAAGAGATAGAATAATTATGTAAATTATAAATTTATGTATTTAAAATATAAATTTTTATTCTGGGGATTCAATGAACCACTGTACACATAGGATACACCACCCCTGATAAAGTGGCTTTCTTTGGAGAAAAGACTGATGATAATAATCAGTAAGAATTGAAACTTTTCCCTATTGTTTTACAGTATTTTGACTATGAGGAAGGTGGCATGTAAACCAAAGTGTTAGAGCCGGAATCATGTCATAATGAAACCTCAGAAACAGTATCCATATATGTTTCTGAGACTTTAAAAGAACACATGCTTCTGCTAAGTGGAGATAATGCTATTATGAGTTTTGGAAGGTCTTTCAGCACTTAAAGCGGACTTAGATCAGAACATAATAATTAGGGGTGTTCAGCCCACATTTTACACAGTTGCTTACAGCACAGTGCTGATGCACTTTCAGTTGATGTAAAGATATGGTTTTTCAAAGCAATTACTTCCACATTTATACAATCATCGCAGAACTAAAAAAATTGTTGTGAATATATTGAGAAGAACTATCAGCAGCTTCTTAGTTATAACAAGACTAGGTGGTTAAGTTTATATTTATTTCCAGGTTTTAAATTATATTTTCTTTTGCAGACAGCAAAATATGTCCCTAATATAATCAGCACCTTCTCTAAAAGTAATCTGTGATTCCTTTGTTCCAACATACATATCCTTCACAGAAAAGTTTCAGCAGTTAAAAAGAAAATAATTATATAGTAGAAAGCCATGATCTATTCATTTTGGCAAAGACTTCACTAAGGGTAGAATTGAAAATCAATTCATGCCTATTTTAGTCCAACAATCTCTTAATCCATCTTTGAAAATGGTTTTCAGAGCAAATGCAAAGTGTTTTCAAATAATATTATTGGCTTTTATGAAATTTGATTAAGTATGCTGAAAAGTGAATGAATTCTATGAAGGAATTTAAGCATTTTCAGAGGATGAAGCTTTTAAATATAAAATATATCAAGTTCAAAAAAGTCCTCTCTTGTGTTGGATATTTGCAATCCAATGCTGTGCATATAGATGATTATAAACTATTTTATCAGTTCTGCAAAGTGCAAAGGTGTACCACCGTTTCTGATGTAGGATCAAATTCAACACTGGATAAGCAACGGAGTGATTTTTTAAAAAGTGCTCAAAATATAGAAACATGTAGCTGCTCAGTTAGTAAAAATTTGCCAGTTTTACTTTGCTATCCTAAGTAGCTATACAGCATCTGAAAGAGTGTTTTCTGTAATTAATGCTGAATGGAGAAATAAAGAAACTTCTCTATTACAGATTCATTTAGGGGTCTGATAGTGGTCAAACATCAGTTCAAAAATATATTGTGGTGGTATTTTACTCACATGCTATAAGAAAACAATACATCTGTTCTGGCAAAAGTCAGGGATGTTGACAAAAAGGTATAAAATGGCTGCTATGGTTTCAGCATATAATTCTACATAGATTATGGTAATATGATTAGATAGATAAGGTAATGCAATATTGTCAATTGTCCTCCATTATTATGAAAAAGTCCTCCTTTATTACACAGGATGTCCTCCATTTGAAAATTTTCGACCTGGTCACTCTAACTATAGTTTTCAAGAACTCTTCCTTTTTTAGCACTTTAGTTTATATTTAATGCAGAGAACATTCTCTGTATGTTTGCTGCATTCAGCTATCAGACCACAAATCCTTGTTTTCTTTACTTTTATTGCCTTCTGCTAAATTCAATATCTAAAATACTTAAAGGTAGTTGTTGAATTTGAAGGCACTCTATGATATATAAAGCAGATAGGAAAGGTTTATGTCATAGTTGTCTCACCACAACACCTCATAGTAGACCATCATGATGTAGAGCCTACGGTGTGTGTTTGAGTCCCAGCAAATGTGATTCAAGTTTCCAAATCAAGCCTGCATGTGATCAGTGTGAAAGAATATAATCATTTATTTGACAAACATTTACAAAAATAATGAGTTTAAATAGAACATGGAAGTTAAAAGTACTATTTCTGTATAACAATTAGTAATGCATCCACCTAGTAATCCAGCAGGCCTAATTTAAAATATAAGTTGGGGTAAGTAAATTGAATGAAGTTTCTTTCCAAACTTTATCCTTATCCTGAAAAAGCAAATGAAAGGTGACTGACTCTCAGCTGTTAAATCTAATTTCACATGAGTATTCATTAACCAACATCACTTCATTTATCTCTGTGCATAGTGACTTTATATATTATAATTTTGAGGTGCACAGTTTTTTTATCTACTGCTGCTTGCTTAGGCAATGTGGATGATACCTCAACAAAAGTCAAAAGGTAGATCAACTTCTATGTTAGTGCCAGTTATCAAACTGGCAGCAGAGTACCTTAAGCTAACAAAGCCAGAAAAACTTGAACAGTAATTAAAAATAATAAGATATTAAAGAAGTATTAAGGTAAAGTTTATGTTTTTGTTTGTTTAAAAGCATATGGTTTCAGCAATTATCAGCAGAAGATACAACACAGTTAATAATAATGTGGTTATTCCTACATATACATTGGTTTTATAGTTCATTTAACTTTGTCAAAAACTAATTTTTTCCAATATTTATACTCAATTTTTATGTTATATCCATATTTAAATACTATCGTTTTATTGTTGAAATAACTATTTTTGGTTTGGATGTACAATTTGTATGAAAATAGAGGTTTTTTATTCTGAGCACATTACTTGCTTGTTTTGGCAAATGTGAAATCATATTTTCTGTGGTGGAATACATTACAAAGGTTCATATAAGAGTGTTCATATAGTTGCTTTTTCTCACTGTATGAAGCGCCTTTGGTATTTAAACTCTAAATTAATAACTGCATTCAAAGAATTAATCAATGGTGTTATTTCTACTCTCAGCATAAATGGTGTTATAGCACTTAGTTCCAATAGCATTTTTTTTTCAATGAATATTATATTAAATCTCTATTCATGATAATGAATTTGAGTTGTAAATGACTCCCAGGTTGAATGTTCATGTGCTCAAAACTAGAAGTGTACAAAAGAGAAAGGTTTCTACATTGAATGCTTTGACCCATTCAAAAGTTATTGATATTGTACATTTGTAAAATTTAAAAACCTATAGAAAATTCAAAATTGGAAAAAATTACCTATTTTGCTATCCCTTTTGCTTTTAGGTATGGGGTTCTTCAACAGATTACCCTCCTCATTGTAGGGCTGACATACCAATGCCTAGGGTCAGTAGCCTATGAGGAGCAAGCAAACTTGATCATTACATATCCAGGATGGGTGATAAGCCCAAAGCCTCAAATAACAATAAAGTAGAGGGAAGTAAAAGGTAGTGATGAAAGGAATGATAGGAAAATTCATGGATTAGGTTATCTGATCCAGTATTTGACTAGTGACTGAGGAAAGCTGTAAAAATATTTCTGCCAGGTTAGTTAACCTTACGTAGATTTTAACTTTGGAGCTCCAAAATGTGAATCATAATTGGATAATTGTGAAAGCAGCAAGGGTCTAAAATATGCTCAGAGTTCTGCATGTAAGGTGTGTAAAATCTATAAAATGTGAAGTAACCTTGTAAAATTCAGAAAAGAATATAAGGACATGACATTTGCAAACTTATAACATGTATTAAAACTTTTGAAAAAATGTCAAAAAGTTTAATACAGTGAAAAACCTGCGGTACTCTAAATGTAGTAAAAGTATTGATAGTTTGTAAGTAGTCAACAATGCTAAAATATTTGAAAAACTTTTAATAATATTAAAAAGAACTTAAAAGTGTATATTTACTGACAAACCTAAAGCATCGTACAAATATTCCAAACTATTTAACAGATATTGAAAAAGAATTTTCAATGTAGTGCTTAAAATGGCAATGTAAACTGTCCAAACACTTGCAAAATAGTGAAGCTTTATTATTTCCATATGAGGTAGGGGCATATAATTATAGAAAACAAACTAAATATGACTGTAATAAGCATAAGAATTTTTTCTTACCATAAGGCCATACAGGAATTAACACTTAGCTTGTTTACCATTAGCAGCAGTCAAGAGTATCAGAGACAGCTTTCCAGTGGTGATTCGCAGTCAGTAAATTAGGTACGCCGCTCCATTTGTCATCGTTTTTCTTAGTCAATGAAATTTAGTCATCCATCGTTTACGTGATCTCATTTTAAGCGTTTTTGCTTAAATTGAGTTAAAACATGCTGATTTTAACCCAGTACAAATGACATAGATGAATCTGTTTCATATTTACCTTGAAATAGCCCATAACATTATCACAATCACTTTACGTGTTTTTTGTGTTACTTGATAATTCATGAGAACCAATTACTTGCGTAATGTGAGAGACACCATTATTTGTAAATTATTGTTAATTTTAGTACTAGTACTTACAAGTTTACTAGAATGTTAGTTCCAATCGATGAGATTTCTTTGGAAATAGTTTCATGACAGCTTGCGTGAAATTTTCATGGATATCCTTCTAAAGCGTGCAAAATATGGACATCATTGACAGAGAGGATAACCTTTCTTGGCCCATTGTAGAGCTACAGTGAGATTTTACTCGATTTAAAGTGGAAAATGGCTGTTCAACAGAAGCTGTAGTTGCTGGTACAGTTAGAATTAGACAAGCTAATTTGTAAACTTCAGGCACATCGCAGATCTCTTTCATTTATAATTTTCACTATTTCACCAACTGACTTTTCTTCAAAATCTTTATTTCCAGAAGAGTACACAACACTAAGTTCATTTTTCCGACGTATCAAATTAAAATTTGAGCCATAGGAGTCCAAACATTTAGAGCAATGGTGATCAGGAAAAGACTTCTGTAATTCTGGAATTTTGAGGAATCAAGGAGAGCAAAGAAATGAAAACTTTCGTAGTCGGAAAACCTATTTTATATTTGATGGAGCACATTATCTAAAATTTAATTGAATATCTTCCTAAACATAACTTCACTTGGTTCATTGTTCTTCCTTTTCTTTTGTACTTCCTTTTCATTTATCACTTCGGTAGAAATGTTTCATCAAATATTTTGGAACCTTTCTCTTCTTAGCTCTTCTAAAGTGTTATTAGTCTGGATTACTTTTGAATGGCAATATGCAATATCCATAGACTTGTCTTGTAATATGTTGAAGAGAACGTCGGTATGAGCAAATTTGCCCAAAACATTTTGAGGAGGAAGAGAATATCTAACCGTCAAAAAAATAAAGAGAGCCTTGTGGTTTAATCAGTGTATCAAGTTCCCAATCAACATTGTTTTCTAGTTCTGTCAGGAATTCAAAGAATAAAATCAGGTTATCTCATTGCTCTTGTACAGCGTTGGCAAGGTGTGAACTGAAGTTCTTGTGTGTTGGAGCCTTTTACTCATAAAAACATGCAAAGTTCCGTTCTTTTAGTGGAATGAGAAAAGAAATTAGAATGTTTTGATAGAATCAGAGAAAAAAAAGTTGCACTTAGCAATGCACATCGCTGCCTGTTGCAGAATCAAATTCAGGATATGACATTAACAGTGAACAAGTAATGCCCCTGTGGAAATGCCACTTTTACTTTAGATTGCAGATCACCTAATTAACCGGACATTACGGCCGCACCATCATATTTCTGAGCGACAAGTTTCTTACAAATATTAAATTCTTTAAGCGTTGTAAGTATATGGTTAAAAAGTGGGTCTGCACTGACATCTATAAAGCCCAAAAACTTCCCCTGATTTGTCCACATAGCATAAAATGGTAGAGAGTTGGAATCTGTGCACTATGTATGAGTACTCGTTTAGAAGAATAGCCAAAAGGCTAGCAGATGCAAGTTATTTTGATATACAGTTAACCAAGACATCCCTAACAGCTTCGATTAAATCATTTTGAATGGATGACGAATTGCCCCAGAAAACTGTAGCATTTTTTAAACGATCATCAAAAAGTTGATCATACGTACTGAGTAAATCCAATATCTCTACGTAATTATCTCTATTAAAGGAACTTTGTGACTCATTGTGTCCTCTAAGAGCTAATTCCTGCTTTCCAAAGTGACAAAACAACATAAATGAGTCTATTCAATACTTCTCTGTTCTTTTTACCATTTCATTATGCTTTGAAATTTGTAATGATTTCTGAGCATTTAGCTGCAGGTCTACTCGCGTATTGCCAAAATTACAAAGAGTGAATACACAAAATATTTTGATTTTTCAAATATTGAATCCTTCTTGACAACATGTGGTAACTGCTTTTGTCATTACTAAAAAGAAGACATGGCCAACAATAGAGCTTGTTTAATTTGGAGCAACCAGTTAGCCATTTGTACCTAGAATAATTGCTAATGCAGATATTCTATTAGACTCTTGTTTTCTGTCTTGACAAGTTACAATCAGACCTGGTAGTTCTGGAGTGGACCTGCTGTTGTTTTTTATTTTAAGTTTTTCAGAAACTTAAACATTCCAAAATCCAGGCTTTAACACACGTTCTACTACACAGTCACAAGAACCACTAGCTCCAGTAACACTTAGATTGGTCATTTTCACAAAAACAAGCAAAACAACACTAATACAGACTAAAAACAAATGTTAATCGCAAAATTTAGCAGTGCAATTCGACAGCCGATGGCTGGCAACTAAACTTTCATTTCCTCTCGCTTCTCTAGAGAAGTGGGAGTGCGTGACTATCACTTCAATTTGCAATGGAGTAGATGCTCGCGCACGCCATTACTGGCATTGCCTAGCTATCGGGGAATGTTGAGAGTATGGTTATAGTTGGGTTTTCGTTTTAAGTTGCGAAAAAAAGAGGAAATGTTGTCCGCACAAACTTGCAATCATTTCGAATTTAGTTGAAGTTACATACAACAAATTCTGATTATTTTGCTTGTTTATTAAGAGTAATTTTGAACCCTCTCGAGTTTAGTACACCGGTGGTGTATGCGGTGTATAAGAGAATTCGCCACTGCAGCTTTCTCATCTCTCTAAACTTTAGTCTGATATCAGGAAGTATAAGATAAATATTTCTTGATCTGACTTCTTTAGCTCTTCTTTAGCCTTGCCTATGCATAAGTTGTTCTGCTATAAACCTACTTGCTGACGAAAGCAGGTGCAGGCAGAACAGATTGCATAAATGTGCATAACTAGATATGAGGGTATTAAAAATTAAGAGTACAAAACCGTAATACAGTATCAGTGTATCAGATGTCCACAACACTACTTATTCCTTTTTAATGAGGCAAGTCGTCATTTCTAAATGGGATAACTTATTAATAATTTGTTACAGACCTCAGAGACTTCGTGCACCGTATTATAGAATTTCTAGCATCAGAAAACACCGATGCAGCTAACAGAGATTGGACCTGTATGAGCAATTCAGTTTATTTGATTTCAGCTAAACTGTTAGTAATAATTTAATAAAAAAAAAAGGGGTACTCACTAAATGAACTACAGAACTATAAAATACCATTGTCCTCTGTGTTGAGGAAGTGTCCCACTAAAGGAGATGAATCCAAAGTAAACCATGATTGTTTTGGGTGATCCTTGACCCGGGCATGGCTAAAGCAGTTGTCCTACAGTGTTGCCTGCCACATGAGAAAGTAAAGGAAGTGAAGAAGGGTGGGATTTTGAGGATAGTGGCATATAAGTTCTCAAGCCATACTTTATTTTAAACAATTTTATATTTTGATTAAATGTTATTTAATAATTGTTGGAAAAATACTTGTATACAAGAACTACAGATTTTAAAACCTTGAGTTACATAGGGATAGGTGATACAAACTATATCAAATAAGTTTAAGATAAAAACAAATTAAAGAAAATATAAAGAAATAGAGTCCTAGTCCTCCTCCTCCTCCTCCTGCTCCTCCTCCTCCTCCTCCACCGCCAATTATTATTATTATTATTATTATTATTATTATTATTATTATTATTATTATTATTATTATTATAATTACTTTGTGACATAACATATCAGAGCAAGTGTGGCTTCACTGACTTGTCTAAATGAACTCACTTTCATAGTTGAAGTGGGGTTATTCACTCAATATTAAAAGATTTTAGAAAACTTAAAGAATTTTAAATATTGAATGTTTGTTCACTATTATATCCATCATGCTTATTAATTGCAATTTGATGTAAAAGAATGAATTTTCACTGTATGCATAAAAACTAACTTTAACATTCCAAATTGTGTTATTGACAAAGAATCTGCTGTTTTATATAGTGAACACATTCTTATGTTAATAAGAGTATTTTCTTGATGTGAACTGCTCAAATTTTCCATTTCTAGTTCTATAGTATACTAACATGCATAAAATGTGGCCCATATTTGAACACAGCTGTTTATGTTGGCACTGACAAATCTTTTTCACACCTCCTGCCAGTGTAACCAGTTCTATTTGTTTGAGTATAATTGCAGCCACTGGAGCTTTGGCTCTCCAAAATGTGGCCAAACTACAAAAGGATAGCATTGTAAGCTAGTTGTCTATGCTCTCACTAGCAAAGTTAAGACAATGCTTTCTGAATTTTTATGGAAAAATAAAATAAATATAATAGGAGCATAGAAATAATGCCAAAGATGATAGCTCTTATGCAAATATATTTGGTGTTGTCCAGTCTAATGAAACATGCAAATAATTTATCACTTCCTTTAGAAGTCCAAGTAATGTATTAGTCTTGCCTTGTAAGAAAATTGTAGTAAAACTCTGGTTGGCTGGAGTCATAGGTTGGTTGCCTTAAGGTGAAACCTTAAGAAGGGAAAACCACTATTGTGGTCAATGTGATGGGCCACCTTTTATTCACTCATTGTACATGTGGTTAGTAATGTTTTTACCAGATTTTTACTGCTGCTGAATGTATTTTAAATGTAAACGTGGAAACATATTCTTTGTTAAAAGTAATTTAATTGCTGCAGCTTTTAAGTGAAAGCATATTCAGAGTGAATAGGCACACAGTAGACAAATTTTCTGAAGTAGAGAACATCTTTTAGTGAAGTTTTAATTTTTAGGCTCGTCCACGAAGAAGGTCAGGAGATCTTTGTGGGCCTCAAGATCTTACCAAGCCACCAATATCACCTCCAATGGAAGCAGCTGAGAATTTGTCCATGAAGAAGCCAGCTTCACAGCAGGCTGCCAGCAGCAATTGCAATACAAATAACAGTAACTGTGGTGCTAATAGCAGTAGCAGTGGAAATGCAACTCCAGCTCCAACAATTCCTCCTGCTCCTGCTAGGACGCCTGTAACTTCACCACATTCATTGGTAAGTCTTGTATATAGATGTAACAGAAAACAGTATTGATAATACTATTGATACTTTTAATTAAATGCATAGTAGGCAAAAAAATATCTTCAAACCTTCTATATTTTTCTTTTCATTAGAATGTTGAACAGCCTGTTGGTTTTAAAATTAAAATGACTTTGCTATCTAACACTCAGCTAACTGGTGCTCTTAATAGAGGAAGCCAAAAAATGATTGCATATGTCCACTGAGACCTTAAATAGTAAGTATGTATGCATTAAGCATAAAGTGCATTTTTACACTGGATACAATACAGTAACTTATATTTATTTGATTGTATGATTCAGTTTTTGTAACACAAGACATCACTTAATAATTATCTACTAGGACTGTTTCAAGAATAAATTTGTTCCCATTTTGAACCCCTAACTGCAACTGAATCTCCTTTCTGTGGCACCAAAGATGAAGGTGGTGTTTTTTGGGATGCTTAGTTTATGATGGCATCTGGTGGTTGATCTATGAGCTTTCAAAGGTTGCTGTAAAGCGATAAATCAACATTCATAATATGGTTCTTCTTTATTATGTAGAAGTTTTCCCAGGTATCTAATTCTGTATGCTGATAAGAGTAGAATAAGTGAGTTGAATTTGTTACACTTTAAGTATCACTTATATTTTGTTTTACCAGACCGATTTCAAAGCCACGTGGGATTTGTTCTCAATTGTTTCCAACTGAATCTCTATAGGATGTTCCATCTTGAGGTGTGTCGGTCCCCGGTGACTGAGTGGTGAACTTCCACAATGTGTTTTGTGTTTTTTACAATGTGGATTTTCTCCCAGACGTCAAATTCTGCTGCACATCAGGCAGATTTTATTAAGAATATGTTTGGTGATGTTTCATGGTTAGTAGTCCTGAAGTGGTGTGAGACAGCTGATTTGTTAGTTTGTTTATATTTTATTGCTCTTAAGTGTTCTTTTAGTCTAGTTTCAAGATGTTATTTTGTTTTTCCTATGTAAAATTTGTTGCAGTCTATGTAATCCATGCAATGCATTCCATTTTGAGTTCTGAGATATATTTTTTAAGTTGTTGCAGAGAATTTTTGTGGTCTGAATTTATTTAGGGGGGCAAGTGTGATTTTATGTTTTTTGAAAATATTTTGAAACCTGTGGTGGTTTTGGATGAAAGCGAAAATTTAAACAAGGCAAACTGGTCACAGATATTACAACATTGAGCCCACCAATAGATAAACCTTGCTTCAAAAAGTTTCTTTTTCATCCAAAGCTACATCACAGGTTTCAAAATATTTTCAAAAAACATAAAATCACACTTGCCTCTCAAAATAAGTTCAACCCACAAAAAATGCTCTGCAACAATTTGAAAGACCAAATACCAGAACTCAAAAAACAGGAATCTATAGAATGGATTACCCAGATTGCAAGAAATTTTACATAGGAGAAAAAAAAAGAAGAAAAAAAAAAAAAAGACATCTTGTAACTTTGTAACTGGAGTAAAAGAACACTTAAAGAGCAATAAAATATAAACAACACTGACAAATCAGCTGTCATGCAGCATTTATGGATTACTAACCATATATCACCAAACATATACCTTATAAAACCCTCCAGATAAGCAGCAGAGCTTGACATCTGTGAGAAAATCCACATTATTGAAAACCAACACCACATATTCATCTTTGAATTGCTGTCACAAGACACATCGTGGAAGTTCATTACTGTCACCAGGAACTGACACACCTCAACATGGAAATCCTGTAGAGATTCAGTTAGAAATAAACAATGAAGCCCACATGGCCTCAAAACCGGTCTGATAAAACAATATGTAAAGTAATACTTAAAGAGATAAAAATCCAACTCACTTATTCTATTCATTATGTCACCTTTTCAAAACACCCTTTCATAAAAAATTTGGTATTGAGCATTTTATATTATGTATAACTTTATGTTATACAAAACTTTATGCCTAAAGTGGTCAGTAACTAATGATTTTTGTGTTGCTTTTTATTTTAAATAACACACATAATCTTTCTTTTGGTCTGATTTCCAGATTTCTTTTAGTTGTTCATATGTATATTAGACATAGTCTTGAGTGTTCACAGCTTCCACGAAGCTGTACGAACTTCCATTGTGCACTCTCGAGGACTCAATGATGTTTGTCTTACTTACCCTATATTGTGTTTGCACTACTTGAAAGAACTGTTTCTTTTCTTGTTGTAAAGTTGATCACTCTGCTATATAACATAAAGAAGGTTACCTCCTTTTTGTATAACTGATACCAATGCAATGATGAATAAGTATATTAATAAATACAACAGGTTATGTGCCGAGCACACACAAAGCAAAAAATAATGTACAACACAAGCTGAAAGTAACACTTATGAAAGTGGCAAATTGTTTTGCATGCTGTTCAGCTAGAATTATGTAAGTACACACACCTTTCAAGTGTATCCAATCTGAAAACAAAAAGGTTTTGTGAAAAAAACCTTGTTTGTTTTATCGAGCTATTAATGAAGGATAATTATGATTCCTGGAGGAGGCTCATCTGCTATGAACTTTTTGGTTATGCAACTGAAGAAAAGACAGAAATGCTCAATGATGCCATACCCAAAGGTAACACAAAATGGGAACTGGATGATTTGAATGCAAAATCAGAGCTAATCCTTTTGGTTTGGTCTCCAGAACTGAAGAAAATTAAACATTGCCACACTTCTAAAGATATTTGGGATACACTGAATACATTAATACATTTCTAAATTCAAAGCACAGCCACTTGTAAAGCTACCAATTAATTATGCAGAAAATGAAGATGTTGTATGACATTATTTCAACAATTTCTTAGATATTGTTGACAAACTAAAGTAAATGGACATCATGAAAAACAAAGATTTATTAGTCATAATTATACTGTATTACCTATTGACATCTTTTGAAAATTTTTGAATTGCCATTGAATTAAGGGATGAATTACCGACTGTCGAAAACCTAAAAATTAAGATATTGGAAGAAAATAAAGTTAGAAGAACCAATGACACTTCAGAAGGGGCTCTACGTGGAAATGATAACAGATATTGACAGAAAAAGAATTTTTTTTTAAATAGTCTGCAAAAAGGGATTTCAAGAAGTGTACTTGTGAAATCCGTTTAAGAAGAATCTCAAGACATCTGAATGCTGGCCAAACAAAAAAATTGAAAGAAATCTGTGCACAACTTCATGGCAGAAAAATGTTCAATAACCATTGATACAAAAAATCCAAACCGCTCAACACGGTGTCTTGTTTCAGGCAGTACATCATACATGTATAACGGAAAAAACAGATTTCAGAGCTGTTAATGTTATTTGACACTGATTCACTAAAACTAGTTACAAAAATGCTCTCCACTTCAACTGATGTAGAAGGAAATTGCAAAATTGAACATAAGTGAAAGTGGAACTATAAATCTACTAAATACCCTATATGTTTCATATTCATCTGTAAATTTACTTTCTGTTGGAAAAAATCACTAAAAAGAGATACACAACAACCTTCAAAAAGGAAAATTTCACCATTTTGGATCATGTCAGACACCCAGTGGTCAAAGTTTCAAAGTACAACCATTTATACTTTGGCTTAGCTGACAAATTTCAGTCTGATTTGGAACTAATCTATATGAATGCAGAAACTAAATTAAAACATACTTGAAACATTTGACCAAAGAAAGCTGACTTTGACACTTCTTAATCCTTGTAAAGGGACTGAGGAAAACAAAAGTTCAAATGAACAAAGCTATTTGCATTCTGACATGCACTGCTAGCATCAGAAACTAGAACTTATAAATGAAACTGATCTAAAACTAGATATTCATGAAGGAGATATAAATGGTTTAAACTCCAAGCATGATTAATCTTTTG
Organism: Hymenopus coronatus; assembly: GCA_030762935.1. Taxonomy (NCBI): domain Eukaryota; kingdom Metazoa; phylum Arthropoda; class Insecta; order Mantodea; family Hymenopodidae; genus Hymenopus; species Hymenopus coronatus. The sequence continues at coordinate 295,349,957 of CM060900.1, forward strand.
AATGTGAAGTTTATCCAACAGGAAGGTTTACAAGACCTTCATTTCCAAACACACAAGATAACAGATTGAGTGAACTTCTAGAAGTTGTACATTCTGCCAGCTATGGACATATGAATGCCACATCACATGGTGGAGAACAATATTTGTTTACCATCATTGATGATTACAGCACATACTGCCATGTATACTTTTTGAAGGCAAAAAATGAAGTCCTTAATTACTTCAAGGGATTCAAGACTGAAGTGGAAACATTCTCTTGAAAGAGAATAAAAACACTTCAGTCTGACAATGAAACTTCAGAGTACTGTAACAAAGAATTCAAACAATAGCTAAATGCTTGCGGCATACAGAGAAGGTTTTCAACAACTTATACATCACAACAAAATGGGGTAAATGAAAGAAAGAACAGAATTCTTATGGAAAGGGTCAGATGCGTCCTCGTCAATGCTCATCTACCTCCAATATTTTGGGCAGAAACTGTGAATACAGCCAACTATCTTTGCAACATATCACCTTCAAAAGCAATAAATTATGAAACAACTTTCAAGAGATGGGTTGGACATATACCTTTTGTTAGGCATCCGCAAATATTTGGATCAATCACCTACTTCTTCGTTAAAAACCCAATAAGAGGAAAACTGGAACCTAAAGCAAAATGAAGAATTTTCAAGTCCAAAAATTGGTGTTATTAAAAAATTGATCTTTACTACATAATATAGTTGAACTGTTTGACTACTAAAAAGGAAAATCGAAAGGAAATAGATGTTCTTAGACTGGAATCAAATGTAGACCAGCAAACACAAGAACAAGCTGTGAATGAAGATGACTCCAAATCAAAAACAAATAAGGACCCCTCAATGCTGAGGGCGCAATGGAGCAAAGAAATACCAATGATTTCATTTTTCCCTGTAAATTAGCATCTGATGAACCTGCAATACACACAATTATGAATGAGACCACAAGTAACACTGCAATGCTTTGTGCCTTCAAAGATGAATCTGCATCAGATGAACCACCTGATATCTGGGATGAGGCCATAAAGGAAGAAATAAAAGCTTATATGAAAAATAATACATAGGCTCTCATTGAAAAGGTAAGGGATATCGATGCATTAGGATTAGAACTAGTAATAAAATCTAAATATAATGCTAATGGAATTCTGATATTTAGAAAGGCTAGGTTGGTTTTAAATAGCAACCTGGAAGAGCTTATGAGAAAACCTAAGTTGAGTTGAGCTCCAGTTCCTAAGTTGAGCTCCCTATATAGTTGTAGAACAAGAAATTGAAGTAAATTAACTAGATGTACAACTGCTTTCCTGAATGGAGAACTAGAAACATTATACATGCAGCTTCCAGACTCACTTGAAAAATATCTATGTGACATCATGATTGAAAAGACAGACAGTCCTCAGTCAGCATTGTGTGCAAAAGATACAGAAATATTGGAAGACTTGAAGTAAGGCAGTAATAAGAAGATCTGTCTTCTCAAATGAGCATTTTATGTCCTAAAGCAAGGTTGAAGACAGTTTCTAAAACAAGGATCCAAATTGAAAAATTTGGGTTTCATAACTTCTCAAGTAGACCATTTGAGTTTATACATCTGGAACAGGGGTAGAAAAAGCTGTACTAGCCTCATATGTAGACAACATTTTGATTGTTGCATCATACACATTAAATGTGAATAGACTCAAGAAAAATCTAATGAGAACTTTTCAGATCACAGATCTTGGTGTTCTAAAATATTGTATTGGTATTGAGTTCAAAAGTACAATGGAAAAATAAAGACCAGCCAATCCAGAGACATAGTCGATCTGCTCAAGCATTACCACCCACACCATGGAAGTTGGTCTCAAGCTGACCAAAAACCATGAAAAAGAAGAAAATATTTCACATAGAACCTACTAGGAGTCCTCATCTATTTATGTGTAGCAGCAAGACCAAATGTCACTCAAGCTGTAAGCTATTTTAGTCAATTCAAGCAATGTTATGGAAAACAACATTGGGCTGCTGCCAAAAGGATCCTATGGTCTTGGGTTGTCTTTTATTAGAACTGGGAAACCCATAATTCAGTATGCAGATGCAAACTGCAGATCCTGCACCATGGACCACAAATCTCATACTCAATATTGTTTCACATTTGCCAGTTCTGTTACTTAGTTGGGAATCAAGAAAGCAAAGGACAACAGTCCTGTCAACTGCAGAAGCAATATGTATGTCTATGACCGATGCTACAAAAAAAACACTTCATTTTAAATAGCTTGCAACTGATGTTGGCTTAAAGCACAGAAATATATTAATATTGAATGATAAACAGTATGACAAAACTCTAGCAGAAAATCCATGATTGGTTTGTGTTCAAAACATATAAATATAAGGGAAAACTTCATAGAGAAAACTATGATTTGAGGCGCTAGCAAGATAGCTTACTGCAGAACTGAAGAGATGGATACAGACAATTTTACTAGAGCAACACCTACACTGAACTTATTTGTAGGCTAGAATCATTTGAGACTTCAGGGAAGAGACTCTTCCTTTTTTGTGAAGGGGAGTGTTGACAAATATGAACCTGCACTCTCAAGGATACAATGATGTTTGTATTACCTACCCTGTATTGTGTTTACACTCCTTGACTAAAACTCTGTTTCTTTACTTGTTGTTAAGTTGATCACTCTGCTATACAACATAAAGAAAGTTCCATTTTTTCTATGTAACGATGAATAAATATATGAATAAATATAGCACTGGGCCCTCTATTTAATAAATAGCCTTTTTTATTTTATTTGTTGTTGTTTTTGTTTGTTTTTTGCTGGAATGTGATCTTTTAATTTTTCATATGGTTATTGCTAGGAACTAAGGTGATGCCTTAATCCCTGAAGATCTTCTGAAGTTTGTTGTATGCCCAACAGGGATATGTGAATTTTCTGAACTAAGGTTGGTGTGGTGCTTCTGTAGGGGTTTGTTTTTGTTTTATTTCTTTGTTTTTTTTTGTTTTTTTTCTTTGAATTTGCAGATTCTCTTGTCCTCTGCATTTTTGTGGAAGCCATTGTTGGTAGCTGTTTTGAGTATGTGTTGATATTTTTTCTATTGTTATTCAGTATTTTCCATGGGAATGTCTACTAATCTGTATGTTAGGTTGTTCAGGACTTCATAATTGTATAGTAGTATTTTAGCTATTGCAAGTATATAAAATTGTTTATTTTAAAACAGCTTACTATATTAATGAGCTGCCACAAAGAACAGAGCAAAATAAAATATTGAAATAAAATTGCTATAAGAAATTTCATTAGATTATAAAAAAATAAATAAACAGGAATGGATAAACAACAGTAATCAGTTAATAACATAAATATTTAATAATTGCTTTATGAATGATGTTTCAAAATAATTAGGGATCCATGTGGGTATCTACATCTTAAATTTTGTTCACATTACTGTAGGAAATTACGTTAGTTTATAAAAAGTAAATGAACATGAATGGATTAATAATAGCAATTAATTAAAGCAGACAATAATGTTATAATTGTTATATAAATGATTTTGAAAATAATTTGAGATCCACATAGCACAAAGATTGCTACACCATAAATCTTGTTCACAGGTATACCAAATGCTTTCAGAGGTTTACGAAAAAGGGAGCAATTGTACCACATAGCCCAATCATTATCCCAATGACTTCAACCTCTTGCAGGTTATATTTATGTTGCTGATTCCTCCTGTGCTACCATTTAAATGATAACATGAATTTCTTCATTCATGTTGAAGTTTTTATAATGCAAATCTTTGGTGATTAAATTTCTGATTTGTCATAACATGAGTTATGCACATCACCAAGACATGAGCAAGGATATCTTTCTCTCTGCAACATCTGCAATGGAGGTTACTGGCTTGAGATCTACCTGGCATAGATCCAATTCCAGATGTGTTTATGATCATTTTAAATGCCTCACATCATTCCATGCAGGATAGGCTGTGGTGTTCTCTTATTCATTTGTTGGTAGGTGTATGTTCTTTAAATAGTTTGACGCCAATCCCTGTTGCTTTTAAGAGCTCCAGTTTGATGTTTCCTTATTCCTTAGCGATTCGTAGATTTTTCTGGAATAAGGAAATCTAGCTTTTAGAGTGATGACTGTGTTAGGGTTAAATCTTGTAATTTCAGGACATACTCATTAGAAGCCTCAATAAAGGAATTAGAGGCACCTATTTGTTGAATATAAGCTTCCCACATTGTTCTGAATAGCTTAATGCCCTTTTATTTACAGTCAGAGTAAATAGCACTGCCTGAAATATCAGTTGGTAGTTAAAAAATGTCTTTTAGAGAACTCTCTATAAGTTTATCTGCGTCTCTAATGAAGTGAATGGGTAATTTGCTCTGATTAGCTGTATGCTGTATGGATATATTAGTGTAAGGCAAACAAATTGAATTATGACTACATTTTTTATCACATTTCAATAGTGGAGGGCAGATTAAGCTGCAAATTTTTTATATGATTTATGAGTTGTAGTTCAGGTATCAAAATCTAAGTAATGTTGAATGAAACTGCAAGGAAACATATTTTTTTCTTTTTCATTTATTATATTCATAGCAGTATTTTTATTAATTATTAGCATATCATCTATCAATTTGCCCTTTTGAATACATATTCCAACACATTTTTGTGGATTGCTTGTAATCCAATTTCTTGAAACATTCTGATGGCAATTTGCAGAAATTCTAATGCTGCTTGTTTGTTTCTACCTGTTCTTATTCTAGCATTAGTGAAGCCTATAATTGAAGAGAAAGTTGGTTAACTAAAATCAGTTTCCCATAGGTGTTTTCTAGACTGTCTTCATTTAGTTCTTCAAAATTGAAGTTTGTGGCTAGCTTACATAATGCTGGTGATAGTAGTGATTCTTGCATCATGCCTCTCTTTATAACTGTCTTTTACTTCTGCCCTGAGATGATTCCACTAGGGGTACATTGTTTGTTTGAACATTCTTTATTAATTCCTGTAATTTGGAAGGCATGCCCTCTGAATCAGTTTTTTAGATGAATGTGGCCTAACTTATTAAAAGCCTGTAGAAATAAGGAGAAAAACTAATGTGGTTTCTTGTAAATTTTCTTTAAGCAATTTTAAGACGTGTCTCAGGGTGCAGGATGCTTATAAGTGTGCCAGGATTATTATTGAAACTTCTCTGATGTATACTGAAACTAATAAAATTCTCGAGATGTCTATCAAGGACCTGTTTGGTGACTGTTCTAATTACCAATCAAATTATGATATGTCTTGTAATCGAAAGATCACACATGTCTCCCATCTTATATGTGAGTATTGTTCTTGCTCCCTATACACAAGCTGGTGCTTGACACATATGTAGCATTCAAGTTGCAATTTTAGCAAGTATTTTATATGCTATTTAATTCTTAATTATCCTTATTAGAACTCCATCAGTCTTGATGCAATGTCTACTCCTATATATTTTGTTGCATCAAGAATCCCTTATTTTCAAATAAATGTAGATATATAGATAGATAGGTATTTATTTCACTTCAATCATTACATGGTTTAATTCACACCTACAATTCTGTAATACTTAAATTCTATCCCTACATTTTACCTACTACATCTCATTTTCTCACTTCACTGGGTTGCTGCATTTCTGAGGACCCATAGCATCCAACACCATGGTTACCTAGCTATCGAGTCTTATTTACTTCTTCCTTTCACCAATCCACATTTCTTCCTATTTCTTATTTCTAATATCCTTCATCTATCTACTTCTTACTACACTTAAATATTTTCCTATTTCTGTTAAACTTTCTTTTGAACATCCTTTTACCTATAATTTCATTTGGTAAACTACACCAATTGTTTTTTCAATATTTTTCTCTCATATTCATTGTTCCTTCACATTCTAGAATTAAATGCCAGTGATTATCAGACTTCTTATTACACAATAGACATTTACCTTGGTTTGCTCCTTCCCCTAAGCCTTTTAGCCTCACTACCCCTATCCTAGCCCATGCAAAACCCTCTCTTGCTGGTCTGTTACAAACATCAACATAATTTTCTGTTCCCCATATCGTTTTAAGTTCCATATATATATATATACACACAGTGAGATTTCGAAGTTGAAACTACCAATTATTCCTGTCTTTCCATATCTTCAATTTTCAATCTAACTTTTTTGCAACACCCTTTCTCACTTGCCTGTCCTTCCAAATATCCCCACACCCCATTTTGTCTAAAGTTCTTTTTACTCGCTTATACCAAGTATCCTCTTTAGTAAGCTTTCCTTGAACCTTTCTAGATTCCTTTATACATTATTATTTTCTAATTCCATAATTCTCCACCTGTATTTCACTACTCTTTCCATAATTTTTGCTTTACTTCCACATCTCTCTAACTCCATTTGTTCAACCCCATTAGGTGAAGTTTTTGGTAAACCCAAAATTAATTTGTAAAAGCTTCTATGTACCTTATTTACATGTTCTCATCTCTCCTCTATACCCCAAATCTTCACACCATAGAGCATTTTAGCCTCAACTACTGCACCATAAACTCTTTCTAACCCTTTTACTTGTATCTGTGGTATTTTGTCCAGTCACACTCTAATAGCTTTCATTGCCACTTTTCCTTTAGCTAGGATATTTTTCTTTTGTTCACCCCTTCTACCATTACTAACCAATCTTACTCCTAAATAACCAAAATTCCTTACAACCTCTATTTCCTTTCCTTTCCAACTCCATTTTTCATCCTTCCTTAATTTATTACCCCTTTTAAAAACCATTACCATTTGTATTAACTCTCGTGCTCCACTTGTTACAAAACCTCTCTATTGCTCTGATTACTTTGTTTAGTCCCACAGTGGTTACTGATCCTGCAACCAGATCATCTGTGAATAATAATCCTGGTATCTTCTCATTCCCATTTGTTGGAGGTTCACCATCCACCAACTTAATTGCCTGTAGAATATCATCAATAAATAAGTTAAATAGTATAGGACTTAACTGGCAGTCTTGCCTTAAACCTACACAATTTTTTATCTCTTTTGTCATTACAATATTATCAAATCTTATACAAAAGCTATTATCTTCATATATCCCTTGTGTTGTTCTGATGAAGTTGTTACTCATTCTTTTCATCTTCGATTTAGCCCATAGAGCTTCCCTATTTATTGTATCAAAAGCTTTTTCAAAATCCACAAATAGGATTTACAATCTTCCCCTTTTGTTTGCCAGGTATTAATTTACTGATGAAGTTATTACAAACACACAGTCTCTTATTTTTCCTAAAATCCACCTGTATATTCAATACCTTTCCCTCCTCTTCCGCCCAACTTTGTGCTATTTCAGCCAAGATCCCTAACACTGATATTAAACTTATCTGCCTATAATTGTCTGGGTTACTCACTTCACCTTTATTCTTGAATATTACCACCACTATTGCTGTTTTCCATCTCCTAGGTATATTAACCCCTTCAAAGATTGCACTTAACCTCCTAACCAACAATTTAAATCTATTTTCCTTTAAACTCCATACCTTACAGAATTTCCCTGGTATGCCACCAATCCTGCATGCTTTGCCCTTTTTGAATCTTTTGATTTGTTCCCTTACTTTCCCTATTTTTATCAACTTCCACATAATTGCTATTCTCCATTACCAAAATTGTTTATTTATTCTTTTGTTAACCTGCTAGCAAATTTTTGAAATATTTAAGCCATTCTTCTGCACTTATATTGTTTTCTCTTGCTTTAATCTTATATATTTTTTTGATCAACACCCATATTGTTTTACTATCCTTTGTTATTGCTGCCTCATCTAATTTTTTAATTATTTTCTCTGCCCATTCCCTCCTCTTTACTTCCAACAAATTTCTGTATCCACCTTGCAATCATAAACTCTTCTCTTTCCTTTTGCCCTTCTTTCTGCCTACACTTTCTTAATTCCCTTAATACTCTTTGTTTTGCCCTCCTACATTCTTGATCATACCATCCCTTCTGTTTACCACCCATACAGTCCTTCACTTTCATCCTTGCAGTTACTAATTGCACTAACATTTGTAACTTTAGAACCACTTCTTCCGTTTTATTTTTTTTTCAACATTTCTTCTATCTCTTTCTTCCTTAATACCCCTCTACCTGACTCCAGTTGCTTCAGAAAGGCTTCTCTCTCCTCTTCTCTCCATTTATATTTTTAAATTTTTACTTCTCCTTACGTTCCCATTTTTGTTCTTTTTTATGTGCTTATAAACTTTGCCCATAAAGGGAAAGATTACTGGAACAAATTATATTCAGTACTTCAAAATCCACAAAATTTATATCTAAAAACTACTGAATATAACATATAATCAACTACACTCTGAGCATTATAATTAACACAGGTGCATTTCCCCATTCCATCATTCCCCTTTACTCTATTACACATCACCATATTTACCTCCTCACAAAATTCTGTCAACTTCTTTCCTTCACAGTTAATTATTAGTCCTTACTCATTCTTCTTTCCATTTCTTTTTCTTCCCTCATAATCTCATACTCAGCTTTATTTGACTTAATCCTACTCTAGCATTAAAGTCACCCATTATTATAAAGCTACTGTCCAAGTGTCTGTTTGATAACTCCTCAATATCCTGTCTAATCAAATTAAAAAAATTTGGATTATAGAAGTACGAGGCACTAGCAGATTATATACTACTGCTATACATGCCCCTTCCTCTCTTCCTATTCCAGTTAATATACACCACAGCACTGAGTTCTCTCCCAAATCCTTACACACTTTCAATTTTAATTTCAAGTCCCTTCTAACAAATAAACCTAACCCTCCTGTCATTCGCCCTCTTTCACTCTTTTTTGTCCCACCTTTTCCAAAAAATTCAAATTCAGTTACTTCCACAGAGAAGTCCTTTGGCAACCAAGTCTCTGCCATCCTTATCACATCAACTAGTCTTTGATCCACATTATTTCTCCATTTTTTAGTTTTTCAAACAACCCTTGCATGTTCCAAAATATAACTCCCAGTGCCTTTTCCTATACCAAACTCTTCCTTTCAAACCTGAATTCCTGTAGTTTTATCTTGCTCCTTGTCAATCATAATCTAACCACAGGTTTCCTTCCTCCTGTGCTTGTATGATACTTCCTCCATGTCATGAAATTATGTTGGGCTCTGTCTCATCCCTTCCATTTGGTCCTGTGAGTGTCCTCGCTGTCATTCTTCATGTACCATCTCTCAGCTGATTTTCTGGTCCATCTTGTTCACCCAGTGGTGTCTGCTCTCTTCTCATTGGCTCTCCATCAAGGTTACTTTCCTCTCACTTTCCTTCCTCTGACATCATCTTCCTGTCTTCTACTATGTAAGTTTTCTGAGGATCCATACCAAATTATTTAGTAGACATCTTGTTTCTTATCATTGATCCAAAGGTATAATCCTTGTACATATGCCATGTCTCCTTTATATCTTGCCTTTTTCATTTCTCTTATTAAAACACTTCTTAATTCTCTCTCTTTTCTCCCATAATTTTGCTTCGCACATAGTTTCGTCCCTTTTAGCTTTTTAGCACAATTTAAGACTGCCCATTTTATTTTCACTGTTGTCAGCTTGACTATTACTGGTCTTGGGTTCATGTTTCTTCTTCCCACTCTAAAGGTGTCCATTAATTCCCAGCCATCCAGCTTTATTTCTAATTTATCTTGAAAAATATCCTCCACTTGCTACCAAACTCTTTTTCCTCTTATTTCGTCTATTCCAAATATTATAACATTCATTCTTCTCCTCCCTTCCTCAGCTCTCTCCAGCTATTACATTCTTCTATTACATTCCACAACCTCCTTATTTATCTGATGTTTGAAACTCACCCATATAGATTTTATCCCATTAAATTGCTTTATTATTTTATCTTCAATTCTCTTGTCCATTCCTTTAAAATTTGTCATTTCTTCTACGATGTTCTTTAGCATTTCTGTAATCTGCTCCATTTCCAGTCCCGGGCTTAACTTCATTCCTCCAATTATAAGCATAACAATTATCACCAACCAGAACCACTCCATTATTGCTTTAAACTCTCCCGAACTCTTACTTCCCAAATTACATCTTCTAGAATTAAATAAGTCTATTCTGGCTCTATGAACTTCCAACTGTACTCCCATTCTAGCACTCATCCCACATGTCCGTCTCCTCTCGCTTCTCAGCAGCGACTGCTCTCAAATAAATGTATTGTATATTTTGTCGAGCTTTACTTGGTCAGCATCACTTATTTTGTAATAGTAATTTGTTATTTTGTTTATATTTTCTGCAAGGATGGTTTTTGTAAATTTTTAAGAAATATCTGTTATTAATTGTGCATGTTTCAAATTTAGTTTATAGTATCCTTTATACAGTTATGCTTCTTTGACTGTAAACTTGAAATTGTGTAAGTTCAAAATTGTACTTTGATTGTGGTATTTCAAGATCTCTGTTGGTTGCACAGGTTATAAGATTTTCAGTATATATTACCTTTTATATTGAGACCATTTTTCCTGTTTACCTCATAAAATGTTGTGGATGGGTGTTTAGGGTCTAATAAGTGATGGATACTGTCAATAAGGAATCCACAAAACATGCCTATAGCTATATTATAATCATTATTGTTTGTATCTACTAGGTTTGTTTTTGTTGGTTTTGAATTTTCCATATTAATTATGACAGGATAATTTTGATGAATGATTATTTTATCTGTTTTCTTTTCAGTGTGCTTTATTAATGTGGTTGTTAATTGATTTGTTAAGTTTTCCATTCTATGGGTAAGGATTAAGGTTTAGGGGTTAGTTTATATTATGGCATTCATATCATATGTATTGTATTGGATTTGACAGGTTTTGCAGTTAAGAGTGTTGTTTGTGCTAGTATCTACCAATCATAACTGATATGGAACATTTTCCAAATTGTATTCATTATAATCAAAGTCTTTTGATAGTGTATTCTTTCGATCTAAGTATATATTAATCTTGCAAATAGTGAAAGTCTTTTTACATAAATTACACTGGATGTTGTTAGTTATACTTAATGATAATGATGTTCGTGATAATCCTGCAAACATATGTTTGTTTTTGTTTTTCTGTGTAGCTAGCTGCAAATTTATTTTATAACCTGATTATCTATGGGAAAATATATGGTTGTCAACCTCAAAATAAACAGTGCCTCAGAAGAAATTATACAAATTCATTTTAAAGAAGCATTTTGCCATTAAAATTGCCACTAACATTCACACATATAAAAGAGGGTGAAAAGTAATGTGACTACTCCTTGTCAGCACTTAATTGCAGCACATGTGTTAGCGATTTACTTGGAAAGCTAATAGTTGACTGTTGCATTAATGTGGTTGGCTTTCCTTACACAGCTGCACTCATTCTCAGATGTGTTCGAGAATTTAAAACATGAAGAATGGTGGCATTGGAGTCACCCTCATATACCTAAGGTTGCAGGTTCAAACCTGGCAGAAGACGATGGATTTTTTGGGTGCAAAAATCCTTAGTATGGCTTCCTTCAGAAGGGAAGTAAAGCCATGGATCCTGTGTCACAGACTTATGGCACATAAAAGAACCTCAAGCCTGATAGAGAGGCCTCTGAGCAAAATTAAGTGGTCTTTCATGCCCAGTACAGAATGGGATACTAAGAACCACAGCAGTTAAAGAGCATCCATAAATAAAACACCATTTCATTTCAAAGCATTGCAATGCCACACCTGGGTATGTGGACATAGGCCAGAATGTTCTCTACCTCTAGAAAATTCTAGTAACAACATCAAAAGCTATTAAAGGGAGAGAACAAGCCTACAGGCAGTCAGTTTACTGTAATTTCTCAATGTGCAGTAGTTGCATTGGAGAGATCAAGTAACTGTCTGCAGCTTTGAAGCAATAAGAGAGAATTACAGAGTTGAATTATTTTGGAAGCATGAAAATAAAGGCTATCTATAATTAATTTTGAAGAAATAAAAGAGATGTTTCCAGATGTCAAAAGTGTGATTTAATGCCAAGATGGAGGAGATGATGAAAACTCAACTGGCCGAAATCAAGAGGTCAGACATGAAAATGGAATCCAGTATAGAGTAGATCAAAACATAAAGAAATCTAGCTTGGAAACAAGAGGAGAAAAGTATACAAGAAAGAGGTGAAAATGAGATCCAGCGTGGAGAAGATGGAAGAGAAACTGAAATCCTGGAAGGGGTAAATTAAAAAGGAAATATAATCTGAAATGAATAAAATGAAATTCTGCATGAACAAGATGAGAAATGAAATATTGACTATATATTGTAGGATGGAGAAGATTAAGATGGAGCTATCGATCAAAGTTGATGAACAACTGGCCAGCAAAAAGCTTGTGGAAGAGTTTGGAGGAAATTTTGAAGAGCTTGGAGGGAAGGTGGAAGAGTTTGATCAGCATGTTAACAGCCTGGAAAACCTCAGGGAAAATACTAATTCCTGGAAGAAAGAGCTGACGGCAGCACCAAGGGAAAAGGCGTATGGTTGACGAAAGACTGAAGGACTTGAAAGATAAAATGGCAGGATGCGAAACATCTTCATTTGTTAAGCCACCCAAGTACAATTGCACATTCAGCTTCAAAGTCTTCTGCCAACAGTTTGCTGCTGTCATCCAGAACTGATAGTCAGCAGAGGAGGATGTTCTGCAGCTGATAGCAGGTCTCCAGGAATGGGTGGCAAAAGTAGTGAATACCATCTCGATGTTGGCAAAATCTGGATTGATCTGGGAGGCCATCTATAATTAGTTCAGGAAGCATCTGTTGTCTGATGCCTACTGTGATCAACTAAAGCCAAGGCTGCAATAACCAGAGGAGATGATGCAGGAGTTTGCCCTGGCATTAGAACAGCTTATGAACAAAGCCCTGGTGAACCTCTCACCTAAATATGTGTCTCAAGAAGCAGATTACTCTTTCTTCAATGGGGAGTGTGACACCAAAATAAGCCAGCACCTGATGCTTGGCGATTAAGATGATCCGAAATTTTGATGGCACCACTAAGACAGTTTACATAACTGCCATGCCAATCTCGAAGAAAAGGTGCATTTGCTTCAAAAAAGGGAGAAACATAGATGGTAACAATGACCACAAGTGGTGTATGCTGGGAATGCAGTGAACCATGACACCTAGCAAAGGACTGTCCATGCCAAAGCCAACCAGCACGCAGAAACAATGCAGGGGTATGTCGTATGATGCTTTATGCTTTGGGCAGAAGGGTGTACGACAGCCTCATAACAGACACAAGAAAGCTGTGCTGGATACTGGTAGAAACAGGTGTAGTCATGACTGTAATCAGATCGGATGTCATGAAGTGCTTGCCAACCTAGAATCCCAGGCGAACCTAAAAATTAATGTTGGCATTAGGTGACATCCTGCTTGTGGAGAAGGAGGACCTGCTGGAGTTGACACTTGGATGGATCACTGTGAGCTTGAGCACGTCCCTCACAGGGGTGACTGAGAATGTGGTACTGGGACTGAATGCCCTCAGAATCCATGAGGTGATCAAAGTATAACAGAGGGTTTTTCAAGTCAGGTGAAATGAAGTATTGATCATTAGCCCTGATGAATATCTGCATATATCTAAATTGACCTGATATAGTTGTGCCCACAAGAAGTAAGATGGTGGTGAAGGTGCATATGGAGAGTCAATGTTGAAGAAACCTGTTGTTGGAGTAGAAAACACCATTGAATGGATTATGTGTTGCTTGAGGATTGCTGCCTTGTTGGGAGGAAGCATCCATGAGGCTGCTGAACCCATTGGACACCGACCAGGATATCTAGGCCTGACAGAATTAGGAGGGAAGTGCGAGGCAGCGGGGGATGCAATACCATGTTAAAATCCGATCAGCCTCACCTCGCAGGATCCGGAGCCCTGACTGAAAGTGCTGAAGAGGGTGACCGATCACCCAACCCCTTTGCAACCGGAGAGATTCCAATATCTACTGAGGTGGTAGCAGACTGTATTCAGGCAAGTAAACAGTGATTACAGCAGCACTAACCAAGTATTTCATAAAATCAAAACTGGAGATGCCCGACTTTTTCAGTAATTGCTTCCTATCTATAAGAAATGATTGGATCCACCTAAGGGCATTTTCTGAATTCTCGTAATAAGAATGTTTCTATTCTGAATTCCTAATGTATAACTTTAAGAAGTCATAATGGCCATATGACCATTTTTCATCAAGTTTTGAACACTGTTTTTTGGAATTTATTGGTGCATGTTGATCAAGATTAAATGAGGTAGTTGATTATGATTAACTTTGACCACAGGTGCTGGACTGGCCAATTTTGACTGTGTTGAAGTTGCCAAAATGACAGACTGTTTAGACTTACTTTGAGGTAATTCTGATGATATAATATCTCAATTACTTAAATTGGACCCAACATTATAATTTGATTATATAGAAAAAGCCAGCTTTTAGAAAAGTTTGGGGAAAAGAAATCTAAAGAACAATTCTCGATATGAAGGGTTACAGTGTGATGGCTAGTAAATGAAATTAATGAGAGGTTAGAGTTTCCTGCAAACTGCTTTTACTGGAAAGAAAGTTGAAGCTTTTAATATTGTAATTTTGGTATTTCAGCAACCACCCAAAAATGGTGTTCCATAGTATCAGTGACGTGTCAAAATATTGCTTCTTTTTATTCGTGATTTGTACAGTTTTGTCAAAGCAGAACTAAGATCTGTGATGAATGGATTTCATGAACTTGATAGATTTTCAGGTTTATGAGAATTATAGACATTTATTTATTAATGCACTGGCATTTTTAAAATCTAGGTTATTATAATAAAGATGGTGAAGGCATCTTTTATGGTTAGTATAGTTCCATTTAACCAGGTAGGTCACATAGGATGATGTATTAATAGCAAGTAAATGATGTACCTAATATTTAGTTTATTTTCAATTTCTGCTGGTAAGCAACATATTGGGATAGGAGTAGACATATTTTGCATCCTGCTTAGTATATATTATATTTAGAGACTGATCAAAACTACTGGTTTTCACAGCCCCCACCATCTCTGAAGGCAGAAAATGAAGAATCACAGCTCTTGGAAAGTACTCCCGCAGATACACACATGCCAGATAGAGATCATGAGCGAGAACGTGCTGAATTCTGCAATAGTACTGATTCTTTGAGCCTCCCCCCACCTCCACCGGTAACACACTTATATGGATTTAATTCATTTCACTCTACATACCTTTTTTGAATATTACTATATCACTGTTGGACTTAGGAATTTCCATTTCTATTTCAGGATCCTACATTGGATAATACCAGCTTTCCACACCTTCCTTCAGTATCAGCACTCTGTCTGACTTCACCTCATGGTAAGTTACATGTTAAATAATTGATCAACATACTATTAGTGAGCGAAAGGTTAGGCATTAGTAAGTAATATTTCAGATGCTAACAATAGGCTCTGTAACTGCGGTATTTAGAGCTGTTACAGAAAACAGCAAAATAACGAGGCAATTTTAAATTCCCACCCACAAGGAAAGAGAATACCAAGAAAAGGATGGTTTGAGCAATGAGGAGCCAGAACAGGTTGAAGCCCAAACTGTGAATTTGATGAGAAAGAAAAAGAAGAAGAAGAAGAAGAAAAGGTTCTTAACTGCTGTATTCAGGCTGCATAACATTAAAAATGGATAATATTATAAAAGAAAAACACTAAACAGTGTAAGTAATGATATTGACTGGATTTAATATGCAATATGGATATAAAACAAAACAAGTACATTTCACAATTGATACAGATACCCACAATTGCAAATTAAGATTAAACACAATTGCCGTAGTTGGCCTCAAAGTATATCAAGCAGTTTTTCTAAATTGTTCAAGGAAAGTTATCGGTGTTTGTTACAAACTATTGAATTGCATGCTGAGAAAGATGCTTCAATGTCAACTGAAGACACAGAGCAACAAATTAATGATTTTGATAAGGTGAACTGGCCTCCGCCTCCTCCTGGTAATGAACAAACATTTTACCCCGCTGTTTTTCTGAAGAACTAAATCCAAATTCATCTTTGCATTTTCCCTTGCACCTCCAGATAGCTTCTCTTTCACTATATTCACTAGTTCTAGTTACTCATAAACAAGTTTTGCTTGACTTTAAAGAGCAGTTAGTATTGGCAATGAGTATGAAATGAGTTCTGATGCACAGAGTCCTTCCAAACTTTCTTAGTGACAGTTACACAAACTGAACCATCATTTAAAGTAGATATAGGTTCTTTGGCTGCTTGAAATGCTCAATGTAATAGTCAACAGATCTCAGCTATGTTCTCGAATGAATAATCACAGAAAGAATAACATTTGGAAGATCCTGCTGAACAGCCTGCACTCTTATGAAGTTTTTATAAAAACTTTCCTCGCCGAAGATATAACTTTATCCACCTTCAGAGATTTGAGTCTTGATCTACTCTGCTAGTCTATTTAGGCCATAGGCCAAGCAAATGACATAGACAAGAGAAAGCCAAAATGCATGCATGGCTGATACTACATATGAAGCAGTTCTATAAGTCATTAAAACCTTATCTTCATTGGGATTGGTAATTTTGAATGCACTGTTCACAAACTGAGCTACTGTACTTTGATTGGTATTATTTAACTGTTTGGTGGAGAACAGATGACATTTGGACAGCATATAAAAATTAAATTTTTGGACAATTAAGTTGGCAACATAATGCCCAAGTGTTTCTGAAGCTTCATCAACTGACAACCACAGACATTAATTCCCAAGTTCCTCCTTTATCCTAGAGATAGCAACCTCATATGTTTCTTGCAAATATGTCTTTCAAAGTGTTGACCCTGAAGCAGTGGCGGCTTGTGGCCAAATTATCTGGCATGACACAATTTTAAGATTCATTAAAATTAAAACATAGTGTCATTTATGGATGCTCTTTAATGGCAATGGTTCTAAGAGTCCCATTTATTTTGGGTGTGAAAGACAGCTTAACATTGCTCAGAGGTCTCCTTATCAGGCTTTAGGTTGTTTATGTGCTGTAAATCTACAACATGGCACTTCCCTTCTGAGGGAAGGAATTTTTAAGCCTGAAAAAAATCAGCCTGGTTTGAACTCGCAACTTGGGAACCGGAGACTAAATGTTACTCTTAGACCATGGATGATAGCAGACTAAAGTTAGTGGACACTAAAAGCTATCAGTGGAAATAAAATGCTAATTTGTGATTAAGACACTAACCTTTCTATTTGTAGATTTCTATTTTGAGCCTCTGCTTGAACAAATACTTTGATAATTCTTTGGTTGAAGTGAAAACTGAGCGCAACATATTTCGAACAATTTGAACATGAACCATCACCTTCACATATATCAACAACATTATCAGAGAGGTGCATCTTAATATCCTAAAATGACCTGGAGGCTGTACATGGGGATGAGCCACTTTTACACTCAACACAACCTACAAAATGTATATAAAGTCAAATATCGCATACTACTGTGGATCATCGGTTAGTTACAGGTGCAGTAGTAAAATCTATCTCTATTGATGTAATGTTGCTACTCACTATAAACTCTGAAATGAAAATTACAATTCCTGAATCTGCCCTGAAGTTCATAAGAAATTAATTCAATTATGAGACACTGAAACATCCCATACTGTTAGAAGATTGAAAACTAAAAATAGTCTCATTCAACTTGCTACTAAGGAAACACTCTCACTCAATATACCTTCCATGCCTTATCAGATGCCACAGTTTGAGAACCCTCCACATAAACACAATATAGAATACATTCATGACTTAATCATGTCTATCAACAAAACTCATACACCAGATTACATATTTCAAACCACTGCTCTCTGGAGACTATTCACACTCAATATCCTATTAGTACTTGGTTACATGTTTATACAGATAGATTGCAAGTAAATACAGTTGGGAATACTGGATCCGGCATTTTTAGTAACCTATTTGCAATGTATTTATCACCTGGAAAGAATCACGCAGCTTTTGATGCTGAAGTGGAAGTCATCCACTCTGCCCTAAACCAACTTGTATATAAAATGATTCCATCTGTAATGTTGTTATACTGTAAGACTCCCAGGCAGGCCGCACAATGGCAGAGTGGTTAAACCACTCGCCTCTCACCTAGATGGCCCAGGTTTGATCCCAAACAACCACATGTGAGATTTGTGGTGGACAAAGAGGCGCAGGATTGGGTTTTCTGCCGATTCTCCAGTTTCCCCCAACATTGCATTCCACTGGTGCTCCATCTTTATTCCTTGTATCTTCAGTGTTATTGCCTGCAGTGCCACAAGTAGTAAAAGCAGGCATTAAACACTTTAAAAAGAACAAAATATGTTCATGCTGTTGCAAGAAATTAATTGTTCACTCTAAAACTAAAAGTAGGCAAGAAGACATGCTTGCTGATTGAATAAAGATCCACCAATGGAAGGACAAGATAAAAGTCAAATTACCAGACTGGCTGCGAAAGGAAGCTGTGGGTACTTTTCAAATGGCTATGGGACATGATTATTTGGCCAGCCACCTCTATTGAATTGGGATATTTAACAACCCTTCCTGCCTCCTATGCAGTGGCGGCTCGTGGATTAAAAATGTAGGTGTTCACAAAATCAGCACTTCACCGCCGCCGCCGCCGCCACCACCACCATCACGACTACTGCTACTACTATAGCTGCCGTCACCGTAACACCAAATCCAGTAATATTAGAAACAATGATAGTGCCTAAAACCAAGAATTATAAATTTGTTACACAAATCGTCACTCACCCAGTATTGTAAAGATGTTGAATTTCTTAGTCTCCGATAGTTAACAGCAATATGAGGTTCCCAGATGGTGATGAAGGGGTAAAGTCCTTTGATATAGTTCATGTGAAGAATGGTATTTACAATAAATGATATTTACATTGTTTGAATTATGCAATGGACACCAAAGTTATTTGTACAGAAATTCCATATGCCTGTTTTTCAAGTGTGCAAACTTTTCTATCACTCGGTGATTAAAGTCTTTTATGCTGTTGACTAGTTTCTTCTCAATAGCAAGCATTGCCAATGCTGAGAGTCGGCCTTCAGCCAACGTATTCCTTGTAAAGGTTTTAATTCTTTTCAATGTGGAAAAGCATCTTTCTCGTTCTGATGTAGTCATGGGCGTAGTGATAACAATCTTCAGTAGCTTGGTTAAGTGCGGAAAAGTTTCTTCGTTGAGGTTGTTTTCTGTTATGAACTGCAACATAGATGATGCTCCTTCAGCGTTCATCATATCACGCCAATTATGCAGTACTTGAAGTTCTGTTTTAAGCTGTGACTTGAGCAACCATGGGTAGATTTCAACAGTAGTGACGAGATCTTTTTCTGGAAAATCTTTGGAAAGAAGCGACATTAACTAGCCTCGAAGCCACTAAATGATCTGTAAATGAAAATCTGTCATTTACGTGACTAAGTATCGCATCGCACACTTCCTTTCCTTCTGGCACTCGATTTTCTTGCCTCTTTCTCTTTCGATTTTCGGAAACTTCACATCTGTTAAGTGCAGTGTCTCTAATTTCCTGCACAGCAGACGAGAACCGATCTAAGTAGCGTTTTGCTTTTACAGCATCGATTTAACTGTGTTGCAGTACTTTAAATAAGAGCTCCGCCTGAGGCATTATTCTATGAAAGAATTCCAACCAGAAGGTGAATGCAGAATCCTCCAAAGCTGCTAAGAGGCCGCCTGACTCACATCTTGTTTTGTCATCAATATTATCAAGCAGACTTATTTCCTCTAGACACTGGATGAGATGTTCTTTATTTTCATACACAACATTCACTGAACGAATGTTGCAAATCCAGCGTGTAGCTGCTAGCCTCGGAACTCTGTTTTGCACAATTCTGTCAAGTATTTTGGTTCTTAGACAAGATCTTGAAAAAAATGCAGGAAATCCTGATAGTGTTGAAAAGAAAATCCTGGATGAGCTGTTTATGGCAGCAGCCTTCTGCAGAACCAAATTGCATTGATGGGCGTAACAGTGTATATAATATGCATGAGGGTACATAGCTCGTATTCTTGCCTGAACTCCACTTGCACTGCCACTCATAACAGCTGCACCATCGTAACATTGACCTATTAATTTATGTTTCTGCTCTCCTATAAGCTCTAGCAATGCAGTGTTTATTACCCCAGATTTAGCATCAGCATCTTGGGCAACAGGATGAAAAAACCCCAAAAACGCTCAACAGCCGGCCCTTGCATCTCGTATCTGTACACAATAGCGAGTTGTTGCTGAGTAGACACATCCATTGTTTCATCGGCCATGACTGCTAAGTAATGAGCTACCTTTATTTCTTCTGATATAATTTGTGATTTATTTCTTTTCACTGATAATTTTCTAGTTCTACACAAAGGAGTAAGGTTAGCAACCATATGGATCAAAGTTCTGTTGCTCTTAAAATTCTAGGGCGGAGAGAAAATGAAATTCAAATTAGGTATTGAATAATTCCTATAAAGTAATAAAATGTCACATTAGACAGTTTGTATTTAAAAGCCCTGTTTCCTGTGCTTCAAAGCCATGACTCTTCTTTTCACTGTTATACAATGTTTAGCACACCACATTCTTGGAGAAATAGCAAGAACAGGTTGTCTTTATTGCATGCATCCAAAATGCTGACATTCCTGTTTATCATAATGATGATGACAACAACAACAACAACCACAATAATAATACTCTACTACTACTACTACTACTACTGATGATGATGACAACGACAACAATGATGATGATGATGATGACAACGATGACGATGATGATGGCATTTGAAATGGCATTTTTTATTTATGGACGCTCTTTAACTGCAGTGGTTCTCAGCATCTCATTCTATACTGGGAATGTAAGACTGCTTAATTTTGCTCAGGACTTCTCTATCAGGCTTGAGGTTCTTTTATGTGCCGTAAATCTACAGCACGGGACCCATCGCTTTATTTCTCTAACAAAGGAAGCCATGCTACAAATCTTTATGCCCGAAAAAATCCATCGTCCTCTGCCAGGCTTTAGCCTACGACCTTGGGTATATGAAGTTAGCATGGTAACCATTACACCACAGATGTCGACAATAGTAATAATAATAATAATAATGATAACGATAACGATAACAATAATAATAATCATAATAATGATAATAATTGTCATCAACACCAGTGTCATTGTCATAATTGCCGATATCATCAGCATCATAATCATCGTCATCTTCATCTACTGCATCATAATGCATTTATTGTTCTAATTAGGCTGCTCCTCAAAGTGAGATTTTCTTTAGTGTTAAATGATTGTTCTGCTTCAATTGTTATCAGCATTAATTTGTTGTATACATTATATCTTGATTCACAACCCAAAGAAGCCATTTCCTTATGTTAACTATTCTGTCACATTCATCTTTATTTAGTAATTCTTGATCAAAGACTGAATGATGGAAATGTGAAGAGAAATGCAAGAGAGAGAAAGGGTAAGAGCGAATGTGAAAGACAGACAAATCAAATGAGTTATGAATAGTAGTATGAAAGATCAAAGCTTTTGAATTAATAGAAGTTGAATAAGTATAACTCACTCATAGTTCATAGGAGAGAAGTTAATGAGACACCCATCACTTTGTTAACTATGCTCATATATTAATCCCCATTTACTAATTGCTAATAGCACAAAGTGATATGATAAGATTTTCATATCAAAGAGGTGGTGTCAGAAGATGAGGAAGAGGAAGAAAATTCATGTGCATGCAGGGGTGAAGAGTGGCATGGTTTGTAGGGTAGGCTGATAAATATGAATTTTGAAAAAGAAAAAGAAATCTAAAAGCAAAAATTTGCGAAACAGAAGGATAATAGAATTAACTTAGTTACATAGTTCTGCTAAGATTTCATGTATGTGTATGTATTTATTTCTCTGCAAGTGGGTATCACCCGGTGGCAGAGTTATATATGTATACAAGATATATAAACAATAATTCACAGCTGCCAGTTTATGGCTTTGTGAGCTAGATATAATAGTTATTTACACAAATATGAAAACATTAATTTTTCTCTCAATTCAGATTAATTAATTTCATGAAAGCTCTATAGAAACTATAAATACATAAGATTATTAAACAACTACAGATTAATAAAAGTATAATGAATTGGAACTCACCATTACAACTTTCTGTAAATTAATTCTGTCCTCCTGTCCGTTTTCTGAGCATAGACATCAATGACTTGAGATATGAACTCCTGTCATCTGGTTGAAGATTTTGCAGTTCCCTTCCTCCTCTATAGCCAAATTCACCAAGTTTGAGTCTATTTCTTTTGCAAGAAACGGTTGTTGCTGGAATTACAAGATCCAATGACAGTAATTTCACACATTCAGAAAACATAGTTAGCAGTTTAAATTCTCTTTCCCTTAAAAGTGGATTTCTTTTACTGGAATGGCTAAAAATGTTTGAAATCCTGATAGATTTGCCACAACACCTGTACTTGTATTCTGTTTTTACAAGCACAGAGGAGGACTAGGTTTAACTGATGTGCGTAGCAGTGGATAAAGAAAGCATGAGGATATGTTTGCTTAACAATAGAATGAGCACCAGAATTTTTCCTTGCCATTACACTGCAGCCATCATATGTTTGCGATACTAATTTATGTTTACTAACATTCCAGCTACTTAGCACATGCAACAAAATGATGGCTATGCCTTGTGCACTTTGGTCTTTTGATGCATCATAAAACCCAATGAATTTCTCGTGATTAGTTATTTGCATATTGCAAAATTACACTTATCTAACTTCTAGTGGAGATATCTGTTTCATTGGCTTGTACTGATAAGAAAGGGCTATTTTCAATTTCACTTGAAATTTGTTCTTTAACAACATCCATAATGCCAGCTATTAATTTATTCTGTGCGTCAGGGGAAGTGCCTTTAAATATTCCATTCGATGTTAAATGATATTTCATGTATGGTTCTTCTTCTGCCAAGAAATCCAAAAGTTCTAAATAGGTTCCCTCATTTATTCATGCATAAAAATTGTCATGGCCTCAAAGAATAACTTGCAATGCTAAAAAACAGATAGTCAAGATAAGTCTCTTCATAATACTTCTGCTTTGATCAACCTTCTCATTATGTTTCAAAACTGCCAAGCGCGTTGCTTCTGAAAGAGCATGGTCAATTCTAACTATGCCCAGTATTTAACAGCTGATGTGATATGTGAAATTAAACATTCATGCTCTTTAGCTTTCAAAAAGGAACTTTTAAGACTCTCTTTGCCTACACTTCATTTGCACCATACATTATTACCCACATCAGATAGTTCACAATAGTAATAAAACAGTTTGTTTCTTGCAATGCTGCCACTGAACCACATTTTTGAGCCATATCATTGGATTTGGAAATGCCTGACAAATTTTCCAAAATGTTTTCAATTGCACAGAGTTGGCATCAGCTTTCGCTCTTTCACCAGGAGTTTATCTTCCAAAGGAAGATGAGAGAAGACTGGGATATTCAGTTTTAAAAAAAATCAATAGGTCTTGTGAAGAATTAAATGTGTCCAGTTGGAATTAGTTAACAATCAACAAACCATGAAACAACAAGGTATAAATTTAAATATTAGATTAGGCTACTTACTGTTTTTCTTTTGACAACACGATGACATGAATGACAATGACCTCACACGTGACATGGCACATGAAATATTCTTCACTTAACCCTATTAACTAGAAATTAGGCACTTTAATTACAAACTCACATTTCTGGTTCCATCATAAGCACGTGTATTGTCGATATGAATAAACCCTGCGACATGCTTCGTAACTACCAATTTGAAATATGTAAGGCTACTAAATTTTAATTTGAGAAACAAATAACAATAAAATACAATAACTATCTTCTATCATCTTACAACAACATCCAATGATTTAGGGGTGGTGATTTTTCGCAAATGCGATATAGCACAAAATGTTCATTAAGTCTTTTACTTTTGTATTTTCATTTTTCACGACCTCTAAATCACATTTTAATGTATTTTGAAAACATAAAATTGACTCAAAATGCAAAAATTATTCTAAAATGCGATATAAACGTGAAATCACCAATTTTTTAAAAAAATTTTTCTTTCTCTCTTTCTCTCTTTCTTTCTTAATTTATTTATTTTCGTCCAGAAATTGCATCTGATGAGCTTGTGCACCCTTGGAATGTTTATGATTCTGACACACTTGTCCACCGTAGTCATCTGGAATGCGGAACTAATTCTCTCATCCCTCATCTGTTTGTAAAGTACATATTATAAATCTGAACTTGGCATACAGAAATAAATCAATTTCATAGTTATCAAATTTAAATAACAATCATATTTTCTTGTTAACAAATATTAAAGAAAGGCATTCTATTTACAAAAATTTGTGCATAATTTGAATACAAAAATGAGAATAAAAAGCTGTACACTCTCAAATAAGTACACTGGCCTTATGTAAACATTATTGACACATTAGTTTTATCTCATATGCTTATTGTTTATGTCAACAATATTTTATTATTTTGTCATTGTTGTGAGTATCAGTGTCCTTATTATTGTTAAGAGCTCAGTTCTCATTTACTAATGTTGTATTATTAATGTCACATTAAAACATTTTCATGAGACAACATCTATTTATCAGAATCAATTCAAGATGTATGTTTTCTTCAAAATGCTATAAAATGCTAAATGCACAAATCAAAATGTTAGATTTCTGATTTCGAAATGCTAAATATCACCAATCCTACTAATGATGCATTTAAATTTATTTTCTATGAATTATGAATGTCTTCCTTTTCTTTGTGTTATAAATGAACACCCAAAGTAGAAGTTTATTCTGTTGCTCATACTACATAAATAGGTGATTCGAAGTGGCTCTGTTGCTGGTAAAATGTAGAAACAAATCAAATGCCAGCTATTATAACTCCTATCAATCACATTCAAACCCTGTCCTCCACGTGAAAGAAACAGGCTTTCTGCACATGCTCCTTAGAGGCACAGTACTCTAATCATCTATTGGTTACATAAGAAAGATGCATTATACGTCAGGCACATAATCAAAGTCCAAAAATAAAGTATTTAAAAACATTTATTTTTTATAAGTGTACATAATCAGATCAGATTAAAATGAGTTTGATCAGGGTATTTTAGAATTTTTTGGGGTTAGTTTCATCTTAGAGCATTAATGGATGCCTCGCCACTGTGTGTGTGTGTGTGCATTCATGTGTGTGTGTGCGTGTGCGTGTGTCTGCGTGCCCATGCATGTGAAGGGAGTAGTGAATGTTATGAAGTGTGGGAACTGTAAAATGTTTTATTTATCCTTTTAGAACAATTTACATTGTTATTCGGACATGTCAATTGTATAAATATTGCACTAATTTTATACGTGTGTACAGTAGTACTGTAACTAGATGATAAGACAAAAAAAAATTTAATTACACATCATTAAGTTATTAAGATCTAGTAATTCACATTATATTTTGAATACTCACTATAACACAGACTTATTAACTCATGGGATTTCTACAATATGATACATACTCATCTATGGAATAAAATGTATGCATAGCAGGAACGATTTTAAAGGTTTTTTAAAATGGTATTTTAGTTATTACTTTGATATTCTGAGGCAACACGTTAAATAATCTAATACCAAAATTCTTTACAGTATTTTTAGTTATGTTGGTTCTACAGAAGTGAATATGCAGTGCATTCTTTTGTCGAGTGCTTTATTGATGGAGGTTTTGATTTATTTCAAGCTGATTCTACAGTTTTTAATAATGTTAATGTCTCCAATATAAATATGCAAGTAAGGGGCAATATTTTTTGTTCTTTGAAAAGAGATCTACATGAGCACTGAATATCCTTGCCACTTATTATTCTAATTGCCCTTTTCTGTAGTTTAAATATCTGCTCACTCACATAACATGTTCCCCAGAAAATTATGCTATAGTGCATTAGGCTATGAAAATTTGCATAGTAAACATTCCTTTGGATGTTTAAGTTTACTTTATTTTTAATAGATCTTAGTAAGTAGCAAGCTGAGCTCAATTTAGATGCTAACTTTTCAATATGGTTCTTCCACTTTAGGTTTTCATTTAAAATGATTACCAAAAATTGTGTATCTTTCCCATATTTTTTTGTTGAGATTGTTATAATAAATTTGAGGTACAAGATGTGCTTTATTTTGGTATGTGTGGAAGGATATCACTGTAGTTTTGTTTTCCTTTATTACTAGTTTGTTAACTTGAAACCAGGAATATAATTCTGCCATTACCTGATTTACTGCTTTTTGTAAACCATCTTGATTGTTACCCTTTATCAGCACATTGGTATCATCAGTGAAAAGAATTGTCTCCCTTTGTTTGACAGATGATTGCATGTCATTTATATCAATTGAAAATGATAACAGACTAAGACTAGAGCCTTGTGGCATGCCTATATTAATTTCCCTGTCTTTTGACATATATCTGTTCATTTTATTATCTTTCAAGAATTCCAATTCTACAATTTGCTTTCTATTTGTTAAATATGAGTTTAATAAGTCATTTATTTTTCCATGATAACCATATTTTTCTAATTTTGAAAACAATATATTGTGGTCCAAAACATCATAAGCTTTGGATAAATCCAAGAAAATACCAATGCTTGGAAGCTTTCTGTCGACCGACACTTCTACTATATCTAATAATTGATAAATTGCTGATTCTGTTGACCTGTTTTTTCTAAAGCCGTACTGTGCATCTGAAAGAATATTATACTTGGACAAAAAAGAGACCATACGCCTGCATATTAACCTCTCAAAAATCTTAGAAAATATTGATAATAAGGATATGGGTCTGTAATACTCCATTTCTAACTTATCCTCTTTCTTGAACAAAGCCTTACTTTAGCAATTTTTAGCTTCTGA
Organism: Hymenopus coronatus; assembly: GCA_030762935.1. Lineage (NCBI taxonomy): Eukaryota > Metazoa > Arthropoda > Insecta > Mantodea > Hymenopodidae > Hymenopus > Hymenopus coronatus. The sequence continues at coordinate 295,376,836 of CM060900.1, forward strand.
GGAAATTTCCCTGATTGCATTGATAAAATGTATATATTTGCTAATGGACACTCTATGTAATTAATACATTGCTTAATTATCCAGTCTGGTACGTCATCCATTCCTGACAACTGTTTATTTTTCATATGTCCTACTACTTTTATTATTTCTAATTCTGTAATTGGTTCTAAAAACATACTACTATTTACTCATTGTATATCATCAGTTACATTCCCATAACTTGATTGATATGTATTAGCATCACTTAATTTGCTAGCTATTTCTGAAAAATACAAATTGAATGAGTCTACAATTAATTGGGGTTCTGTTACATTTCCTTTTGTGCTCTTTATTTCTTTTATTACCTCTTTGTCAGTACTTTTCCCAATTGCTTTGTTTACTATTTGCCAAGCGGCTCTAACTTTATTATTTGACCTTACTATAAAATTGTCATTTTCCATTTTCTTTGCCTGTCTTATAACCTTTCTATATATATTTTTATATTTGTTCAAATAATCCTGTTTGACTAAACCTTGTTTTTGAAGAGCAATTTCCTACTAGATATAGTTATTCCTTGAGTTACCCAACCTTTTTTATTATATTGTCTGAGATTCTTACTTCTTAATGGAAAGGCTATATTAAACCAATACAAAAAGATATTTTGAAATGAATTAAACTTACTATCTATATTATTTCCCTGGTATGCACTTTCCCAATTTTCAGTTTTCAGTAAATTCTTAAAATTAATCATATCCTCCTCTCTAAATTCTCTTCTCAAAACTCTAAGGTTTCTAATTTGATTGGGTTATTGAACGTTAAGTTCTAATACTTCTGCACAATGATCTGAGAAACCTACATCAATAATTTTTGCTAGGTCCTGTTCTGTAGCTTTTACGATTGTCACATTTAATAAAGATTATTTTTTCTCAGTAATTCTGGTGGCCGCAGTCACTGTATTTACAAGTCCATATAGAATTAACAGATTTTGTAATCTAACCAATTGCTCATTATTTACCAAAAAATCAATATTCCAGTCCCCACATAACACAAGTTCTTTCTTTTTCATTGCATAGAATTCCAATACCCTCTCCAGTTTTCCCAAAAATCTCCATATGTGGATCTATAAATACAGCCAATTATTACATTTCTATTTTATATTTCTGTTATTGACAATTCAAATTTTTTGTTCTCTCTTAAGGAGTTAAATGCATTAACATTTTCTGTTTGTATATGCGATCGCACAAATATGCTTGATCCCCCACACTGGTATCGTACCCTAGAATATATGCTTACTAATTTAAATTGATTGATGCGACATTATGGTATTTGTGAATCTAATAACCAGTGTTCAGTAATACACAGTATATCAACATAAGTGAGATCCCCATTTAGCAATACTTTAAGTTCTAGTAACTTATTATTAAACTTTGAACATTTTGATGAAATATACATAATCTACCTGCTATTGAATAATTCCTACTATTACACACCCTGGATTTCATGACACTTTGATGACCTCTGTCCATAAAAAATGTTGATCTCTCATTGGTGGCACAAATGGCAACTGTTGCATGGATTGTAAGTTATTTGAATGGGAAAACCAACCTCTGCAGATTGGGTCAGATTGGATCTGGGCAACCTACATACACAAGTTGCATCAGCTCAAATCTAATCTAGGCAGCCAAAGAGTTAATCTTAGCTTCTTATCTTTGTAGAAATATTATTCAATCCCTATGATAATCTTTTAAGATATAAAGTGTCTTTGGATACTCCTTAACCTTTAACCCTTTTAGGACTGATGTCCTACCATTAGGACACTTCACCTATTTTTTTCTTTATAGCCACTAGTAAGGGTAAAGTTTGTCTTGAGACATTGTCAGCACTGTCGATGGAGGGAAGAAGCTTTGTAGAAGGGATAATTGGCAAACTTGCTCCTTGTGTCTCTTTTTGTTGTTGGTTGAAGGGTACGAATATTGCACTCCTTGAGAGATGGTTGACTGAATGCAGCTAAGTCTACAAAATATATCCTTAGCTTTTATTAATGAAAGAAGTTAACACTATTATTGCTTATTTAAATATTGCTCAATGCAATGGGTACAATAATCACAAGCTCATAACCTGTGATGATGTTATTCAAGCTTTTTTTTGTATAACCTACATATATGTAGGTCGCCTGGCTCACAGGAGTTTAAAATATCTAATGTTGTGAGTATTTTTTATGCATGTTTTGTCTTTTTGGTTTAACATATGACACCAATTTTAAGGCTCTATCTTGTACTGGAACAACACATTCTAAATGAACCCATATACCAGTGTGTAACAATGATGATTTCATTACCATGGGCCTGATCTTGAATGAAGTGATTGACATATTGTATGCCAGTTCTGATGTGGATAATGAAGTTGGTGAGACAATAAAAGAACAGGGAGAAGTGGAAGTTTCCATTCCACCTCAGGTCAATGTTTGTGAGGCAGTTACCAATGAAGACCCAAGTGACAAAGAACAGCTAAGAATAGACAATCTTCTCAGAAACCAACTGAATGCGCTTGCAGAAATTGAATGTGTAACATATACTGATTCATGTGCCCCAAAGAAAAAAAAAATAGAAATACCATTAGCTAGATGGAGATATGCAGGTGGATAAAACATTATCGACTATTTTGTTTGGGTCCAAAAATTCCCTGAAGCCTGAAGAACTATTTTCTTTATTTATAGAGGAGGACACTTTAAGCTTAATTGTTTCATATTCAACTCACCATTCTGCTCAGAAGAATCTTCTTCATGAAATCACCAAAAATGAAAAGGAAACATTCATTGCTATACTTCTTTTGAGTGATTATATTGATTTCTCTAAACAAAAAATATGCTGTGGGAAAATAGCCCTGAGCACCTATAATATTCTTGTCTCCAAAGCAATACCTAGAGATCAATTTACGTTCATTATGAGTAGCCTGCATGTGCGACAATCATGAGCTGAATAAAGATTATAGAATTGCTAAAGTTCAGCCTCTGATTTCTGAATTGAATAAAAGATTAGTAGCTCATGTTCCACATTATGAAAATCATTCACTCAATGAATCCATTGTACCTTACTTTGGAAAACATGGTTGCAAGCAGCTTCTTCAGAGGGAAACTTGTGCGCTTTGGATTCAAGCTGCGGACAGATGCCACTTTGAATGCATGCATTGCCTGGATGGATCCCTATCAGGGTGTTAATCCATCTGTTCCACAGCAGTATCAAGTTTAGGGCTAGGAGCAAGTATGATACTCCATTATGCCGATATTTTGAACCAGCAGTAGAACTTGACATACCAAATTTTCTTTGATAACTTTTTTAACTCAGTGCCACTTTTGGAAGAACTGGGAAAGATGAACATTTGAGGTACTGGAACAATAAGATAGAATAGAATAATTGCAAGTTGTCCTCTTTCTGATATTAAGTCTTTTAAAAAGTCTTCCAGGGAAGTTCAGAGCCAAAAGGGCAACAGAATCAAATATAGTAATATTGAGATGGAATGATAATAATGTGGTTTCAGTGGCCTCAAACTGTATTCCATCTTAACCATTTCACAACACAACTAGATATTCCCAAAAGGAGAAGAAAAGGATTACAGTCAAACAACCTCATAATATCTTTATCTACAACAAAAGCATGGCCAGTATTGACAGGGCAGACCAAAAGATAAGTCCCTATAAAACTTCAATTAGAAGGAAAAAAGTGGTATTTTTTCTCCTAACACACAGCTTTGATGTTGCAGAACAAAATGCATGGTTTCTCCACAGAAATTATTTGACCATCTAGCCTTTCACATATATATAGGTATATAGGACATCTCACAACTTCAGCATGACATGCATCCTATATTTAGTGTACACAGTTTTTAATTGTTAAACTATGAATTTGGAGAAAACAACTAGACATTAATTTTAGTCATCCCCAAAGTTCATTTAATTAATAAAATAAAATGTAAATTAAAAAAAAAATTCAGTCCAATCTGGGTTGACAACTCAGTCACCATAGATTGATACTCCATAAATGTTGAAAAAGATTCCAGTTGTATATTTACATTCCATATTTTCCACTTTTTATTTTGCACATCTAATTGCATCTTCAATACATCATCTTTTCCTGAACCCTAATTTCTTTACTGTAATATCCATCACAACTGTCTATTCCCATAAGCTTTTATACATTAATTTATAAATAATTACCCAAATACATTAATGTTCTATAAGATTCTACATTTTTTCTTTGTCCTCTGCATTCTTTAAAATGCTTACAGTTACTTTGCTTGCTTCCAGCTTCTAGGAGTGTTTCCTTGCCAAAAAGATGCATTATATAAATAATGTAAATACAATGGTATGTTATATTTTTCCCATTCTTCTGTCAACTCCCACTGTATTCTGTTTCATCTGATGCCTTTGCTTTCCTAAATAAACTTAATGCTACTATTACTTCTATTTTATCAAAACAATATATCACTTTATTGTTATTAATTCTACATACCCATTCTCTTCTTAAAGGTTGGGTGGTTAGACCACTCAGTATGTGGTCTTTGTGTTTGCATCTATGGTCATTGTGTTTGCATCTATCATGTAAATTAATGGTTTGCCTCTTAATTTCTTCACAATTGATATCATTTTAGTTAAAGTATCCATCTTTCTTTCATATATTGAAAATAGTGATTCCTAATAATACAATTTTTACTGTTATATGTAATTTCCATTACATTTACATGCTCGTCATTTTATTGAGGCATTTTACTATTTATAAGAAACCACCAAGGGCTGATCTCCATCCAACACCATTCTGGATCTCACTATTTTTTAAATAAATTGACCTCCAAATGTGTATGGTTCCATATCCATATTATATTAAACTATATCTCTTAGCTCTTGCTAAACTAGTGTATTTGCATCTACAGGAGTGTTAACATAATTAGTTGCCAGCTGAATGGTCAGCAGAGAGAGCAGTAGGTTATGTGAGAATAAGACAAAGATTTATTTGTTATAAAATGCTTACCAAACATTTATTATCATCATCATCATCATTATTATTATTATTATTATTATCATTATCATTGATATCATCGTTAGCTGAAGTAAAATGTATACCAACCAAAATTAAAATAATAGTTTTTAAATTATATAGGTTACTTAAATTATATACTTAGTTAAAACATTTATTATTATTATTTCTGGTAAACATTTTACTTACGATGTTGGTGATGACAATAATGATGAAAATGTGGCTGCACCGTGGCCGAGTGGTTAGACCACTTGCCTCTCACTTAGATGGCCTGGGTTCAATCCCAAGCGACCGCATATGGGATTTGTGGTGGACAAAGCAGCACAGGGTCAGGTTTACTGTGGGTTCTCCAGTTTCCCCCACCATTGCATTCCACCAGTGTTCCATCTTCATTCAATGTATCATCAGCGTCTTTGGCATTAAACAATATCCAAAAAAAAGATGATGGTAATGGTGATGATGATGATGGTGGATGATGACGATAATGATGATGATGATGATGATGATAAAAGCAGTAATTGTTGAGACCTCATCTATCTTGCAGTGTAGAGGTTTGACAGCAGGCTTGCCATGTTTGTCTATCTAGTGCTTTCCTCTTGGAGTCCCTCAAGATCATTCCTATTCTAACTAGTGCATCCTCCATGTTATTTTCCCACTTTATGTGAGAATGGTCTCATTGTCGCTTCCTAATACAGTGTGCCTCAAGTTGTTGGTAAGGGGTATCTAACATCTCTGTCATATGTCTGTACCAGTAGAGATGCATCACCTGCACTTTCATCTATGTGGTCTACATTTAGTGATACCCTGATGGTCTGATTGCACACAGTCCCTATACCTTATTCCCCACCTTTCTTAGATTTCTCATGTCCACTGCCTACAGCCTATTATGATATTGGGTGTTAAGTGTCCAAGATTCTGAGGAATAAATTAGGTTGGGGAGATAGACTGAGCAATAGACTGCCATTTTGGTCTTCTTAATAATTTCCCCATTTCTGGTAAATCCTCTGTTAACTCATTCAACTTATCCTCTCTGTATGGAGAACTTATACCCCTAGAACTTAATGTGGGTGCCTAAGGTCAGAAGCACATCCAGGAATTAATAACATTTAGTCACAGAATGAAGAACTCAGAATGAAGAATAGGACTATAGGTAAGCATGAGAAGGATGAAGTAAATGATATGAAATGCAGCAAAAAGGATGATAGGAAAGGTAATGATGGAGTAACTGATGGAATGAATGAACACAGAAGAAGCTGGAGAAAACTCACCCAGATGCCTCTTCATCCACCACAAATCCCACATTTAGTCCCCTGGGATTGCACCCAGGTTGGCTTGGTGAGAGGTGAGCAGTTCAGAAACTTGGCTATGTAACCATTACATCCTCTGTTAATGATGTAAAATAGTGTGCTTGTTTGTGGTATTCTATAGCTAATCTACTGATCATATTTTCATCTGGCTGATAACTGCTTCAAAATACTTGAAGTGAGTGACTTCCTTCAAATGTTAGTCCCTAAATCTGTTGGTGTGATGCATTAGATTGTGTGCAGTGACCATAGTTTTAGTTTTCTCAGCACTAATTGTCATACCTCTTCAGATTAATTCCTCCTGTCATTCATTCAACTTGACTTGTAGATTTTTGGCTGAGTTTCCCACTAGGACTATGTCATGCGCAAAGGTAATCTTGTCTTATGGGACAAGAGTAGTTTGAACAGCTTTGTAGAGCATAATAAACTACTTGATCTGACTCAGCAAAAATTATTATGTTTCTCTTCTAAGTCCTCTTCTCTGAAATGCTTGTAACATTTCTATAAGGGTTGGAATATTTTTCTTCTTCTTCTCCTTCTACTTCTTCTTCTTCTGTTTTCGATTCTCTTATGTAGAACTTGCAACCCAAGGACCTATAAGCCAGCACCTGGGTTCAGACGCCAGTTGAGGAGCAAAAGCTCTGAATCAGAGAGAAACCAGAATGGGTGATCAGCCTAAGTGGTATGAAATTGAAACTGAGTGTTATTTAAGGAGGCTTCTTTACTGCTATGATTCTTACCATTGCATTCTATACTAAGTGTGAAAGACTGTTTAATTTTGCTCAGAGGTTATTATGTTTGAGGTTCTTTTATATACCATAAATCCATGTCGCAGGACCAACAGCTTTACCTCGCTTCCAAAGGGAATCAGGCTAAAGTTTTTTATGCCTAAAAAATTCCATTGCCTTTCACCAGGTTTGAACCCACAACCTTGGTAATCAAGGCTTGATATGAAAGTGAGAAAATGGATAATATAGAATGATGGTGATGAAACGAATGATGATTATGGAGCACTTAGTGGAATGAATGAGAGGGGGCCAGAAAACCTGGAGACATCACTCTGTCCACCAGAAATCCTGCATGTGGTTCCTAGGTCTCAAACCTTGGCTGCCTTAGGGTTACCTCACTAAATCTCTCAAGGTATTTGCTCTTTCTTCTATTCTACTTATTTTCAATAATTGTTCAATATTTTTTGTACCATTGTTTTTCACAATGTTTATTCTCTTCCTGCTCTTGCTCACTTTCTTCTATCACTCTCTTCCTCTAATTTTTTTGTTGCTCTTGTTTTACTTTGGTGCTTTCTTTTGTCCTCTTAAAATGTTACAAAATTCCTTTTTTTACTATATCATATCATCCTCTTTTATTAGCAAAATTACATATTCCTCATCAGTTGACCCATCCCTTAGTATTGTGTTATCTGTGCTTATTAACTTCTCCACTGCCATTACTTATTACAAATGTTTCACATCAAAATGTTGATTTTGTGTGTTCCTAATATATTCCATTTCTTGAATCTATTTGAAACAATACTGTTTGTATTGATTTACCATGTTTTCTTTTTCCACTTCCCTGGTTACTTTATTATTTTTCTCCTTAACCAGTTTCCTCTAACCTGACTTGGAGCTCTCCTTCCTCTTTTCTTTTTGCCAAATTTTACCTTTAATAATTATATCCCATAATTGTTTCTTGAAATTATGCTATTCCATTTTATTTTATATGAAGTGTACCCACTTTTTCTAGCTACTGCACTATTTCTTCTACCACCAGTATCATATGTAGGATATGGGTGTTGCTTTTATGCTATATATATAATTTCATGGACTTTGTTACTGATATATAATCCCTGTTAGTTATGTTCTGAAAAATGTATCATCTGTGTGACACATATTTTGAATTAAACTTCCAAATAAATTGTGAAATGTTAAACTGCTCCTTACTGATATGCCGAATTTAAACATCACATCATGATCAAAATCCTCTTTGGTCCTTTCAGTCTAAAAGTTTTGTCAATTATTTAACTCCTTAATATCTTCTTCTTCTATTTATTTATCTATCTTTTTTTTTTTCTGATAGCATCTCTAATGCTTTCCATTTCTTCAGTAACTCCATGTTCTGTTCTTTATCCTTTAAATTCTTGCTTGATATTACTTTGGCCACATCATCTTGTATTTCAGCCTTTACAATTATGGATCTGTCAGTTGTTCTAATTTGTCTGATTATTAATTTCTCCTCTGCTGGTTTAAGGTTCTTAGTTTACAATCTTTGCCACTCCATCCTTTTTAGTTGTCACAAAAATATATTTCTTGTGCTCTTATATTTCTGCTCTCTCTGAGATATTTCTGACAATTTATGTTTGGCAAACATTGATTAATATGATGGTTTTACCTTTAATTGCCTGTTTAAATTATAAGATAAACTTACTTCAGTCCTTAATTTCTTATTTTCAACTGTCAATTTATCATATTCCTGCCTGATTTTATAAAGACACTATAAAATCCTTTGCTTACTTTCCATCATTATGTTGTTTGCTGCATTTGTTATTGATTCCTTCAATAGCTCCCAAAATTTTAAGGAAAATTTATGTCACATAGATGATGAAAATAGGTAGCTATTATACGGATATAGATACTGTCAAATGTAATAATAGTGAATTTTAACTCAGTATTTAATTTAAAGCATATAATTTAAGTAACCTATATAATTTAAAAACTATTATTTTAATTTTGGTTGCTATACATTTTACTTCAGCTAATGATGATAATGATGATATCAATGATAGTAATAATAATAATAATAATAATAATAATAATAATAATAATAATAATGATAATAAATGTTTGGTAAGCATTTTATAACAAATAAATCTTTGTCTTATTCTCACATAACCTACTGCTCTCTGCTGACCATTCAGCTAAGAACTAATTATGTTAACACTCCTGTAGATACAAATATGCTAGTTTAGCAAGAGCTAAGAAATGTAGTTTAATATAATATGGATATGGAACCATACATATTTGGAGGTCAATTTATTTAAAAAATAGTGAGATCCAGAATGGTGTTGGATGGAGATCAGCCTATGGTTGTTAACCCTTCATCTGTGTCATTGTGAGAGGGATTAGAATTCTCCTCACAGATTTCTGTCGTAGCTTCACAAATTAATTAAGTTTTACTTATGGATGCCTTATAAATGCTGTGGTTCTCAGCACCCCATTCTGTGTTGAGTGTGAAAGACTGCTTAATTTTGCTTAGAGGTCTCTTTATCAGAACTAAAATTATTTTATGCACCGTAAATGTATAACTGGCATCAATAGCTGTATTTTCCTTTCTAAGGAAGCCACGATAAGAATTTTTATGCTCAAAAAAATCCATTATCATCTACCAGGTTAGAACCTTGAAAACCATAGGCTAGCATAGTACCCTTAGACCATGGAGGATAGCATAGCTTCAGAAATTGTGTCACTTTCTTCATAAGGAAGAATCTTCTTCATTTTCTTCATTTTTATCCCACAGTACTGTGGGCTTCCCGTAAATTGTTAGGATTATACACATTGAACACTTCTTGATTCTTTGACATTTAGTGCCTAAAAATGTGATGAATAGATCAGCAGGATACAAAACAAAAGTACATGAGAGTACAGTATACCTCATATATCCTTTGCTTCATAATAGAATGGAAAACACAGAAAGTTGGCCTATAATGAACCAGGAAGTACTACAAAATGTTTTAGGAAGCTATATATTGAGTAGCAGTCACTTTGCATAATCGACTGTGTTTACATATTGTTGAATAATGCAGGAAAGATATGTCTCAAATGTATAGTGCCCAATGAAGGATTAACATAATACTTCTTCTTCTGCCTTTAAAGGATTAGGCTTTTTGACCTGTTCTGGCCTCAATTCCATCTTTTCACTGGCCTTTCTATGTGCCTCTTTCCTATAGGTTTATATTGTAAGGCCATCTTTGGAATCCTTATTTCTTCCATTCTTTCCAGATGATCCTTCCACAATACTTGCATATATAAAACAGGTTGCATCAACATAACCTGAGTATTTATGTATGTATATGAATGTACATATACAGCAATGAGGTGGGCAGGGAATGATTTCATATGGTGTCTCTATTTGGTGCCAAAAACTGGAATATACTAGATATAACAAAAAGAGTATGCCAAAATTTTAAAGAAATATTTATGCCACATAGATGATGAAAATGGGTAGCTATTATATGGATATAAATACTGTCAAATGTAATAATAATAATGAATTTTTGTTACCTTGGAAATTCATTTCATTGTACTCAAATATTGTTAAATGGGTTATTTGATTGTTATATTAAAGGCACCAAAACTGCAACTTTTAAATCTAATATGATACTCTCTATTTTTTAAATGTAGCATCTCACTACAAGATGAAGAAACTAATCCTGCATGCAATGATGTATGGTCAGGAATGATAAAAACACTCTCTGGAAAAGATGTTGTAATGGAATATCCCATAACAAGACACAGCCCGCATTTACTTCCAAAGTTTAATTTTGCATGAAAGAGGGTTGTTAGTAGTTGCTAGTACAAATATTTGAAATTTCTGAGGGACCGGGTGGAAAACATTGCCGTGTCCTGAGTGCCATTTACTACTTTCTTTTATGTAAAATTTAACTTTGAAGAAAAAAAGCATTTATAACCTTTTTATGGTCCAAAAAATGTTTTAAAAGTTCTTTTATTTGGTCACATGCTCATTAAAGGAAAATCCTTACTTTCTATACTAAAATTTTGTTGTACTAACATTCGTACATTTCAAGTAATTTAACATAGACGCTTATGGAGATATGTAAAGAACCCAAGCTGAATAACAGAAGTTTTTATTAAAATTTTTGAAAATGCTGAAAATAACTCAAAAATAAAAGATACAGCACAATTTGTAATTGAATTATAAGTTTTGTATACAACTAACCATGTGCCTGAACCCAACTATTATAAGGAAATGGAACATGTATTCTCACAGCTCAAATAAAAAATAATGTACTTGGACTTATAATGTACCAGATTCTTTAAGAAAAAAAAAATCTGCTTACCTAATGACATATCAGTTGTCACACATTGCACAGCTCCCTAGAATATGTAATATTCCCCATTATTTTAATGAAAGCAAAGCTAAATTTCCCCTTAAAATGGTGATCAGATGGATGCATCTAACTACAGACCAGTGGCATTGATCTGTGAATTCTCAAAAAGAAATGAGAAAGTTTTTATGCAAGACTTACTATGTTTCATTGAAAAGAATAAAATTATCTCTACATCTCAGCATTGTTTTAAAGAAACACATAGTAACAGAAATTGAAATATTCAGCTTTGTAGACAATATTCTAAAAGCACTTGATAACAAAGGAAAAATCGACAGAATATTTTTCGACCTATCCAAAGCATTTGATGTGCTAAGTCACAACTTATTGAACCAAAAGCTAGAAAGCTTAAGTATTAGAGGAAAACTATTAAAATAGATAAAATCATATATAGAAGTAAAGGAAATAAATTCTTGAAATGCTATATATTAAAAATGGAATGGTTACACATATGAGGATTGGAACTTTAATAGTGACAACAATTTATTTAAAACTGATATAAAAGAGATAATATTACCAATTTTTACTGCCCTTAAATATAGTCATCAGCATTGTGCACAACTCATTGTCAGCGAAGTGGAAATTGTTGGATACCCTTAGCAGCAATTGTTGTATTTATAGTTTGAATGGAGCAGTCTACTGCCTAACAAGTCTCTGGAACAGTTCTGAAGTGAATGTCACAAACAGGATTCTTCATCATTAGAATCAAGTCAAAGTTATAGGGGCTTAATCTGGAGAGTATGAGGAAGTTACAGCACCTCTCAGCTCCATTGACCAAGCAAATCAGCCACAACTGGCGTTTAAAGTGGCCAGGCATTGACTTGGAAAATAATGGGTGGCTTCTGCATAAAATGTTGCTGTGGAGGAATGTAATGCATTAGCATAACACCATTTCAGTAATACATCAGAAACTCCATAACTTTTATGTTGCTGGGCTTCTGATGAGCTTCTGATCTTTGTGGTGATCTGTAACACCTTATTACTGTTCATTTTTGGAAGACAACCAGCTTTGAGAATGCAGCAGCAACACCCTCTGCAGAACCCACACATCATTTAACTGGACAGCGTTCTGGCACATACAGCACTAGCTGTGGCATATTTATTCAGTCTTTGAGGTGAGGAAGTACTGTACCATTCATCATACTCCCTGGATATAAGTCCTTTTAACTTTGACTTAATTCCAAAGATAAGAAACCACTTCTTTACATTCACGACAGAACTGTTCCAGAGATTCGTCAGGAAGTAGACTGCTCCATTTGAACTATCAACACAACAGGTGCTGCTAAAGGTACCCTGCGACTTCCACATCACCAGTAAAGGATTGTACTCAGTGCTGGTGATTACTTTGAAGTACAGTAATACTTGTTAACACATATCTATTTTGTATCAGTGTGAATAAATAGTTGCTACTATTTAGTTCCAAACCTTGTATTTAACAACTGGAAGAGAGACTAAACTTGGCGTAGTGCAGGGATCAGTTAGGGCCCACTCTGTTGCTTTGATTTATAAATGATTTATAGAAACATGTAGGATTTTCTCAAAATATTGCCCAATTTTCTGGCAATACAATAACTGTAATTAACACAATCCAGTAACCCATCAAGAACTGGACAATCAAATTGCACAGAAACATTTTGGAAAAAAAAAAAAAAATAGTTTAGCAGAAACAGTAGCAATACATTTTCACACCAATAAGAACAAAAATGTTGTGCCATCTAATGTAGTAATAAATTATACAGTGATTGATGATGTAAGTTTCATGGTGATTTAAAATGGGTCAAAAATATAGATTTGTTGGTAAGAAGCCTGAGTACAGTGTTACAGTTTCAGAATACTAACAAAGACAATTAATAAAGAGCCACATGTGTTTTGCATTTGCACTCTCAATCCTTAGATATGGATTGATCTTTTGGGGAAGCTCTCCTCATTTTAAAACCTCTTCATAGTGAAAAAACATCTATATTAGAAGTGGATCAGAAACATTCATGTAGACCATTATTAAAAAAATTGCAATGGTTAATCTGCAATATTAAAAAATCTGATGTGTACCATTCACATGACTTTCTCCATATCCCTGCAACAAATTATTCTTAAAAAGCTTATACTTTTATTTACTTTATGCTAATCAGAAAAAAATAGCAGAAATAGCCTAATTACTCGCTTCCTTGTAAGTAGAAGCGAAATAAGGGACAACTGTAGGTTAAAGTGATAGTCAAAAGCTGGTTGCTATGTCAACGAACTTCCTTTGTCCATATGGATAGGAGTTGACAAGTTCCTGTATGAGAAAAGTATATGTTTTTCATAAAACCAAAAATAAGGAATGTCACAAAAACGACGAACCCCACGAAAAAAATGTATATAATGTAAATTGTGTGTTTTAATGTGCTCTACATTTTTTGTGTGGTAAGTTTTTGTCCATCTTTTACGGTTTAGCAGTTATTCAAAATTTAGTAAAATTCACTCAGAATAAACTACTCTTCAGAGGCTATTTCCAGAAAATTCAAGATATACATTTTATTTATCAGGTAAATATGTTTAGTATACGAAATTTTAATCAAAATCGTTAGAGCCATTTTTGAGAAAATCAAAATTTTTGAAAAAAGTTCCATGTAAAGTGTAGTTGGGGGTGGGGGATTTTTCTCAAAATCTTCGTGTCGCATCCCTGGAAGATACTAAACTTAAATACCAAGTTTGGTATTTTACCAACTTTTCGTTTTTGAGTTATCGTGTTCACAGATACACGGACACACACACACACACACACACGGACCTTTTTGTTGGATATTGCGGACCCTACAACATATATTTCCGGTGAAATCTCGGTATTGAATTTTTTGGTGGAGTGCAATACTTACTCTATTCACTATGTACATAGTGCGTATGGAGAAAGTAAAAATTACAATTTATACACAATGAAAGCAAATACTAAACTCTATCAAGATAGGATAGTGTACTCTGGATACAAATTTTATAACAGATTACCAAAGTATGAGGAAAATATCATCTTTCAGAACCAAACTATTGTTCTATTTAATTGATCACCTATATTTCTCTATAGAAGAATTAAAAAAAAAAAAAAAAAAAAAAAAAAAAAAAAAAAAAAAAAAACAACTGTACATATATAATAAGGAAACCGTGTGAGACTAAATATTTGAATCATTTTTACAGATATTACCTATATATGTGGATGTTGAATATAGTAAGATATGTAGAAAGTTCCAAAAAGAAGTAATAGCAAGAGAGAATTGGTTTCGTAAAATGGAATGTGTACAAAAAGAAATTAGCATGATGAATATTTGGATTTGAGATAAAACAATAACATAGATTTTGGAAAGAGGTGAGGCTCTGTGCGGAAGGCATAGAGAAACAACCGTTATGGATTACATTTGAGAATAAATATTTTGTAACTTTATTAGAAAATGAATAATATATATTGGGGAATGAGAAATAGGCAAACATATTGTAACAAATGTCTTTATTGACTCATAAATTGGTAACAAATAAAGTCACATGTTCCCTGCTGCAAATAATGCACTCGATGTTTCAATGCGTAGAGAGTTGACGACTGCACGTCATCGCTGGCTGGCGCATCAACACCTCAGTCACTCATGACTCAATAGAATTCACGACATATGTCACAGAACTTTGTGGATGCTTATGTAAAGCGAAGCTTTTAAAAGAATCAAGACGTCTCCCGTTCCAAAGTCTCTTGTTACCGTCGCGGCGCATTTCCCGTTTGTAACATTCCAAGACCGCCTACCCTCCGACTCGCATACCAAAGCTAACTTGAGAGCGGCTGCCTAGGCCATTGCCACACTACTCCCTCCCCAAGGCTAGTCATGCCAACCAGCACCATCGTGGTGGGCTAGACGAACCAAATGCTCTACCCGCTTCTTCCCGTCAGGTGCGGTGGACTACCTCGTTGTCCTGCCCCACCACACGGCATGTGCTGCCTATGTTTGCTCAAACCTAGACCAACCCCTTCGTCAGGATTCGACGATCATTCTTTTTGTTTATTTTCTTGTTTGTTGAATTTTAGATAGTGTTTAATGCTCATTTTCAGTATATATGACACCGCAAATGATGACACCGATAGTATGTTGTGGGAGGGGGCCATGGACCGGAGAAAACCCGCCCGTGTGCAGGTTTGTCTACCAGAAATCCCAAACGCGCTCGCTTGGGATCGATCCCAGGCCGCCCTGGTGAGAGACGAGTCGTCTAAACACTTAGCTACAGCGCAGCTAGCTTGACGATCGTAACCTTCTTGCTCACACCCTGGCTGTGTTGACGAATCGGACAATACATGAGGTCCTTCGACAGCCGGTGTACCAGACGGGCTCCAGCAGCCACCACACCCTCCTTCAGGGTCACCTTGTGGACTATGGGATGTCCGTAGGAAATCTGGAACACCACCTCTCTTCACTGAGTCGTAAGACGCTCTACCGATGTCGACCCTTGCATCGTGGCTCCTAAGGGTATCCAGTTCCAAAATTACCTATCTCTTCAGCCACCCTTGTGACGAACACCGACGGACTTATGTAGCTCCGTCCCAGGGTCAACTCCTGCAAGACCACTACCCTGGGAAGGTTTCTTCCCTTGTCTTATTATCTCATAAAGCTGATTCGGTTTTCTTATTAGCATACCCTCTGGCACGTATGTTCAGATTATAGTCATGGCTGAATTGGTGTCTACTAGTATCCGGCACAGCTTCCCTCGTATCCAGCCGTCCGCAATAAGGCTGTCTTCTATCCCTCTATCTAAGCACACAGCGTCAAGCGAGGAGACGGCGATGATTATTCAGGTGTGCCTCTCGCCAAGTCAGGTCTTATTTGTGTCCCACCTGCCAATCGATAGTTTAGGACAGTGTTTCATCAGGTACCCTGCATGGCCGCATCCCTAACACACACCACTTGAAAGTTATCGTCATCCTTGTGTTGATCTCCTTTCTACGTAACACCGACACTCCTGATCTCGGTTACCCCGGCCTCCAGCTGTTCCCTCCTCAGGCCCGCGCTTTCCTATTTATGCGCAGGATCCACCCGGTCAATGTCCTGTTGAGAACAGCACATCACTAAATTACCTGGCTCGCCATACCCCCAACACAAACCACTTGGCCGACAACACTGGACTGAGTTTCTGTCACCACTATAGTACCGAAAACTCTTAATCCTCTAGATAGGGACTGCTATAAGCTGGCCGCCTCCATTCTAAGTGCCTTTAACACCACATGGGTAGTCTTATAGTCGCCGAGCATCAGGCGCTGTCATAAACTAGACGTCACACACCCCTTCAATGAAGGAGTAGGCAGCTTCCTGTGACACATAACTAGGTGGTAGGTTTACCAGGGCTTTATTCACCAGCTGTTCCATGAATAGGGCGAACTACTGCATCCTCTCACCAGGCTGTTGCAGCCTCTCCTTAACTGACAGCCGTAGACTGCAGCCAAGTGATGGTTCCTTTTTTTTTTTTTTTTTGGTAGTGTTTAGCGCCCGCTTTAACTACTTACGGCACTGCAGGCGGTGACACTGATGATACATGAATGATGATGGAGCACCGGTGGAATGAGATGGCGGGGGAAACCGGAGTACCCGGAGAAAACCCGCCCCAGCGCCGCTTTGTCCACCACATATCTCACATGCGGTCACTTGGGGTCGAACCCAGGCCATCTAGGTGAGAGGTGAGTGGTCTAACCACTCGGCCACGGCGCGGCCATAGTGATGGTTCCAAAGCAGTTTTTGAGGGCCTCCCAGATCTCCCCAGATGGGATTGCATTCAGTACTTCTGTCGCCCATCCCTATGGCTTGTTATCAGCAGTACAGCCTCCTACTGACCACCAGCTGTGCATGGTGACGGCAGTGAACTCTCAACAGGTGACTTCAAAGTTTGGTGTCATGTCATTCTTCCCTCCAGGGCATGAAAGCATTCCCTGAGGTCTTCCAGGACATTAAAGTGTTGGTTGTGATCTTTCATTGTTCCACATATTCCGTAAGCTTATGCATGTTCTTCAAGCCGGTCAGTCATTTGTCAATTTTGGTGGAAAGATCCAATTTCAGCATCCCAATTGTCAACTCCATTCTCCCACTTACCCTATATGGCATCCCTTCTTATCCTTCATCATCTTATCCATGCTGAATTCAATCCCAGATTCAATTATTCTCATTTTGGCTAACAAACTTTTCATGAAATACGTTCTTAAATACACAACTGCAAATATTTCAATTAATGTTTTCATGCATATACATTTGAGAGCTGCACATCTTCCATGGCTTGCCCAGCAGTCATTCAGTATAATTCACTCTCTCTCTCTCTCTCTCTCTCTCCCTCTCTCTCTCTCTCTCTCTCTCTCTCTCTCTCTCACACACACATACTCGGCTTGTAATTCTTCCTCCTTTTATAGCTATAAAATGACATCACAAGGCTTTGTGGAAGCTGAAGTTTTGAGAACACTTGGGAAGTTTTACATTCCAAAGTCTCTGGTTACCATGATGCTGTATTTCCTGTTTATAATGCTCTAAGTTCTCCAACTCACATACCAAATCAAACTTGAGAGTGGCCGCCAATGGCACTATCATAATATGAAAGAATAGGCCTTGTGTAGATCAACACAGGAGTATTAGTTTTACAATTGCTCAGGGCGAAAATGTGATTAGTTTAAATAATGGAAAGAAAAATGGGATAATTTAGACAAAGGCTTGGCAAAATTAAATTTCTGGTGAACCCAAGGGCAGAAACAATTAAAGTGATAGGAAAATATTTATGAAATATAGGAAATATGTGGAAACAGAGCGAAAAAAGGATTAATAGAGTGGTTAAAGCTTGGAAGGTGAAGAAACCCTAAAATAGCTTTATCTGATACATACAACTTAGGGGTTAACAATTTGGGAGAAGTATTTTGTAGATACACCAGATCTTTAGATGCATGTTATATTTGTAATGTGAGGATAAATGTAGATAAATGTTGAGACAGCAAATAATGAATACCCATAGAAACATTTTGATTATCCCGGTTTCTCAAAGTAATCTCCCAGGCACTGTATGCATGTCATTCAGTTTCTGGCATGTCCTCTGGAAGCATCCATGTCACTCAGTTTCTGGCACTGCAGATAACTCCTCTTCATATGCTGCAACAGCTTCTTCAAGGCTAGAAAATAGGTGACCTCAAGGTCAGTTCTTCACCGTATGGAACAGGAAGAAATCACTTGGTGCCAGATTGGGACTATAGGTTGGATGAGTCAATTGTTTTGGCTCAGTCCCTTTCAGAAACTTCAATTTTACATTAGGGTTTGAGCTGATATATTGTTGCAATGTAACAAAGTGATGCTTAGTTCTGTGTTTGTATGCTTTTCTTGGATTTTTTAAACACTTTCGGAAGGCAAACTTCTGTGTACTATTTTGCAGTAATAATTTTTTGATATTGAGCATAACTATTGCCAAGTGACCACTTGTGGAGAAGAAAGAAGTAATGATTTTCTTTCTGGCACTCCTTGCTCTCTTGACCTTGATGGATGGTTTGTCATCTGGGAGCACCCAAATGGAGGACTGATGCTTTGTTTCTGATCAAACTGATATACGAGGTACGTCCAGAAAGTAAGTTCCGTTTCAATTTATCTCCGCTGCAGCGCTGCGATCGCAGTTCCGCACATGCGCGGTAAACGCTCTGTATCAAGGAGAAGAAACCTGCACCATTTTGAGGTCACTGTCAGCCACATACGCTTTGTTGTGCTTGTTTACAATGTCGGTGTTGATTGAAAATCCCGCCGCTTGTTAAATCAGATCTGTGATTCGTTTTCTGAATGCTAGGAAAGTGAAACCAATTGAAATTTATCGGCAAATTTGCGAAGTTTACGGACAAAATGCGATGAGTGATTCAATGGTGAGAAGATGGTTCCGACAGTTAAATGAAGTACATAGTGAAGTGCACAATGAAGAACGAAGTGGGCGTCCATCTTTGGTTATAGAAGAACTGGTTCACGTGATTGATGACAAGATCCAGGAAAACCGCAAGTTTACAATTAGTGCTCTAATTGAATTGTGGAATTTCCCCAAAGCTCACGATCACTAACTCATGAAATTGTTACCGAAAAACTGAAATTTCATAAACTTTGCTCACGTTGGGTACCAAATTTTCTTACTGAGCAACGCAAAACAAAATGGATGGGTAGTGCACTTCAGTTTTTAACCCCTTATGATGAAGACGGTGAAGAATTTCTGACACAGATAGTCACAGGAGATAAGACTTGGGTTTCTTACGACACCCCTGAAAGTAAGCGGCAATCAATGGAATGGAGGCACACTTCATCCCCAGCAAACGTTAAGCCGAAACAAATCTTGACACCTCGAAAAATAATGTGCACAGTGTTCTGGGACTGGAAAGGCATCTTACTCATTGATTTCTTACCGCGTGGTCAAACAATCAAAGCAGATGTTTATTGCGAGACACTTAGGAAATTGCACCGCGCAATACAGAATAAGCATCGAGGATTGCTGTCAAAAGGTGTTGTTTTTCTTCACGACAACGCACGACCACACACTGCAAATTTGACGAAAAACCTCCTACAGGGATTTGGCTGAGACGTGTTTCACCACCCTCCGTACAGCCCTGACCTCACTCCTAGCGACTTTCATCTGTTCTTACATCTCAAGTCTTTCCTTGGCGGTCAACACTTCAACAATGACGAAGAGCTGAAAGAAAATGTTTCCAACATTTTGAAGACACAGGCGACAAACTTCTATGAATAAGGTATACAAAAACTTGTGCCACGCTATGACAAATGCCTGCAACATTTCGGCAGTTATGTGGAAAAGTAGTTTAAGAGTTGTAGAATTTTGTGCAATAAATAATTATTCTGTGTCTGTACACAATTTAATTTTATTACCAAACGGAACTTACTTTCTGGACGTACCTCGTATCCATGCTTTATCACACGTAACTATGTGAAGCATGATGAGACTTTCCACAGTTAAATTTTTGTAGCATTTCTTCGCATAATTCCACCCTATGAGATTTCTGTGTTTCAAATAGCTTATCAGGTACCTACCTTGAAACATTATTTGCATGAAGATGTTCATGAAGGACAGTTTAAACATTGGTGAACTAATTGATATGTACATATATATTTTATGTTATTGCACATAAATAGTTTTTATAACATACCATTTAGCTTAACTCTGCAAATAGATAATTGTTGAACTGTATGTTTAGTAAATTGCAAACCTTATATGAGAGTTGCAGCTCTGTGACTGTCTTAGGGAATTTTCATTTCTCTGATACAAACAAAAATGTGTACTAATACATAGTAGCTATTTGCTCATATGTGCATTTTGCGAGGGTTTGTGAATGAGAAAGACAGACATGTCATCTGACTGTGGTAGCTGTAAAACCCTGTGTTCTTATAACCAGATTTCTCTGCCCAGTAGAAAGACTGCATCCTGCTTCTTTTACTGTGATGGACTGCATAGCTTGAATTGTGCTGGAGCCAGCACTCTAAATTGGGTATTTGTAAAGCAGATTTTATAAATTTTTCACCGATTTACTAAATCTCAAATGACATAATAAATAAAATAACATACAAATGCATAAATATGAAGAACTATAAGTTTATAAATAATTAATAAACTGTGTGTTAAGCTCAGAAGCATAAAATCTCTTTCCTTTCTGTTGCTTTTATTGGTGAAGGAACACAAAGGACTTGTAATTTCTTAACAGGAAAGCTGTTTACTGTGGTATTAATCTATGCTGGTTAGGTGTGTTTGTTTGGTCAAAAGAATGTTAATAAGTGTGTGTTTAGTGTACAAATGTATGTATGTTATCTACTTGTGCTTTGACGGACAATGCTTGTGATTTTATAGGAGTCCTATCTTTGATGCAGTTCTCTACCAACTTAATAGTACCATTTCATCACTTCTATTAGAGCAAAGGTTTATTATAAAAGCTGCAGAACATCCTACTTTATCTCATAGCAGGGAGGGAAAGCTTGTGCAAATATTTATATAATATATACTAGTGGTTGTATGAAACTCATAATGAAAGTGGTCAGAAACTTCATTGTTATTACTCCTTGATGTTTAGCATTAGGGGGGAAGAACCTCAGCGCAAAACTGGCATCAATACTGTAAGAAAACTACAAAAACAAGTCAAGAAACATGCAGTATCTGAGAAAAATTAAATATGTGGAGAAATTTCACATGTAAGCGTGATGCTGTGTAGTTCTTGTTATTTCAGAGTGACTAAGGCTATAAGACAATATGCACAATGAAAAAAATATTAGAAAGGAATTTGTTGAAATGAAGGACAGACAGATTTAGCTCATTTACCAGAATAGTGTTTGAGTTAAATCAAAGGAATACTTTTTACTGTTATATTGCTAACTGTTCACACTAGATTGTAGAATGGTCTTTTTTCTTTGTATTTAAAAAGTATATGCCTTCCTCATTCTTGAAATTCTTATCATGATGAAATTATTAGAATAAACGTTGTACATTTTCTCATTTTATAGTCTGTAGTATAATAATAGAAAGTATAGCCATTTTTATTGCATTTAAGTTATTAAATATTAATTTCTAATTGTTAATAATGTTAACATATCATTTATGGAATAATTAGTTTGTATAAGGGCCACATCTTAGATAAGTAATAATTATTTTCAAAATGATGTGGGATGTTTTCACTAGTAAAAATTTTAGAAAATACAATGAATTGAGGTGATATTTCCAAAAATATTTTTCGCAATACCCTAAAGATATAAAACTGCAGAACATACAAAAGTACAAAGCTATAAATACTGATTAATAGTGTTATGACCCTTCTGTAAATGATTAACTAAGCTTTCATATTTCACAAAACAGTGGCAGTTATCAATAGGGAAACATAAACTTGGAAAAGGAATCTAGTATAAGGATCATTACTACACAAGAGCCACAGTATTTTCAAACAAAGGCGTTTACAGTTATTAACTTTAACTTTATAAAACAGTGCGATGAACTTACATTATGGTGGTCCGAGCGATAGCATGCAGGCATAAACCATCTCTATGGAATCCTCCCTGAAACCTGTCACATCTTTACTACAATTCAACTATCCCAAACACAGCGATGTGTAATTTTGAAGTAATTCCCTGTCAAACAGCTTACATAGTAATAACAATGCTGCTAGTATGTCACAACTCCCTAGACTTCTATGTTGACAGTAAAAGTAACTAAAAAAAATATGAATATAAAATTTTAAAGCTTGCAGCACCAAAACAAAAATGTTGAAAAATATAAAGGTATGAATAAAAGTGAAATTACACAACTGTGTATGCCAGTTATCCACAAAATGTAAACTGTATTAAGGAAATCTCCAGAAAAACAATGAATCTAATTTAAAAGCACTTTGATAGTATTTTTCCACTTTAGACGTATAACTTCATGACCCAACCCAAAAAGCAAATCACTGTAGGTAGCACTAAAAGTATTAATCAATGACACCATGTGTCCATCTCCATATAAACTGTTACTGAGGAGAGGCACCAAAGAAATTACTGTGATGAACATGCACAAATGCCACCAATAAAGTCCAAGTAGTAAGTAGATGCCTGAAAGGCTGTTCATGATGAAGCATATGAGGATGAGTTCATGGCCTCAGAACCAATGAAGTGTGCTGAACTGTGAGCATGCTGACAAACATAGAGTATCTAATCACTAAATACCAGGAACAGCGATTCTGGTTGCTGCCATGTGCTACTGCATCAAAAATGGGGTGACAATGAAGAGTCAGTCAATCAGGGCTGGCTATCCATAAACACGTGCAGTCAAATTCTCGGACCATCACAAATGTGCCACAATAAGTTTTACAGGAGTATAAAAGGTAAAATATTTAAAAGATATTATATTTGCAATCCCTTTTGCAAAATAGGCACCTTAATGAACAACCAGTTAAAGCAAATAAAAAAAAAAATTAAAAAATACACACAAAATATTAAATCAAATATTGCGAAAACCAGATTAAGCATATGACATTATGCTGGAATAATGACAGGTTAAGTCTCACCATGAAATCATCAAAAACTTTACAATAATAACCAAATATTGAAAGTATAAACAAAATGGAGAGCTTTAAAATCATTAGATTAGCAAAATCACCATAGCATACAAACTGCAATAAATCACTTGCAAATGTAAAAAGTTATAAAAACATTATTTATAACAGAATTTAGTAAGGGACCCCTACAAAAGCAAAAATGCAACACATAATGATATAAATACACTTCACAAACTACATCTGTAACATCTACATGCATAAAATCAAATACTATGGCCAACAATTTTTAAATTCAAACTACTCTCATGCAAAAGCAATACTAAACGTCAATCCATCAAAAGTCATGGTGCAAACTGTATTGAATTCTTTGAATTATTTATAAAATCTTGTCTATATCATTTATATATATCATGTATCTTTAGCAAGATGTACCAATCAAGATATTTAAAGCATTAGATTTATAAATCAGACCTGTAACAGTAAGAGAAAGAAACTTAACAAAAACACAGATTAGTGAGCAAAACTGTGATTAAAGCAACGTAAGAGAGAAAGAATAAAACTGAAAAATTCAATGCCGTAGCCAGGATTTGAACCACGGATCTTCTTTGTAGTTGCTGTAGCCATTGAGCCACCATGGTAGCATGCTGGCCCACCACTAAAATCTCCAAATCATTCACATTTTTGCCCGTAAACCACTAGGAGAATTGAAATTATTTTGAGATGCCATACCTCAATAGCAACTTACAAACTCTGTAAATTCTTAAGTCCTGGACATTGCAGTTTAACATCTATTAGGTCAATTAATGTGAACTAATTGTTTCTTCCACACCAGTCGTCTGTAATACAGAAGTTGGAGAGGTAGATTCAGACTGAATTGTTGCTCCAACCTTTGAGCTACTATGGTAACATGCTAGCACAAAACTATATTCTTCAACTGACTCACTTTTTTCCAGAAAATCACAAGGAGATCTCAAATTATTTTGAGATTTCATAGTTGGTCATACCTGGTCATATGCTGGTATGTTGTCATGGTAGCTCAGTGGTTAGAGCAACTTGATGCAAACCAGAAGTTCCGTAGTGGAAATACCAGCTATGGCATTGTATTTTTCAGTTTTATTCCAACCTCTCCATCTTCTGTCCTACACTCGACATGTGTGGAAGAAACAATTAATTCATATTAATTGATCTAATAGTTAACCCTCGAGCAGCAGCACTGGTGCAAATCTGCTACCAACGAATTTGTTTTCTTTATTATTGTTGCAACAACGACCATACCACATTGAAGCTTTAGCTAATCTTCTATCAGTCCTTAACAATATCTTTAGTCACATTTTTTACTTCACAGTGTACAGTTGTGCGTCTAACAACAAGGTTTTGTTACAACATAGCAGTTTGTAGCAAATTTACACTGCACATGTAAGAAATATTACATCAATTGTATATTATGCATTTTTATTATGAAACAAGTTGATTGCTAAATCTACAGCACCTGGGTTTAATTTCTAGCT
Source organism: Hymenopus coronatus (assembly GCA_030762935.1). Lineage (NCBI taxonomy): Eukaryota > Metazoa > Arthropoda > Insecta > Mantodea > Hymenopodidae > Hymenopus > Hymenopus coronatus. Next base: position 295,401,795 of record CM060900.1, read on the forward strand.
GGTGGGGAGGAATTTTTTGTTAGCATGGATTATTTTATCCCCTTTTTATTTAGAAATACAAATGAAATTGTAAATAAATGTACAAAAAGCAAAGTTAGTATAACCTGATAATAATCACCAAATATAAATGAGAATATCTTTACCAAAAAGTGATTGTTTCTCAAATCAAAGCCACTAATGTGATTTATTAGCAGGCAATAAATAAATTACTATATCTGAATTATTTTACTGTAGTAAAATGTAACTCAGAGGCATACTCTGAAATGTTTATTTCTTTTGCTAAATTCCTTAGGTCTTGGAATAGGAAAGGACTGAGCGATGCTGAAGTTTAGAAACTATTGTTTTGCGAAAGTGATGCAGATGCTAATGATGAGTTGAATCTGAGTGACTCCTTGGATGAAAACGAAGAAATACTTCAAGATGATGCCACTCATAGTTCCAATTTTGAGCAGGAAGGCAGTGATACTGAATTATGTCTAGATGATACTGATAACTTCTATAAAGGGAAAGATGGTATTACTGTTTGGAATAATAAAAACTGTTCCTGGAGTAAAGGGAAGTACAAGAGGTGTGACTGAAGAGAACCATGCTCTTTCCTGCCTGATTGATGATAATGTGGTTGTTGAATTAATTACCTGCACTGACTTACATATCATAAATATGAAGACTGGCACCGAATACTCTAGAGACAGGAATTATAGAGTGGTGACAAAGGAAGAATTGCTAGCCAAGCTTGGTTTGCTGTATCTGATAGGTTCAAAAAAAGAGAAATCATATAAATGTACAGGAATTATGGACTTACTATGGGACAGGGATACAAGTTCTAACAGCCTGTATGAGCTATGGTCAATTTTTGCAAATTTTGAGATCTATGAGATTTGGTGACAAGATGACCAGACCACAACACAGAATGACAAATAAGCTAGCAATTAGGAAAATATTGAACTTATTTGCATAAAATCCTTCAAACTCCTACAATCCTTTGTTACAATTGATGAAAACCTAGACCCATTTCGTGCTAGATGTAACTTTATTTCATATATTCCAAACAAGTCAGCTAAATATGGCATAAAAATCTATGCCCTTTGTGATGCAAAAAGCTTCTACACTTCTAATTTGGAAATTTACTGTGGAAAGCAACCCGAAGGGCAATTCTTTGTCTCAAATAAACCCAGTGATATTGTAAGCATACCAACAGAACCACTTTCTGGGTCAAACAGAAATCTTACCACTGATTATTGGTGCACCAATTACAAAATTGGCACTATTGCTCCTTCAGAAGGGCACCACTGCTATTGGAACATTACGTAAAAACAAAAAAGAAGTGCTGATAAAATTTTACCACACATGAATTGTCAAGTTGGATCTAATATTTTTGGCTATCAGAAGAAGGTAACTCTTGTCTCTCACATTCCGAAGAGGAACAAATCTGTTCTGTTACTTCGACAATGCACAGCGAAGGTGTTGTAGATAAAGACACAGGTAAACCGGAAATCATGCTGGATAATAACATAACTAAAGGAGGGATGGACACAATTGACCAGTTGTGTGCTACCTACTCCGTTTATCGTGTGACAAGGAGATGGCCATTAGCAATTTTCTTTGCTTTGCTCAACATTGCAGATATAAATGCCTATATAATTTACAAAGGAAATCATGGAAACAAACCAGTTAGTAGAAGAATATTTTTGAAAAATCTGGGCTTAAAACTGATGAACACCACAGCTAGTTACTAGATCAGCTATTGTGGCATTACCTCTTGATGTTACGGCAATTTTGAACAAGTATAAACTTCAGGAAGACCCACAAGCAGATTCATCACTTCAGCCAAGGAAACGAGGAAGATGTGTGATATGTGGCCGTTCGAAGAATAAATTAACACTTGCGAAATGCAGTACTTGCAAACGTTTAGTGTATACATACCACTTGAGCACGACTGTATGTAATAAGTATAAACATGAGGCAGAAAATGATGAATTTGAGTGAATATTGGTCAAGTGTGTTACTTTCTATTTAGCAAGTAAATGTTAGTTTTCATACATTATTATGTAAACAACAGAACTACACTGCATTATTATTGATCTAACAGCAGTCATACAGTCATTTTGTTCTTATAAATTATTGTGCATTTGTGCGCTTTACGCATATGATTATTGCTTCTTGTTATTAATGTCCACATCTGTACAATGTTTCTAGTAAAATATAGATTTGAGTATCTTAACTTTGATATGCTTTATATTTCAGTTTATTTTTTCACTTTGAGAAAGATTTTGTATTCAAATAAAGACTGGTAGCAAAATAATTGCACCGCGCTGCTGCTGGTGTGACATTAATTGGCGCTGCTGCTCGAGGGTTAGCTACAGTGCTCTGGACTTAAGTGCTTAAGGAGTTTGTAAGTCACCATTGAAGTATAACATCTTAAAATAATTTGAGATCTCCTTGTGGTTTACCGGAAAAAATGTTAGTCAGTTGGAGAATTGAGTGTTGTGCTGACATGCTGCCATGGTAGCTTAGTGGTTAATGCAACTGCATGGGTACCAGGAGACCCATTGTTCACATTCCGACTATGGAAATGTATTGTTCAGTCTGACTCTACCTTTACAAATTCTTTCCTACACAAGATTGATTTGGAAGAAACAATTAAATCACATATCACTGATATTAGCTCATGATATTCTGAGAACTCATTCACAAATTTTTACCATCAGTGAGGGTAACTTAGTAAACTCACCGAGCATAAAACATATCAAAGTTCTTTACATTGGGCACACATTGGCAACTAAAATGAAAATTTAAAACTTCCAGTGATGTAATAGTCATATTTCAGCAAAACAAAAAGAATCATCCACAAATAACACCCAAAGGACAAAAGTTTACATTTCCACAATCAACAACAATGGTGACTATAAATTTAGCTTGGACAGTACTCAGAACTATTAAGTCATTACAGAAAAGAAATAACATTAGATTCCACATATGTTCAAACTCCACAAAGTAAAGTACTGTGTCACAATATATCAAAACTCAACAAATCCAAAAATCACATTACATCAAGTAATTACCATGCACATTAACTTCATAATAAATAAACATTAACACTAAACCAACTTGGGTAAAATAATGTTATTAAATTATAATGCATACATCACACATCAAGGAGACTTATCTAAAACATACCAAAACAGAAAAAAAAAAATGATATAAGATCCTTCTCAAGGAAAGAATTAAACTGAATCATGCAACAGCTCATCATACATGGTAAGGGTATGTAGGATCATAATATGGATAATTGCGAGACACATGAACACAGTGTTTTTTAGTTCTGGGAAAACTAACACATTAAACTTATAACATACTGTGATATAGATTATGCTGGTGTAAAGAACAAAGAAAAAGTACAACTAGTTTTAGGTCCAGTTTCCTGGCATTCGAAAAGAACAAAGCACAATGGAAAAATAAACAACTGAAGCAGAGTACATTGCCACAGCAGAATGCTGTACAGTCATGGAAAAAATGATTGAGCACACTCTGAGAGCAGAATATTTCAAAGTCCCACTTCGTATCGCAGCTAGGTTTACACTGATCGCTATTTCCAATATGCAGCTAGACTTACCTAACAGTGTCTGCGACATACGCTATCACCTGTCGAACACATTAACAGGATGTGTCTTGCACCGTGTCTCGCATTAGTATTGGCTCCTGGTAAAGAATTCGACAGCAAGCGCCATGCTTCCCATTCTTCGTTAGCCAATTAATAAACAACTGCTTTTACCTGATGCTATGCTCATTGGTAGTTATAATATAGGTGGAGCAACCAATTCCCAATCAACTGAATCAACCAATGAGCTGGTTCAGAAGTCATGAAGTACGATGCTTACGATAAATGAATCACGTTATCATGAGAACCATGACTGGTATTACAGCGCTTATATCAAAGTGGTAGCAGAATCTTTTTGACCTAAGCAAATATAGCTCTAAGTTAACGCAAGAACTTTGAAAATTATGAACCTAAGTTCAAATCTCTGCAACAGCATACATCTTTTTCTCCCCCATTTATGTTGTTTTTTCCATCATATTTTCTATTTCACATTCTTAATTTATACTTATACAGAATTTCCACTATATTAGTTATAATGTGAGTAGTAGTAGATAATATTCATATATGTATGATAGTCAAAGTTTACAACTATTGGTGATAAGTTTGATTCCTTTATCGTTATTGTGCTTCTTTCCGTGTTGCTCAAATGTTTGTGCTTGGTTCCATTAGTCATGGAAAGAGGTCCTCAATCACTACTGCAACGACGCACTCATTCATACTGTAGCTATGGCAGAGGTCATTGATAAACGTTCTGCTGTTCTCACCCTGGTTCCACAGGGTTATACTGCACCAGAGCCGGTTGCATTTGTAATGTTCCAGTCCAATGCGAGAAGGTGGGCAGTTATATCGTGAAGAGGGACAGGTTGCGGCAGGGAATCGCACTGTTTGGTCGCGTGTATCTACCGAGAATGAAAACAGGTCTCTCTTGGCAGAGGTCGAAAGAGATTCATTTCTGACGGCCGCTGAATACAAGGCTTTATCTTTGTTCCCAGTTAGCAACCGTTGTAAAGATGCCGGAATTCGGCGTGGAGTGCAGCAGTAAAGGAAGAGCTAACTAAAGCCCACAAAATTGACAGGTTGGCATTTGCTGTACAGTACAAGGACTTTGGTTGGAACAAAGTAGTTTTCTCCGACGAAGTTACATTCTGTACTGCAGATGCCAATTCAACTCTGTTCGTTTACAGGCCTAGTGGTACTCGATATGATATGCGCTATTTGGCCACTCGTGCAAGGAGTGTTTTTTTTTTTTTTTTTTATACACTTTCAAAAGAACTACTCTGTGTGGGAGTTGAATTTTCACCAACTAAAAACCCCTACTTCCCGTCATATATAATTATGTCTCTTGGAACTGCTGGAGGCATTAATGATGGCATGTTCATTTTTTCTTTTTAATTACTTCAGTTTGAGTTATCTCTATTTTGATTTGACATCATTATTTTGCCATACTCATGTTTTGCCTTCAGAATTTCCTTGATACTGTTGCAATAGCTGCAAGGAGAGGTTGAACGAGTGTTACTACCTGGGCATGGATGTCTCAGGAAGATGCAGGTATGCTGGAACGTGTTCATGGACAGCTGAATGGGGAAATTCTGAAATTTTAGAAAATGTTCTGCTTCCTTCTGCATAACATTGTTATCCTGAAGGCATTATTACATTCCAACAGGATAATCATTCGGTCCACAAGTCAATCAAGTTCAAAAGTGGTTTTCGGAGAACACGAATATCTTAGAATAGATACCTGCCCTCCAAAATCAGCAGATCTCAACCCAATAGAACATTTTTGGACGAAAGTAAAGCAGAGGCTTTCTCGAGGTCACAGATTGAATAATGCTACACAACTCTGGTGTGCTATGACAAGACACTTGGGATTCACTAGCAGAAAACATTAATTATTTTCAAACGCAAGAGGATTACATGCCCCGCAGATTGATGGCAGTGATAGCAAATAATGGGGACCACACAAAGTCTTAGAATTTGTTTTCTCTTGTCTTATTAGCCTTTTGTTGCCTTTAAATGCAGCTGGAGATCTGGTTCCAGTGTTTTTCTTTGTTTTCTAGTTTGCGAGAACAGCAAATAAAAGATTTCACGTTTCACAGAGTGAATGATTTACCTAACGTAATCTACATCAGTTGTAAAGAGTACTAATATGAACTAATAAGCAAAATAATAAAAACAAATGTATGCAAGTTACTGGGATTGAACCTATACTATGTATCACATTTAGGTTCAAACGAAGCAGTTAGGACTGAGCCATTTCTACTCTAAGTACTCTTTTCCTTGTCTATAAAGAATTGAAGCTGACAGCTCAACTATCAAGGTTTGGCTTATTTTTTTAGTATTTCTGTGCTAGTTAGCAAAAAGCAATAATTATTATGATTGTTCCCTGGTTGCTATTTTATGTTATAAAGCAATAAACAACGTCTTACCTGGCTGTATAAAAGCATATTTTGTAGCATAGTGCACGTGCACATATAAACCCAGAATTTATAGCCTCGCGTGCTTCCGTGAGGCCGAAGCGACACTGAAAGGTTATAGCACTCAATCATTTTTTCCATGACTGTACCAAATTGACACATTTAAGGATTTTGATTGAATATTTAACATGAAAATTTGTGAAAGAAATTTTGTATGAAGACAGTTAAAGTTCTACGGGGGCTGATCAACAAAGACTGAGACTGATTTTTTTCCTGTAGCTTCCGTGATAGTTTGTATCTGTAACATAAATATTTGAAAAGAGCGGGTTTTTATGTATAATGTCGGTAGACGGCAGCACTCTCGTATCGGTAGGTTTGGAAGTAATGCTCTATTTTGTAGACCCTACGTGCATTTCGCATACCAGACAGTGGAGGTGACGCGAGAAGAGCAGTACAGCGCAATCAAATTCTGTTTTCGTTTAAACCATACAGCCACTGAAACTTATGAAAAGCTGAAGCAAGCGTACAGTGAAGATGCACTACCTCGTGCAACAGTGTTTAGGTGGTTCAAGGACTTCAAAGAAGGTCGACTTGTCAGTGTTAAGCAAGGTGGGCCTGGTGTTTCGGCTTCTGCTGTGACATAGCTGATATGATTGTCCGAGAGGATCGGCATATAACATTACGTAACCTCAGTGAAATGTTGAGAATTTCATATGGCAGTGTGTTTACAATTATGCACGACCATCTCCATACAACCCGAGTTTGTACTCGTTGGGTGCCACGTCTGTTGACTCCCGAATAAAAGGTTGTGCGTATGGAGACAAGCCGTGAGGTGCTGCGTTTCTTTGCTGATAGAGGGGATGCATTTTTTAAATTGATTATCACTGGTGATGAGTCATGGCTGCATCATTATGATCCTGAAGGAAAACAAGACAGCACAGTGTGGAATTCGCCAGGTTCTCCAACACTAAAAAAGGCAAAAGTTGTGCCATCTGCAGGGAAAGTGATGGTGATCACATTTTTTGACTGTATGGAATGATTTACCAGCATGCAGTTTCCCCTCACACTACTGTTACAGCAGCATACTACATGTCAGTGTTGGCTGCAGTGAGGAAGCACATTGCAAAGAAACAACCAGAGCTTTCATCATGACAATGCACGGCCTCACGTCGCAAATCAAGTCATGCAGTTTCTGGCTCGATTCAACATTACCTGTGTACCACATCCACCTTATAGCACCAATCTTGCACCATGTGACTTTTTTTTATTCCCATCACTAAAGGCAAAGCTTAGGGGTATCCGATTTGAGAACTCTGAAGCAGTGCCCATGAAAGTGAGGCGATTCTCAAGGAACTGACAAAGAATGGTCTGCAGCACGTGTTCAAGGACTGGCAGAGAGGCTATAAAAAGTGCATTGAAGTAGGAGGGGACTGCTTTGAAAAAGAGCATGTAAACATTGAATTGGAGTAATAAACATCTGTGAAAAAAGATCAGTCACAGTCTTTGTTGATCAGCCCTTGTATAAAATTGATTATATCAAGTTAAGTCTGACAGGAAGACAACATTGAAGTGAAATTCCATTATTTGAGTAAACATACCAGAATGCAGAATTTGAAACAAGATAATTTCTCTGTCAAGCAGTCAACCCTCTGATATATTCACAAAAGAACTGTTATGCCTGAAATTCAATGAATTAAAGACATGTTAACAGTATGAGAGCATTGTAAGGTAGCTGTTTATAAAGAAAGTATTTTATAGCTTTGATGGCTCTCAAACAGGACCACTCCATCCTTCCACTGGGCAGTAATCATTAGCAAACAAAAGGCTTCCCTGTATTAGGGGCAAGAGTCAATGTAATAAAATCAGTTTCCTGGAAATACTGCCTGCAAGTCGAGAACCATGCCTTAGTTAAGGATAACTAAGTGGAAGACTTGGCAACAGCGAGGTTGGTTTCCAAACACACACAACCTAATCACAAACTTGGAAGAAGAATGGGGCCACGTTATAATGTTCTGAAAAGTACTGCATCATTGAAGGAGTGTGTTGTAAAGGCTGTCATGTTGGTAATAGTAAAATGTTTTATTGTTGTTGTAATATGTGGTAAATAAAGAAATGGCTGAGGGATGATATAGTAAGAAAATTGTTGCAATAATATTTTAAGAACCTTAGTTAAACATAATAGTATAAAAAATGAACATTACTAATTTATAATTACAATTACAAGTTTCATTCCTAATTAGGAAATGTTAACTAACATATTAACAATGCATTGGGTTAATATAATTGGTGTGCAGAAGTTAGTAACTAAAATGTGTATTTTAAATAGAAATTCAAATACATCACTCAACTGATGTTAAAGATGAAGCACACATCCATTAAAAACATGCCCAGTGGAAGTCAGCTTTCAATGATGTTCTAATTTTAATAATTCCAATGCTGAACAATTTCTAATGCACTGAGTGGGAATCAACATTTGTATTTTAGATATTCTCAAAACAGGGAAAAGGTTAATTTAAAAATAATGAAATTTGTAATGTAAACTTATTTATAATTTTATTACAAAAATGCATTTATTTTATTACTAATAATTGTTATCACTTTAATGCTAATATAGTTTATGTATAAGTGTCTTTACTGACCAAATCGGCTATAAAGGTAAATTTAAGTATACTAAATATTTATTTATAAATATTTGTAGCATACACATTCTTGTCAACTCTTTACTGGTCAGTTATGGCAATTCTAAATATCTCTGGAAGTTTGATCAAAAGAAGTCCTCAAAACACTATTTTTAAGGGAGGATTAAAGCTTTGTGTACAAATTGAGGCTTACATGGCTGGTGTTTTGAATAATAAAACTATTTTCTGAGCTTGTAGGCCATGGTCCATTGGGCCTCAAAGTTCCCCTTGATGTTTCTCCAAGGGCTGTCTCGGCATCTTCATAGGTGATCGGGTGGCTGATCAGAGCTTGAATGATTTTTTTCAGTGCACCCAAAGGGGATATAGGGGTAGCCCTTCTTCCACCACCCCTGGTGGCCATCATCTAAAGGGAATCTACATTGCCTCCCCTATGATGCACTAGAGCTACTGCCTAGGGGATGGTCAGGAAGAAGGTAAAGGTTAGGCCAGGTACCACCGTAGCAACCTGAAATTTGTGCCTTTAACACAAGAGTGTGTCTCAGGCAGTTGGTGGGCTAGGACCTGAACTTGGCTCAAACCCAGACCAAGCTCAGTGGTGACATGTGGGCTCATGATAAGAGAGAATAAGGTGTGGCTTTCATAGAGTAAAGGATCAGAGGCACTGTGTGCAATTGAAGAGTGTAACTCAAATACCTGATCAGTGCCATTTTTGAAAACAATTAGTTTTTTCATTACAACCTATTAATATACCATTGCCAATGCACCCAAGACACAGCTATATGCCACAGTGGTTATTTTAGTCCATACATTCTTCACAAGATGGAAGCTCTGCTATATTGTTCACTAGTTTACCCAGAAGTCTGTCAAGTACCAATAGCTGATTTCAGGCATGGAAGGAAATAGTTCAGGAGCTTGATGATGATGATGATGATGATGATGTTTATCTTGTGTCACTTTGACTCTTTGACATCACTGAACAACAGTTCTTAGTATCTGACCACAGCTATTTGCCGTTTGATAGTGGCTTCACCCAGATTGAGACAAGGAAGAGGCTGTGCTAGACAATTTGAACCTGAAGACCTACAGGATATTGGAAGATATGCTACATGTGCTATCAAATTTGAAGTCACCGTAACTGAACAGAATATGTTCAATATTCAGTCTGCTGTTGATGCCTTGAAAACAATGAAACATTTGCAGATCTCAAAGGTTGTCACCAAAGATTCCCGGAGTCATAGGAGTGAAATATACTTTTAGAAAATTGAAGACTTGTAACAATATTAATATTCTAAAACAGGGGAGTGAACATTTCTGGCATCAGGAATGCAATTTTCCATGAAATCGAAGAGCAAAGAGTACTTAACAAAGAAATAAAAGACTTGTTATCAATGATACCATATTTGTATGTAAAATACAAACCATTCTATGAGAGCTTGTGTCATTCTAATGTAGACTGATTTGTTTGTGAGTTTTCTCTATTGGTACTAAGACTAAAACTATCTTGGCATTTAGCTGATTTTTAAATAAACGAGTATAGGCACTTATATATGTTTAGTAATTCTGACTTTAACAATGTGATACTCTTTATGTGACGTGCAATAATATTATTTATACATAACATTCTAGTTACAATTGTCCTTCTATTTAATGTACATTATATCAAATAGTAACATTTATAATGAAAACTTTCTATGATATGTCTTTTCACTATATCTCTTATACAACTTCTTGGCACTTACCAGGTTTTTGGTTTACACTTTTCAATTAGTTGCACCATTCTGGCTGACAGCTGGAGTGTGAACTGACCTGTCTGAAACATAAAAAAACACTGTGCATTGCGCTTGTCAACAGTTAATATTAATACTCTGTGGAATTTTTGGCTACGTTGCAGGTGTAGAGTGAAGACCACTTTGAGGCAATTGAGGCAACACACACTAATGCATTTACATACATTCATACCAATAAATTATTAACTCCTGTGGTAGTTATGATTATTAGCTATGGTTAGTTATTTCCTATTAATATTATAATTAATTATTTATTTTTAATGCTAAGCTATGCTACTGTGACAATTGATTTAGATCATTTGCCTTTTCCATTGCTGATGTCATGTATGTGGCCACAGAAATCAGCAGCCAGCCCAATCATGGTGTGGCTACCCCAGTGTGGCACTTGGGAGGGCTCTATTCCTCTGGGACTGCCTTAGCCTGTTGGTTCAAGGGCTTAAAGGCTGCTGCAGGACTGTGGTGAAGATGGTTAGGGGAGCATTACATTGTTCTCCGGTTACTGTATTAGGTTGCTAGATGTTCTATAATGCCACATTCAGTTGTGTATTTGTTGAGAGGAATCGTTCTTTCAAACAGTGACCATGGCCTCTTGTGCTCACCAATACCGGTATTGTACTGTCTCACGTGTGAGATCAGGGGATTACAGGGCCTATTACATTGTTTGTACATATTGAATGCCAACCATTTGATAAATTGCTCAACTGTGTGCATTTTAAGGTTTTCATGTAGTAGGATGTCTACTGGCATGCTTCTTGGTACTTTGGAGATCATTCTCAGGATTTTATTCTGCAGTACCTGGATAGTTATTATGGTGATATTGCACAGTGTCCACAGACAGGCGCTTGCATATGTCATTCATTACTGGTCTAATTGGCGTTTTTTACCATGTTAGCCCTAATTTTGTGCTTATTGGCATGTCACAGTTTATCAAGGGTAGAGGTGTTGCAGTTGGTAGTTAGCTTTGCGTCTTACATTTTTCATGTGGGTGAAAAGGGTGAGTTTTCTATCTAGCATTACTCCTAGGTATTTGGCACAGTTTGTCCACTGAATATTTTAGTTCAATAAATTTGCGGTGCTAACTCCATTAATTTTTATTCTCCATTTCTGGAGCCATGCTTCAAGATCATCTAACGCGAACTGTAGCCTTTGTGCTGCCATCTGTGACTTCCATGATTGGGAGAGAAGTTCTGGCAGTATCGTCCGCATATGTTGACATTTGCATGTTTGGTGATATTGGAATGTCGTTTATATACAAATTAAATGAAATAGGTCCAGGGAGACTTCCTTATGGAACTCCTGCTCATATTTCACGCCTTGTAGAGCAAGTATTGTTTAGATTAACTTCAAATGTTTGCATATTTAGGTAATGTGCTATTAGTTTTATCAATGGATCGGAAAAGTTTAACATTGCAACTTGTACAGTAGTCCTTGGTGGTATACTGTGTCAAAAGCTCTAGGAAGGCCGCTGCTGTGGATTTCTTTGTGTTTTATCCATGTGTTATGTTTTCAACAAAGCATGTCAGTTATTGCAGAGGAATGGTTTGCCCTAAAGTCAAACTGTTCATCAGTAATTACATTGTGTCTCTTGATGTCCGTCGCTAAGCACTTAAGATTGTGATTTTTCTACAAATTTATTATTGGTATTGAGAAGGCTGATCAGCTGATAGTTTTTAGGGTTTTGGGGTCCTTTCCTGGTTTTGGAAACATTGATACACACGCATGTTTGTGGCATGTAGGGAAGTGTCCATATTGCAGGCAATAATTGCTTATATCTACCAATGCTTTGAGGCCTGTTCAATTGAGTTCTTCAGAACCACATTTTGCATTAGATCTGGCCCAGGTGCTTTGTTATTTTGCAGGTTCTTTATTATACATTTAATTTCTCCTTTGTTAGTTTTCTTTGCTCTGTTATGGGTTTTAATGGAAATAATGGCCACAACATGTTGTTTTACATGTTCGCTGAATGCTGGATCGTTGGGTTCCTCATTAGCTTGGCTGACTTCTTCGGATGTGTCTACTAGAGCATTAGCTTTGTCCAGAGACATTTCAGAAGTTATCAGTGGTATTGAGCAGCAGTATGGACAGGACTCTGAACAGTTCTGTTGCCATTTTTGGCATTCATGATCTCTCGCGCATTAGCTTAATACACCCGGTGGGTATGCAATATCGCATCGCGGGGGAGGATTTTCAATGGGACAATAGCAACTGTGGCTGCCTGGGTTATGCAGATCTTCTCTGTTTAGTAGTTGTGATGAATTTTGTTGTTGTTCTTTTGAAAAAGGAGACAGAAAGAGAGTTGGATGGGGAAAAAGAATGGCTTATTTATTCTGAGGGTGATATTTATTCTCTTTTAGCGATATTTATTCTGTTGCAGGGGAAATGCGTTCGCAATCGCATTAAGCATCCAGAGTTTAAGGTAATGTTCATAGCCAGACGTAGTCCGGTTTGGAGGGGTGCAATGCTATGTTAAGTCCTGGCATTGACCGCCAACATAAGGTGACAGGTGTCGTGTGGTGCACGCTTCTCATTGGTGAAGTTATTGAGACAAGTGTATGGAAGTAGTTAGTTTCTCCTGTGTTGCATTCTTTAGTGTCATTGCTGTCCTGGAAGTGCTTCCCTCAGCAGTTGTATCTGGCACACTATTATGTCCCAGTCGCCACTGAAGTATCTCACGAAAGAGTGTAATTGGGAGAATTTGGTAGTGATGCCGTCTTGGTTTGGCATTGTAGGTCCGTCAGCGCTGTGACTGAGGATTTTAGGTCGCTCTGGAATGCTTCGGGATCGACATCTGAGGCGGTCTGTTCCTCGATGTACTTCTCTATCCTATAAAACTTGCGCTGTAACAGCGACAGCACGCTGCCTTCCGTCTCTCTACTCTTTGCCGCCTACACGACTGACTTTTCCATACAACTCGGAACTATTACGTGCCAATATGCTGACGATGTCCGCATAGTTTCACAAAAAAAGAACGTCCGCTACTGCTTCCCCCGCTTCAGAGACAGCTCCAGGCCATTGGCAGGTGGAGTGAAAAATGGAGGCTAGCAATCAGCCCTCAGAAGAGTTCCGCTCCTCTGCTTGCTAAAGTCCATCGTTGATGGCCGGAGAGGTCCCTGAGGTTGCGACGGAGAAGCATCCCCTGAGCTCACTCCACCAAATATGTTGGAGTCCTCGATTGCTGTCTTGCAATTCACTCTGCATGTTAGGGAAAAGTCGGGATGGGCCATGGCAGCTGTACCCCATATTCCGCTCCACATTGCTTACATACCTTAAACTACGGATGTATCACGCGATCATCTCGCCTCTGTTACTGTATGGCTGTGAGGTCTGGGGATCGGTGGCTCATTCCACAATCCGCAGGCTGCAGGTTTTGCAAAACAGGACACTGAAGATTGTCTATGGCACAGATCGCAGGTTCCTATCCCACATTCTCCATTCCCAATCTGGAATCCCATACATAGTGGATGTTGTGCGAGAAAGAGCACGCACAATATATACTAAACTTACACCGAACCCAAATCATCTGGTGAGCACTTTCGCTCAATATGATCAAAGGTTGCCCAAAAGAGCATTAGCTACCGGCTATCCAAGGAAGCCTTGGCTGGTATTTTTGCCGCTTCTTCCTTCACAACCCCTAACCAGCCAAGTTAAGCAGCATTGAACATGGTGACGGCTTGGGTAGGTGACCGCCAAGCCATACACTGGCCAGCTGTATAATTGGCCCTCTCCCATCTGTTACCTGTCTCCTATTGTTACCCCTGCTAAATGATACAGCTTCACTTGATAATCCGCAAGTGGCTGGCCAAGTTAAGCTGCATCGGACCCGGTCACTGCCTGGATGGTGACCACCCTGGTAGCATCACCAACCTGCGCCGTTAGGACTAAGGGAAGCACCTACCTCAGCAAATTTTGCAGTCAAAAACGCTTGCATCTTACGACATCTTTTATATTGCACGGGTAAATCTGCAAGAAAAGCGGATAGGGACCGTGGCGATTTACTACCTGCCCGAAAACACTCGTGCGGCTCGTTCTGGCTCCTGGCACCTAGCTCCTTGCTCCTGTTTTCCAACACTGGTATCTAGGCTTTGTTTAGGCACATAGCTTCTTCCCTGTGATTAAAGATATTTTCATATTTTTATATTTCTATTGTCTCCCTATGTAAACATACATGGTAGTTAACGGAGAAAGACACAATTTTGGTATCTATGTAACTGAGGTCATGTCCAAATAATAAAGAGTGTAATAATACTGCAGATTTTTCCATTTGTCCTAATCTATTTGTCGTTCGTGTTCTTTTAATCGTGTTGCCACACTGCGCATGGTACATGGAATTTTGTAGACACCAGCGAATGAGTAACGATCACGTTTGCCTTTAGCCGATCTCAACAAGTGTTTCATTTTTAGTGTGGGTCTGTATGCATTATCAATGTTGAAGGATTGTAGAAGCTTGCATATGCATTTCATTACTTCTTTGATATACGGCAAGAAGGTCATGATGGCTGGTCAGTTTTCTATTTTTTCAGTGGTGTGCTTGTGAAGTGCTTGCCGTATCTATTTATTAGAGTAATTCATGGCTCGTAAGGCTGAATTTAATTGATCTAGTTCCTTTTCCAAATGGTTTCTGCTGCAGATATATTTGGCTTGGTCGAATGTTTTTAATATACCTTGCTTCTGTCTAGGATGGTGATTGGAAGTTTTATGTAGACAGTGGTAGGTGTGTGTCGATTCTTTGTAGACCATTTATTTTGGGAGGTCTGCCGTTCTGATGACTAATACATCTTGAAAGGCCAGTCTATTATGTTCTTCTTTTTCCATAGTGAATTTAATATTGGGGTTCTGATTGTTCGGGTGTGACAAAAGTAGATGTAGACTGTTTTCTCCATGATTCCATATGACAATTGTTTTATTGACGTATTGCTGCCAGACCTTGGGTTTAAGCGATGTATTTTCAAGTGCTGTCTATTCAAACTTTTCTATGCAGAAATTGGCTATGATGGGACTCAGTGTACATCCCATGGCGACGCTGTCTGTTTGTTCATAGAAGTCTCCATTCCATAGAAAGTAGTTGGCAGAGAGGCAGTGAAGAAGGAGGTGCATGATGTTCTTTGGAAATACATTTTGGATTACATTTATGGTTTCCTTAAATGGTGCCTTAGGGAAAACAGAGACAATCACGAAACTGATTAGGAGATCTTCTGGCTCTAATTGTATATCATTTAGTTTTTCTATGAAATGGCTTGAATTTTTTATGTTTGAATTGGTGGTGCTGGTGTGCTCTTGTAGTAGTGTGGAGAGATGTTTGGCTATGCGGTAGAATATTTTTCAGAACATGATAACCCTCGGCTTGACTTTGAAGTTTGGGTTTAGATGGTTTGTGTTTGGAAACCAACCCTCTCAGTTGCCAAGTCTTCCACTTATTGGTCCTCCATCTAAGGCGTAAATCTCGAATTGCAAGCAGGGTCTTTGAGTCTCCAAGAAACAGATATTACTACATTGCCTCTCACCGCTAGTACAGGCTAATCTATTGTTTGCCCAGTTATTGCCCTGTGGCAGTGGGGAGCACCATGTTTTGGAGAAAACTATAAGTAGGCAAGCCTATGCTGCTCACTATAGACTATAATGGCATATTCTCTCTATGAATTTTCGGCAGACCATATGACTTCGGTGGAAAAGCTTTGCTTTTACAAGTGTGCTTTTTATGTTATCCTGTGCAGATGAAGCTTTTATAAGAGTGTTTGCCTGATAATTTTCGTGGTTGGTTTCTTTTTGAGTCTTTTGAAGGTACTGGAAGACCTGTACTTGTACTTGTACTTGTACTCTGCTGTAGCCATGACGACAGAGATGTTTCCCCTGTCTGCCTGAAATAGTTTTACTAGTTGATTAAAGCTTTGTTAGACATTTTTTAAAAAATCAAAATATTCCATCTATTGAAACTACAAAATTTAGTTCTTTATTAACAATGATTTAAATTGTAAGGATCAAATCAGTGCTGCCATTGTGCCAGAACTTTGTCCCTTCCGGAAAGCAAATTTGGTAATTTTCTGTTCCTTTTTTCTTTTTTATATACATAAGTAGGCAAGCTTCAGTTAAAAATAGTTCCAAAATGAGGGCAACTCATTCTTAGAGCAACCTTTGATTGCTGTCAGTAATGAAAGTGAATTTTCTACTGAAAATATACCAGCAGCAATTGTTTAGAGAATGACTAAAATTTTGAAACTTAGTTTTATCATTCAATTATTATTCAGTAGTTCAACTGAACTCATTAAGTTATTCCTAAACTCTTGTACTGTACACTACAATTAGCTACTTTCCTAATCAAAGGGCATCAAAGAATTTTCTATATGTAAGTAAGACACTTTGAAAGTTGTGGGGAACTGATCCTAACCATATTTACCTAACCAAGCACCATGCAACTTTTTCTCTTCCCAAAAGTGAAGTATGTGTCCAAAGGAACCAGGTTTGAGTCCATGGGTGCAGTGAAAGAAAAAACAAAGAGACTCCTCATCAGCATGACTTGCAGCATTGCTTCCAACAATATAAAATTTTCATTGAGTGGTGCAGGGATTGGGGAGTAGATAAAATGTTTATCTTCATTAATGTGAAATGGATAGAACAATTATATTTTTCAAGATTAACCCATCATAATTTGTTTACCTATTCACTTGTGTTGCTACTTTCTGATTTATTTTTTCTTGTTTATTTTATTTTTATTTATTAGGAATTTTTTAACTAGAATTTCATTTTCTAAAGGCAACTCAATTTGTGCATGTGTGTGGTTTTGTGAGAGAAACAGAGAAAGAAACAGAGAGCGAGAGAGAGATAGAGTAGTATGAGAAAACTGAAAAGACGTTTTATCTTAAACTTCATAGTCACAGTCACAGTCACAGTATTATAGCTTAAATTAATTGTTTAAATGTGTTATATTAACAAATAAATTTTATTTGTCATTTATTTAATGTATTTTGGTACTTTTGCTTCAATTTAGAATCAAAAGATCAATAATTGTACTTGGTATTTCAGTTGATCCTTCTTAGTAGTTGGAGCTTAGTAGTCTAAAGGCTTAAAAAATCTATCATATAATATATCTATGAAACAATTCATATAGAATGGACATGTGATTCATGTGCAGTAACATAGGTTACCAAAGATTGCTTTTGAATGAACACAATCAAGTTGGCAAAAAGAGGATGACCTCCAAGAACATGGAAGAATGTAGTTGAGGAAACCTCGAAGGAGAATTAAGAGAAAGAAAAGGGAATAGTTAAACAGAATGGTTTATGGCAATATGAAACCATTTAAGCTAAATTTGTACTTGGCTGACAGAGGATGTTGCAAACATTATAAAACTGACTAATGATAATACCAAAAGTTGGAGCTCCTACTGTTGTTCTCCTTTAGTTCAATTCTTACTTTAAGCTGGTATATTGCTATTTAAAGCTTGACAAAGAACAAATTAGCAATGAACAATGTTCTCCCAACCAGAGCCAATTCATTTTCATTGTCATAGGAGATTACCCTTTTAAATTCCATGGATAGAATTGGGTTTCTTTTCGAAAGTCAGCAAAACAGCTTTTTTTTCCTAGGTCTTTTGCATCTGTGTTGATGTTATTTAGGTCTTCATCAGCTCTCATCTTTTCTAAAAATCTCTACACACTTTTAAGGAGATCCATTTAAACTGCAAGCATGAATCAATCTTTTGCAAGGCCTTAAGTATATTTACTAATTATTAAATCATTAAACATATTCAAATTAAAGATATTTTATTTTAAACAGGTTCTCATGTCATGTTACTAAACAACACAAAACTTGGTGCTTTGCAGTTCTTTTGCAATTCCTAAAGCAAAGTTTCCCGTATGCACAAAGCTTCTTGTTATAAAAGCTTTCATGCTTACCGTTGTATATATCCTAAATATGATACCTCAGGGCCAATAATGCCCAAATCCCACTCTATACTGGGTATTACTGAGAGGTATCAGTGTAAGAATTGATGTGCATTCACCAAAATACTCCATTAATGGGTTGAACTTCAGAAAAACTTAATGTTTGGTTGAATAACATTAAATTAGCAACTACAATAGGGCAAGACAGGGGAGCATCATTAAACACTAGATTAAGCAAGTAGTTTTGTGACACTTGCTGGTGATTGGGACAAGTCCTTAATCCTCAAAACATATGCAGGTATGATTTACTTTATGATGTTTAGTTTTTCAAATTCCAACTCATGTTCCAAATAGCCTAAAACATGTTCTTTAACCCTCATGCAGTGGTGCCAATTATTGTGGCACCAGCTACAGTGTGGTATAAGTTTCCTAAGTACCAGCTTTCAGTTTTGTACCATATCTTTTTCATAGTACAAAGCTAAACTTAAAGTATCCATCTGTGAAATTTGGGAAATTCACTGTATGTCAGATACCTTCTTATTTAAACCAGTTATTAGACACACTAACAACGATATTTTTATCATGTTATAAAATTCAAGCTTGTGTGATTGTACAAACATAATTTTTTGCCGTATAAATTCATTGTACTAATAAAAATGTTCCAATGATGTATTTGTAAAACAATGTATATAAAAACTCATGTTTTACAGTAAAATGAGTTTACAAATAGAACTATTATACCACATTTTTATATGAACACTTAATTATTTTAGAAACATTAGCACTTTTTGTACCCTTGAAACCTCTCAATTTTTAAAGTTGATTAATTTATTTCTCAGAACTATAGTATTGATTTGAAAAAGTGACTGATCATTTTGTTTAATGTACTTTTGAGAGGAATAACAAACATTTTGAAAGACATTTTTAAAAAATTGCATCATGTGGAGCAATTGAGTATGGAAAAGTGTTGAAAACCAGTTTCTGAGAAAACAGATAGGCATATCTATCAATAACCTTCATTTAGAGCTTTAATTAATTTGTAGGTACTTAGAATGTATCAAGTGAAACAACAATATATTATTCTTAAGTTTAGAATTCACATTATTTTATTGTGAAAAGCAGTTTCAAATTTGCCTTTATTTTTGGTTATTTTTTTCACAAATGCCACATCTTAATTTAGCAAATATGAAACATAAAAACAATCATTACATACCATTGTCATGTACAAGTGGTATGTACACATAAAAGTTTACAAATACTGTACTTCATAGATGTGTATAAGTTCATCAGTCTGCCACATAGGTATTGCTTGATTCTTTGTTGTAAATGATCAACTTTTTTGTACATTTTCTTGAGGTTTATATTTGCGCAAAGCTATTTTAACATCAAGAGGTAATGACTGGAGAGCGCAGATGGCTAATATTTGAGGGATTGCAGATTAACAGGACTACAAGGGTTGAAGACATCAGATATGGGGGTGGGATTTGTAAATTACTGTCTGCTCACATCTGGTGAGATTACTGCTCCCACCTCCCTGATTTGTCTTCTCTGTATGTGCTGCTTGCATATACAGGTAAGTATATATTCAGTGAATCTTGGTCTTTACATACCCTAAATGTACCCCCAATAATGACATAGGGTAACCTAGTTGCTAGGAATATCATTTTGCAGTTTTAGGCCCTGTTTTTTTAAAAATATTATTCTATTCACAGATCCACTTGAATTATTTCCTTTGTAAAACTGATTATTTGCAGGTAATTTAATGTCATTTATGCGTCCAGCAGTGCAGGACAAATTTGCTCCAAATTTATATGTTGTAAAAGAACCATTGTGCAAGATACTCAGCTTTAAACTATGAAGTCAGTAAAAGTACTGAAGACATTGTTATAAATCAATATAAGATTAGCTAAAGCAACAATGTGGTATGCTCATTGTTGTCATAATAATAAATAACATAAATTAATTGGCAGCAAATTTGCACCAGTGCTACCAGTTGAAGGTTAACACTCTTTTTTTTTTGTCTACAAATTAAAAAATCTCCCTACCATTGTCACTTGTTCATATGGCTAACATTCAATGAGTGTGCAGTATAATGTGCTACCAGATTAGGCAATTCAAAATAATATGATCAATAACCTCATTTTATATTTATTTGCTCAAACCTTCAACACAATCTCTACAAAAATAATGCTTCTCACTTGCTTAGTTATGGCAACAAAACACTTGCAATGTATTGTAAAAGTTGAAACCAAATACTGTTCTTAATTCTGGAAAATAATCCTTTTTGTTTCTTGAAACATCAATCGCTGGGTCATTAAAAATTAGAGATTACAGGAAGCATTTTTGAGCTAGGCCCCAATGCTATGTTCATCTCAGATAATTCCTTGTTTCTCTTTAAAACATTTTATCCAAATGCAAAGGTAATGTGGTCCCTAAAATATTGACAACTTTGATGTGATTAGGAGACTTCTGATGACTGGTCAAAATATTTGGCAAATTACGCAAATCAGGATATGCATAGTTTCCAACAAGAGATGAATCTGCATACCCAGAGAGTTTGCAGGCAAAACGTGTATGTTATATGTCATAAATATGTATGTCAAAATATGTATATGTCAAGAAAACTTCCCACCTTTATTAAATTATGGAAGAAACTGGATACCTAAAGAATATCCTTCACATAGATTCCTTTTTTTATTTCTCCTTTTTTAATATTCAAAAGAGAACTTTGTAAATATCTGAAATACTAATATCCCATTGGTATTAAAACAAGTCATAATTTCCGTTGGCAGATCTGTTTGTGCTTAATATGTGGAATTCAATAAAAAAATTTGTTACAAAGTCTTTGCAACATTATTGGGAACAATTTGACCCATTAGCATAAGCAAGAGAATGTGCTTCATTTTTTAAACTCCCTACATTGCCCAGAAAGCATTCTGTGGTGGGGAATAACACTTATTACATTCCTGCACACTTGCAGAGCACTGTAACAGTTAGTGCTCAGCCTTTGGTTGATGTGTGTGGTGCTTATTTTGAAATTATATATTTTATGTAATTACTTATGGAAATGGTAATATATGTTTACACTATAGTTTCGGATATTTGTATATAAAATTACACAAATGTTCCATCTCAGTCATATTAGGGATATTTCACTTTACATGAAGGAGGAAGTTTCAGTAATTCAACAGAGATTGTTACATTTATTGTTGTGCATTTGGCAACACCAGACACTAATGATGACATTATCACCAACTGACGTGTTTCTGTTCATATATCATAGGTTAACGTACTTTCTTGCTGATGCTCTAGATATGTATGAGAACAAAGAGATTGAAGGTAATGCTTAATTATTTAATGAGCCTCTCAAAGCCAATGTGGGCAACAATGAAGATTCTGGGAAAGAAAATATACATAAGTTGCACTTTATATGCTACTGATCATATCATCATCATCATCATCATCATCATCATCATCATCATCATCATCATAATACAATGAACATATTGTTGTTTATGTACCAAGGCCTAGGTAAGACTTCCCAGCAATGAGAGGCTGGGTACCAATTAGAAACAGAATGGTTTGCTAATTAGATTTCATTAGAAATGTGGCAAACATGTACTTTTTAAGAAACATATGAGGCTTTACCTAAAGGTGCTGGAAGACCAAGTACTTCACTGGCATTATCAGCCAGCTATGTATCAGAGGATCAGAGGTAAATAAGACTTGGCAGGGTTGAACATGGCTGTGCTGTGGCCAAGGGCTTAGATGACCACTTGCTTCTCACCTAGATGGCCCAAGCTCAATCCCAAATGATCACACCGGTGGATTTGTGGTGGACAAAGTGGCACAGGGGTGGATTTTTTCTGTTTTTTCTGGTTTTCCCTGCCATCACATTTCACTGCTCCATCTTCATTTCATTTATCATCAGTGTCATTGCCTGCGATGCCATATGTACTTAAACGCTATAAAAAAAAAAAAAAAAAGGATTGAATATATTTTTCAGCATATGGAGGGCAGAAGAAAGTGAAGATGCATCTGTACATCATTTGTAACAACTGAATGTTAAAAGTGCAAATTCAGCTTATGCACAGATTGCTTTAGTCCATTTTCATTGGTCTATCTAATTTATGGAAAAGTAAAGTGAAATAATCACAAAAGAATGATTAACCGCTTCATTATTTTGCACCAAATTACCTTGCCAGCTTGCACTGCCCTTCTGTTTTACAGTAGATGTTTATGTTGTTAGTTTAATTGTATGCATATTTAAAGTGGTGCAGTATATTTGGCTTAAGTTTCAGAATCTTGGTTGTCTTCAATTTTATGGTAGTATGTGATGAGTTCAAAAGGTGGTATCAATTATGGCATAAATATACAGGCCTTGCTAAGACCAAGGGTTTTCTACAGACTGAGTATAAAATTCATAGAAATTCTATTTACAACACCCTTTGGTACCAGAAAAAGGTTATACCATGTTTCAGAGGTTTATGTTTATATTATTGAAAACATAGGAAATAGTACCTAGTGAGTAAGTGCTCTGTCTCATATGACTGTATTGTGACGAGACACAAACAGCTTAAGTCATCCTTTCCTACATTGCTGTTTGAGGAGCATTGTTTCAAAACGTATTAAGTGCATGGCAGAAAATTTTTCAGAAATCAAGAAAAACGTTTTACTTCCAAACAAGAAATCCTATATTGAAAATTTAAACAAAAAATTTCAGACACCAAGGCAATATTTGAGAATTCTCAAAAACCGAAATTGTTTTTTTATTGGCTAGCAATTTATTTTAATTTAAAAGTTTCACTTAATACGTTTTGAACCGACTTACTGAGCATAATACATTATGAACCGTTTAGTCAGTACAAACTAAGTGAGGATCAAATATTAATATCATTCTAAAGAAATGTTTCATCAGCTTTTGTCAATTTGTGTATATAATCTATAATAATATACTTATAGAAAAATGTAAGCAGAAAAAATAATATCGATAACACTGATAATAACACAAAATAATAAATATACTCATTTTGAGGTTAACAATACTGCTGTTACATAGAAGCAACAACTCGAATTTTACAGCAGAGCTAGAACAACATGTTAAAGTCTTTCAAGCTGTTTCCTCATCCAAACAGTCACAATCCTCAGGTGTGGCACTGAAATTTAGCACTATTTTATACACCTACAGATCATCAATCTCTCTCCAGTTATCACCATATTTGGCTTTCAGAACATCAGCTATATCTGTCTTCTTTTCATCTTATAAAGCTTTAATTTTATCAACCACAGGAGGTTCAAACATCTGGTCCAGGTTTGCCACTCGTTTCTGAATTGTTGTAAATGTTTCCGATGTGTCATCACACTATACGTTGGCTCCATTTTTACTCTGAGGAGGGGCTTTCCATTTACTATACATCTTCTTCATATCCTTTATTACATCCAATTTTCTAAATTGTGTTGAGAGTATTTTGTAATCTCTGATAGCCCAATAGTTTCCAAATGATCTTACTTTTCCCGTAGACTTGTAAAATTCTCTGTATTCTGCAGGAGTGAGGATATCGAAGCATTTTCGGAGAGCCTTATCTACAACTCCAAACAAGTGCTCTGCAGGCAAATAACAATGATCGGTCCCTCTCACGGGAAAAATTACAATAATATTTCTGTGATGGGTTGGTGCTTTCTTCTGTTTGCCATCCATGCCACCTTCTGTCTCATTCCAGGTAAAGAAGATTGCATCCTTATTGCTGATGTCGGTTACACACAGCGAATAAAATGATGTCTGCCGGGAATAATAGGTTTCGCCAATTGATAATTTTGGAAGGTGCTGTACCTGTTGCAAATCGAAGCAGAAACTTCTTTTACCGGAAGGATGCTCTCTCATTAATTTGTGGAACGTTTTGGATCAAAGTTTGTGTGCTACCAGATTAGCCAGTAAGTGATTCTTTCTTTGAATTTCTGCTTCGTGTTTAGTTTGAAATATCACGTGCATCAGTGGCAGGTAACCCAAAGTCAATGTTAAATTGTGTATGGAAAATATTCTGGAAAAAAACACTTTATGACCATAAACTGAGCAGAAACACTCGTACTGTACATATTGAATAATCTGTTGATGCTTAAGTCAGCTGATAAATAAATACCTGTAATGTGATTCTGTTGCCCTTAGTTTTGAGATAAACTCACACCCACTTTTACTATCTCCTCCTCTCCTCTCTTTAATGCCCTGACCTCCCTTGACAGCCTTGGCTATGCTATTAATTCTGGCGTTGAAAAATTTTGGGCATACTGATTGCGTTTGGTCGTTTGTTTTCACATGAAAGGAGATAACCAATTTAACAAAACATTCACAAGCTTCTAAAATATAATATAAAATAAATAAAAACATGGAATTGGCTGCACAATCATACATACTTGAAGCTAAACAATGCAAGAAATAAGCTACATGTACATAGGTTATTTTACGGTAGGCTGTACTCTGCACAAAGGTGTTGCATTGTTTATTGTTATAAGCGTTTGAGGAAGTATCAACTTAACAGCTAACACGTGGGCGTGAGATGTCAACATTCCTCCACATGGATCAACTTTTCACACGAACTTTATACTCAAGCCGCACAAAAACCATAGAAGCATTAATTCTAGCACTTACTCATAAATACAACAATTGAAGAATGACTCCGAATGCCTAGAAGACCTTATCTTTAGCATGTGGTTTAATCGACGATCTTGATCTAGCTTATTAAGTGTTGAGTACGCTAAATTCTCCGCTTTCTCTAGAAAGTACACAGGAATACTGCGACAGCTAAATCTCCCTCCTTTGGTATTCATTGGTTGTTATAAACTGTTATGGCATGCATAGTTTATATCAACTTCCTTTAACAATATGCCTTATAGTATGTAATTTATTGGTAGTTATCTGTAACAATATTTCCCATTAGTTTCAACTCAAAACGAGCATATTAAAATGTAATTGAAAAAGAATGCCATGGTATTGAATAAAAGTTATCAAATATGACAAATGTATTTCACGTACCTAGCCGAAATTTCACGCTGGTGTTTGGTTTTTCTATTCTTAACTCTCTTCCTACTTCCTGTTGATCATTCTCCGATAGGCTCACTTCCCTCCATGATGATCGCAATGAACTGATATATAACTTCTAAGCTTACGGACGCGTGAGCATAACAATTAATGGGAAATATCAGTAAAAGCACACGGGTTGAATGCAGAGGGTAAAACTTAACAGAATAAAACTTGTACATATACACTTTGAACCGATCATTCACGTGCACATAATACGATTTGATCCGATGCAAAAATGGACAGTAAGATAATAAGGGATATAATAAGAAATGTTCCATTCTGGAACAATAGGATTAAAGAGCATGTTACATGTTAAAGTTACATGAAATAGGGGGAAATCATATCAAACTCAATTTTGACCAAGAGTGCACCTAATACGTTTTGAAGCGATACTCCTCGTTTAAAAATGGACAGTAAGATAATAAGGGATATAATAAGAAATTTTCCATTCTGGAACGATAGGATTAAAGAGCATGTTACATGTTAAAGTTACATGAAATAGGGGGAAATCATATCAAACACAATTTTGACCAAGAGTGCACCTAATACGTTTTGAAGCGATACGCCTTGTTTATTACTGGACACTGGTTTAATTTTCAAAACAACTACAACTCATAACTAAAGCCTCTATTAAACAGGCAAATGAGGTAACAGTATACAGGTATATCAAGCACAAAACGGATTAAATCTACTCTGTTGATGCATTAATTTGGAAACGGTGTATAAGACAAATAGTAAATCACTTCATTCTGCTGCATGAAACATGGACAAATTAATTTTACCTGAGCTCAATAGAGAGGCTTAATCTTCTCTCCCCTAGCCTGGCACCCTATCCAGCCATATGCTGTTCATCAAGGACTAGCACAAACATAGATTTCATAAATTATAGCTGTAGAATTCCTTCACAGGATTTTTGTTTGCAATAGCATTTCTTGTAAAGTTGTAAATAAAACACAACTGGCAAATTGCGCATACTCTGGTTCCAGAATTGCTAGCTTGAGCATAGATAATGTTTTTCTACTGTTATTCTTTTCTTTAACATTTTTGTGGAATATTTTGCTCATCTACAAAACTATTCATAACTATAACATAGAACTTGCATGTGCATGCGTGAATTTTCTTGACATGCTATTGGTGTTTCAAGTAATGTTGTTTGTGTCCTTTAGAACAGTTTTGCAGATTATAACCTAATACCCTGGCTGCCAAAAAAAAAAACAGGTCTTATCAATTTTCTCCTTGACTAAGCCATTTCAAATATAGTAAGTGCCATACTCTATATGAACTTCTAAGATGGCCATAATCTATTCACTGTTTTGATTTTATAGAATAATATAAATTCTTTTAAATTCATTTTATCAAATATGGAAGTAAATGAAGATTTTTAACTAATATATACACCCTCAGGAAATATTTTATT
The DNA here is from genome assembly GCA_030762935.1 of Hymenopus coronatus. Lineage (NCBI taxonomy): Eukaryota > Metazoa > Arthropoda > Insecta > Mantodea > Hymenopodidae > Hymenopus > Hymenopus coronatus. The sequence continues at coordinate 295,428,602 of CM060900.1, forward strand.
TATTGCTGCATGACTTATTATCATGAAAGTGTACTTAGAAGAAAGCCTGCCTTACCTGTTACTGATTGTTATTTAATTAGGAGATATTACATTATTCCTCCGTTCTTGAATGCTACCTTATTATATCATTATTCAGCAGCAACAATCTAAAATTATTGTATCACTTATGAAAAATTATGTCATTTTGCAACAGTTCTTTAATTGAGGTCCACTGTTTTTGTAAAGAACCACAACATTCATTAGAAATTATTAATATTTAAAAGGCATTATCAACAATTGCAACCCTTAATATTACATTTCCTTTTTATTTCAGGTTTTTCCCTGGATTCACAGCTTGGCTTTTTTCCAAGCATGGAGAGTTGTCGCACACCATTATTGAATGATATTCCAGAACACAGAGGAGAAAATCATCATATAATTGGCAAAAGAAAAAGTAAGAAATATGCACAATTAAAGTTTAAATTCTCTTTTGAGGCAAGATATTTTTAGGTGATATATTATAATGGCATCTATTTGCATCTTAATTTCAGAAAACAGCTTCTGTTTAGTCACCAACATTTGCTAGCATAAGTATTATTAAATATGTACTTGCTGAGCAGTATTGTTACATTTAAAAAATAATTACAACTCATGAGGTGGCAGTCTCCAGAAATTTACATTTCCATACAGTTCACTTGATAGTCATCAGATTGTCATTCATACTCACATCTACACACAGGGCACAGCCTCAGTTTATATACCAATGCAAATATTTGAGCTCGTTAAGGCATGGGCTTATGAGTAGGAGGTTTGCAGGTGAAATCCATCCTGGATGGTCCTTCCTGACTGAGGTTCTTCCCAGGTTTTTCTCAATCGCTATAACTGGTAAATGCCAGGGAGGGAGTTAAAACTTAGGCCTAGAGTGTTTTCTCTCCCAATAGCAATTTTATTTCATATATAATTACTTACTACAGCCTGCATAAGAACAGATATAGAACACTATAAAATTCAATCACATACTGTCTCATCTAATGCCAATCTGATATGCCCCTTCACCAACATCTGCTTTCCTTTTCTTACCGGCTATTCATGAGTGGTGATTCACAGGTACTAACTTCTGGCAAGAGGGATTCAAAGCAGCACCACCTCCAAACCTTCAGTGGTTGGAACATCCACTCTACTATTGAATTGTAAAGAGTTCCTAAAGTTTTTTCAGTCATTAAATAAATTTAAACCAAAAGTTGCTTGATGAAAAGAGTTTCTCTTGTAAGTTGTCTGTTAAAATTCACCAACTTAGAACCAGTATCACTATAGATACACTCTTGGGCCATCACATATAAATCCTGGCAGTGCAACTAGAAAAATATCAATTTTAAGAACACTCACCACTTCCAATTGAAGAGCCTTAGTGGAATATAATACTTGAAAGGTTCTTTTACTTCTCAGCATCTCATATTGTCGCAACCGCCTTTTCTACTAATAACTCGGGGAACTCGCTGTGGCTGCGAGAGGCAAATACAAAACTATTCTAACTGGATGCGACATGAGGGACGTATCCCCCATGCTAACTTATGGGAAATTAGCAAACTCAGGAGTAAAACAAGGAAATGTGGGAACAAAATCAAACTACTAAATTAAAACATGTTAATTCAAGAGTAATTCCAGCTAATTGATTTATTAAACTTTTACCTGTTATGTTGACGCTGGATGATGCGTAGCCAAAATCTGGGTGAATACTATAGCTCCATTATTAATTACATGATTACTAAGAACTTGCGATGCGCACCCCACGGCGTCCCACTGGCAAAGAGGCCGAAAAGCCACGCTCCCGTGGTTATATTAAACTAACCTTTTCTACAGTACAATATATTATGATCAATGGCTCAGTGCAGCTCAATCCATACTGAAAAAGAGACAGCTTTCAATGTATTGTATAGAAAATTGTCCCCATAAGTGCTCAAATGTTGAAGCTTTGTGACACATGGTAAAACATTAGTAAACAACTCTTCATACCAGCAGTAGGACAGTGGCAGATGGTAAAAGTTGGTAAATTTGGTTCATATTCTTAACATCCAACATTTGTAGCTACAAATGGCCATTTTTTCTGCATCCATAAATATTAATGGACTCTGGGAGTGAATAACAATATATCAAAACACAATTATAAAGCAAACACTCACCAAAGCTAGAAACATGAAGGTTGACGATGTTGCTGCTGAATGTACTGGAAATTCATTCTTTTTTGTTGAAAAGAGGACTATCTCTACAAAATCTAAGAACACTGCCAAGTGTGTTAGATGCTTTTGTTCCAGTGAAAGCATACTGTGCTCATAATCCAGAAGACCATGAATAATAACCACGCTCTGCTACCATTCTTATTCTATTGGGCCCTAATGATAAAAACATTTTTTGTGGAAACATACAATTTAAAGAGAATACCCAAGGCTAGGATCTACAAGGGGTAAAGGCAGGATTAAGGTCTACCTTCAAATTAAAATAATTCAACCCAATGGCACCCATTTATTTAACAATATTGCCCCATAATTAGATAAAATACAGACATATTACCACAAGACTCATGCTCTCCACAAATAAAAAAAGAAAGCTATAAGGCCACTTCAAACCGGTCAGAATAAATTGTGTTAACATGGGAGCGAGAAGGTTAATAAATTTTTCCAAGTTAAGGCCGAAAATATCATAAGGTTGCGTATAGTAAATTTAGAGAAACCAAAAGCTCACTCCTCAATGATCTAGCACAGCACAAGTGGCCTGGCAGAAATTGCGCCCTCCTGGCACTGTCTAAGGCAACCCTGGTGAAAGGTAAGCTCCCAGCTATTGGCCGCTCGAGGCAGGGTGGCTAGCCAAGCCTCCCCCCCCCCCTCCCAATGGTAGGGGAACTCATGACATGTCCAGGCATTCGCTAAGATATCTGGATCCACTGGCAAGTCCTGAAGTAGGTTGACATAGGTGCTTGCAGTAGAGTAATGATGAATCAATTAGTGACGTAAAATTTATAGTGTAATAGAGACATTGCAATTTTATTGATAATTTGTTATAATACAAACTGATTTTTTCAATAATACTTTGTATTGATCTAAATTAACATAGTGTCAAGTTGTTGTGATACTAGTTTTTCCCAGCAATTTTTTAAGTTTTATTAGTCAGATGACTTAAGTTGCATGCACCAAATTTTCCGCAGGTAGCATTTCTCTCTTTAGTGAAGAGTAAACATGAAAAATAGAAGAATCTGCATATTGCAGCACAACCACATACCCAATTTGTTCATTCATAAATTTAAGATTTAATACACAACAAAACAATTTCTTTTTACATCAGTTTTGGAAAGTGTTTAATACATAAACTACCTTTCCAGTAATTTATTTTGAGTTTTTACTCTAATGGAAGATTTGAAAAGTTTATTTCCTATAGCACACTAACACTGCCTTCCACCAATATTAAAAAACATGCTTTATACTATCACTTTTAGAAACATCTATAAAACATACCTGCAATACCATTGGTTTTCACAATTGAATAGAAATCTGTGTTCACGAAAGCACACCTATAAATCACTTATAAATACCGGAATGAGTAGTTCGTTTACAAATTCATTGGTTAGGACCATTCTCTCTATCCCCTTTCAAGCATTTTGTAAGCGCAGCTAACACAAACCCTGATTTTATGTACCCTTTTGAGGTACTGTAGGGCAAGTAATGTGAAAGAGGATGACCTAAAAGGAGGACAGTGGTGTGACAGATGTGGAGGTTTTTGTGCTACACTTTCCATTAAGTCTTCTGCATATTTTTAGACACACTTAACCTATACCTCTAAATATGTATCTGTCACCTAAGGACTATTTTAAATGCTTTTACTGAGTCAATCTCCAGAATGAGCCCACAGCCCAGCTGTACATCTAGATATTTCATCTGGTTTGAGATGCTATAACTCCATTTTGCTTTAACTCATAAAAGTAAAAAAACTTGTAATATCTCTTGTGATTTTACTCTTACCAGCTTACAAATTTATAGAATCTGTGACATTTGAACCTGTGTAATAGAAATCTAAACTACGGTTATCAGACATCCTATATTTTATGGGGTTATGCTTTATTTAGCTTATGTGTCCCATTGTCCTGCCTGAATATGTATGAGATGCATATTAGGTCATTTTTCATTAACCATCCTGTATATTTGGAAATAGTATGTTTTTTAAGTAAGCTGCATAACCAAATAGGGAAAAAATGTGGCCATACCTAAAGAATCAAGAAAATATGCCCTTTGAAAAACCAAACTAAACAAGGCACGACTTTTTAAGTTGTTTGGTTGCTACTAAGTAATGGATTCACATCAAAAGCAGATTGTTCACTTCCATTTTCTCTGTGCATTGCCTTATGTTTCAGGTCCTCACATTTAGAAGTATAATTACTGTCACAGGTTATATTACTTGTGTAATATATTGCAAACTTTTCACAGAAATACCAAAAAGGAAGTATCTATTTACTAAACAATTAAAGCTAGGCCTTCATTCCTGAAATTAGAACAGCAAAGGGAGAAATTGTTCTGCATATTATGTCCTACTTACTTTTTCAGTCAACATAATAATGTGAAAAAACATAAGCACGCGGTTTCAACTATAACTGCATCACTAAGTGTGATTATTGTGTTACAAATATGAGAATAGTACCATAAGTCATTTTATTTTATTGATCCTTTAAAATGTACAATAAAGGACATGTCAATGTTTGAATCTATGTACATGATTACAATGTGTATTTACAACTTACATTTGTACTCTTCCATACTATAATATGCATTCTCAATTAAATAGTTTTTTATTGTGCTTAGAGACACTTTAGTGCTATGAATTTTTTTTATTTCCCTTGGTAATATGTTATATAATTCTTTTCCCATGCTATCTAAGTCTCTATTATTTAATGTACTTCTAAGTGCTGTTCTGTAACAGTCGTCATTGTTTCTCAAAATATATGTATGTATATTACTATTCTTGGATAAATCTTCATCTTGTAAAATTTACTTTACACTCTCATAAATACGAGATATACATGAGACAGTTAAGATATTTGAACTTTTAAAAATATTCCTACAACTGTGTCTTCTATCTACTTTTCCTAATATTTTAACTGCTTTTTTTGGAGTTTAAAGATTTTTTTCATTTCCACTGCTGTAATATTCCCCCACAGTGTTATACCATAGTTAATGTGTGAGTATATAAACGCATAATAAACCTGTTTTATGTATCATCGTCCACTGTTTTCCTAACCTGCCTGATAATAAAGATGCCTTTATTTAGTTTTTTCAAAACTTGTTTTATGTATCATCGTCCACTGTTTTCCTAACCTGCCTGATAATAAAGATGCCTTTATTTAGTTTTTTCATGATATGCTTTACGTATGGCTTCCAGTTTAGGTGTTTATCGATTATTACACCCAGAAAATTTGCACACTCAGTTTCTGGGATACTTACTCCATCTATTTATAATTTAATATTATTTGTAAAACATCTTCTAAGTTCAAAATTTATCCATGCTGTTTTTTTTTACATTTAATATCATGTCTAAACTGCAGTAGTCTTTTTTTACAATGGTTAATATAGCATTTGCTTTCTTTTCCACTTCTGACTCCATTTTAGCTTTAATTATAATAGTCGTATCATCTGCATATCCTATTGCTGTACCCCTATTTTTTTGGACTATTTCAAAAACATTATTTACATATAATAAAAACAAAAATGGACCCAATTTTGAACCTTGCGGTACTCCTTGCCTAACCATCTGACAATTTGAATTTAATTTTTCTGCTATGCCATTTGAATTTGTGTAGTTTACCTCCACACACTGATCCCTGTTTCTTAAGTATGAGGTAATCCATTCTAATGCCAATCCTTTTACTCTGTGGTTTTCTAGTTTGTTTAACAAAATATTTATATTTACACAGTCAAAAGCCTTTGTGAGGTCTAAAAATATTGCAACCACCCTTTCTTTATTGTTTAATGCATTTACTATAAAACTATTTACTTTATTGATTGTGTTAGTTGTTGATTTCTGCTCTTGAAATCCATATTGCCATTTCAATATTACATTAAGTTTTTTTTAAATATGTTTGTAATTTTTTTAAGTATATTTCCCTCTATTACTTTTGAGACAGTAGAACATAGTGTTATCAGTCTATAGTTTTCAACATCCATTTGCTTCCTTTTTGTTTAAATAATGACCTAAATTACTTTTTTCAATGTGTTTGGAAACATTTTTTGAGTTAATGATGCATTTATTACATGTGTTAAAATCTCTGCCACCTCATATTTCAGGAACTTTAAAATTGCATTTGATATTTCTTCCAATCCACTTAATTTTTTAGTTTTTAGCTAACTTTTTTCCTTTAGTATATCATCATCTACAATTTCTAATATTCCTATAGATTGTTTCTGACTCTTTGGTTTTATTAATTTATCATTTATATTTTGTATTCCCTTGTTGGGATTCCATTGATTTACTATACTAATGTAATAATTGTTAAAAACATTGCATATTTTCTTTGGGTTACTGATCTCTTTACCTTCATGATTAATTACAATATTTTCTGCCTTTGTTTTTTGTTATTATGTTCCAAATTGCTTTTGTCTTATTTTCAGCTCTTAACACTAGGCCCTTGTTGTATATTGTTTTAGCATGTTTTATAACATTTCATTATAAATAATGAAGAAAAGCCCCTTGCTGCTGAGGAAGGTTTGCTAGCTCTCTGTGCAATAAAGCATAACTATTTGTTTAGGTCAATGGACTGCACTGCTGGGAGAATTAGGAAACATTTGAGAGGCAATTTCCTGTTCCAAAACAGTGTGTCAATCTATAATAGTAAATCTGTTGACTCCATACGTATTGCATCAAATTTGTGAGCAGCATAGTAATTCACACTATTTTTCAGGTTATGCAGAACACTTTTGGTCACAAAAGTGTAAAAGTGATACCAGTGATAGTTAAATATTTTGTGGCAAGTAATGGCATTCATGTAAATTGACTTCCAGAATATAGCAGTTGAAACAGCTGATGCTATAGCAAATCTTATCATGGAGGTTCTTAATAAATTCCATCTAAATGATCAAATTTTTGCATTCTGAGGTGACAGCTGCAAAACAAACTTAGAAGGTGCAGAAAGAAATGAACAAAACAATGTTTTGGCCAGACTTAAGCCATTACTAAAGAGCAGCATACATTGCTTATGTTGTGCAGCGCACATAGTGCATAATATAGTACAACAGTGCTGATATTCTCCCAGTAAACATAGAAACTATTGCAAACAAAATTGTTCAATACTTTCTCATTTATACCATTCCTAATGAAGAGCTAAAATAGTTTTGTGAGTTTTCTGAATAGGATTATAAATATGTCCCTGGTGGTGTTAAAAAGAGACAGTTTTCCTTGGAACCAAATTTTAACAGAACCATTGATATTTATAAGGGAATAAAATCTTATTTGCTTTGAAAATGTTCTGGTATCTTAAAATGATTTTTAGGGATCCCCAATCACTCATTAAAAACAATTCAGGCAGCAGATATGTCAGCAAATGAAGTTCTGGAGGAGCTAAAAATGTGGTTAACTCTTTCATGCTTGATACTACATATATGGCATCACCATTTACCATTATTTGTATGCTTGGTGGTACACATTATGCACCACTATTTCTTATGTCTCTACTTTTGCAGGCTTGTGGTTTATTTTATGAATCACTTTCTGCATCTGTTGCTAGTAACTACTTAATGCTGGAATACTTATGTGGTGTATATGCACCCCACATGCTTATTCAACTGTTCATATCTTTTCATATATATTTCACTAACTGCTGTTCATTGCTGTACTTCCCTAATATGACATAAACATTATGTATCACTGTCATTTAGTGAATGACATTCCTATTGTTTTCCAACCTTGGCGAAGGCACTGGGGTGTGCCATCATCTTGTATGTGTTAATGGCTTTAATTTCCAGGTAGCTAGAGGTTTTGTGTTTCTGCGTAGCTGTGGGATTGTTACATAGCTTTCATTTTTACTTCTTACAGTGATACATAGGTGGTTTAAAATGACCTTTAGAATGAATAGTCCCACATTCAGTGAAAAAATCCGAGCAGCTTTATTAGATGATAGTGGTAGTGAAGACGGTGATTTCAAGTTTGCATCAGAAACTGATGATAAAGTAGTTGTAAATTCCGATAAAGATAGTGAATTGAGTGTCAGAGAAAGCAGTGATGAGGAACCTGAAAAGCAACCCATTTATTCAGCATTACAATGGACACCAATGGTATTCAGTATATAATAAGCATCAAGGGCATACATCAGCAAGAAACATTGTCCTGCCAATTCCAGGAAATAAAGTTGCGACAAAGAATATAACCAATGAACTTGAAGCATAGAAGCTTCTTGTTAGCAATGACATTGTTGCAATAATTGTTAAATATACAAATAAAGAAATTAACATTAAATATGTAATTATTCAGATCCTTCAAAATTCTGCTAAGAAGCAGATGAAATGGAAATCCTTGCCTTTATTGGCCTTCTGTATATTGCAGGGACTTATAAGCAGGCAAAGCTAAATATTTGAGGAATGTGGTCAGTAAATGCAGTCCCCATTTACAGAGCAATAATGAGAGAAAGCTGTTTCTGCTTCCTGCTAAATGCTTATGTTTTGATGCTAGGGATGAGAGGAATAGAAATGATAAATTTGCTCCTATGTGTGAGTTCTGGACCACTTTCATCTCGAAATGTGTTCATTACCTTGCACCACTCAAATACTGCGTCAGATAACCAGATAAGTGTGCCTTAAATATTATTACCATGTATGACAGTAGAACATTTATATGGTAAATGCATTGCTATATAATGGGAAGGAAAACAGGAGCAGTACTTAGCCTCTTTCTTTGCAATACATTCGTGAAATCAGCGGTCCAATTCATGGAACAGGAAGAAACCTTACTGTGAACAACTGGTTTACATCTGTGCTTCTTGCTAAGAAGATTCTGAGTATAAACTTACTATTGTAGGCACACTTAGGAAGAATATGAAAGAAATTTCAACTTCCTTCCTTTCAAATAGGTAAAAGGAGGCTCTCTCCTCCCAATTTGCTTTCCAAAATGATAGAACATCTATATCTTTTACGCCACAGAAACGAAAGTGTAATTCTTCTTTCAACAATGCACAGCAGCAAGCAAATAGATGATACAACAAAGGAGTAAGAAATAATACCTTTCTACAAATTGACTAAAGGAGGGGTGGATACTTTCGGCCAGCTGGTGCATACTTATGCTGTCCCTCACAAAACAAGAATATGGCCACTACATTTCTTTTATGGAATTTTAGATCAGGCTGGAATAAATTCCATGAGACTGTATCTGAAAGCAAATTAGGATGAATACCACAAGAAGTATATCCATAGGATTTATCTGAAAACATTAGGTTTTGCTCTGGCAGCTCCTTACTTTAGGGCTAAGCTGCCAATAGATGTCAGAAGGGACTGGTATGTTTACGATTTGTCTGCATCTGCCATTTTGTGTGTTAGTGCAGTTTTCTGAGATCATATTTTGCCAAGACTGGTTTGAAATGGGATTTAGCATTGAAAACTGCATACTTTCATAAGTATATCTATTTAATAATTCAATATGCTAATAAAATGCCACTCAGTAGCTTATATTTGTAACAATAACAAAAAACATGTGGTCCAAATAATGTACCACCATGCCATAACAGAAAGTTATGTACGCAGCATAAAAGTCATTTTCAGGTTATGATATTGTAATGCGGCGGGTTTATTGTCCCATGTGACGGTTGCCAAGTATGAAGCAGACAGAACGCACCACATTGTATATGCAAGGTATACAGCATCATTTAACACCCCATTGAAGAGCCAAGCATGAAGTTGGTGTTACTCTTGCGTTGATGGGTGCCTCTAGGCTAACTCCACTACCAATAGAGTAGATCTCTTGGTACCTTGTTCAAAAGACCCACTACCGGTGGTATGACTCTGGCTCAGCTCAGACTGCATGTAGCTTTGACTCACTTGGGTGGAAGCAATGAGGGTAGCTTGGGAGTAATCTAATGAAATAGTTCACACACTTTTATTTTACCTATTCATTTATTCCTGACTAGACGACATGTTGACAAGCACTTTGCTTTACAATCTAACTGATGACACTTATTTTTAGGAGCTTCCTTCCTTAACAATGTACATTAACTTCACTCAATAAACTTATTACTTTCACTTATTACTCTCAAACCGTACCAAAAATCTTATAACAAGTATGTACCTTGAACTTAACAGTTAGTGAACACAGCAACTAAGTGAGATTGAATGCCTTGATGAGTATAACTGTGTGTTCCTTGATGTACGTAACTGACGGCCTACATGTCCATAACTGAGTGCCCTGAGATCCTACAATCTACTACTTATATAGGAGATTTACTGTCATGGTGGCTTCTTTCTGATTGGTCAGAAAGACAGCGAACTTGGCGTTGATGTGGCTCATAATGCATCATCTTCTACCCAGAAGGCATCATAACACCCACGTGACCAACATCACACAATGGAAAAATACTCATTTCACTACAATTTGGGTCTTCACCCTCACTTATTTCTCTATTGCACACACATGCACCAAGTACATGACTAACAAAAGAGAAATTTCTCGCAAAGTGCCTTCCCCTTTCCAATAGGCAAGTTTGAGTAAACAACTCTGAGCTTTGCTTACTAGAAGCTAGCTTTACACTCTTAAATATATGAAATAATTGATTATTAACACTCTTAAATACATTAACTAATTAACAATTGATGGAAATAACAATATTCCTAGTAAGAATGAATAAATGGCATTTTATTTATGGATGCTCTTTAACTGCTGTAGTTCTCAGCGTCTCATTCTATACTGGGCTTGAAATACCGCTTAATTTTGCTCAGAGACCTACCTCTCTATCAGGTTTGAGATTCTTTTACGTGCTGTAAATCTACGACATGAGACCAACGGCTTTACTTCCCTTCCGAAGGAAGCCATGCTAAGGATTTTTACGCCCGAAAAAATCCATTGTCCTCCGCCGGGTTTGAACCTGCAACCTTGGGTATATGAAGTCAGCATGGTAACCATTACACCACGGAGGGCGACTATAGTCCTAGTAGCGAGGCCGACTATCGGTCTCAGTAATATACATGTTTATTTTGGATTAGAATATTTATTGTAAAGGTTTTAATTATATAATTTATCCTATAACATATTTTAATAAAATATCAGTGATTTTATTACAAAAAATTTAAAAAGACCTGAATATATTCACTTTTGTCTGGTTGCAAAACTGAGATGCAAAAAGAACACAAGATGTTACCATACTTTCGGGATCTTCCTTCAGACATGTTCTCAATAGATATGGGAAGTGATAGTGATTTAAATGATGAAGAATTTCCTGATCCAAGAAATACAGGACACATATAAGGACAGAAGGATAATGTTGTTCAGTGGCAACTGGGGGAGAGAGAGAGAGAGAGAGAGAGAGAGAGAGAGAGAGAGGGAGGGAGGGAGAGAGAGAGATATGAAATCTTTAGTTGAAGGCCTTGAAAAGAAACTCCATAAGGTAAAATAAAGACAACTATTTTATTTATCCTGCTCTTCTGAAGTACCTGAAGGAAAGGAGTATTCATGACTGCGGAACAGTAAACCCCACAAGAAAAAATATGTCTGTCCTGAAAAATGACAAAAGCATCAAGCGTGGCGATTACAATTGGGCAGCCAGCGATGCAGGCCTAAATATTATGAAATGGAATAAAAGACAAGCTTCCATCTGCTTTCCAATCTCCATGACCATACTATTATGTCAGAAGTGGTAACAAAGGAAAATGATGGCAGCAAAGCAAATGCTCATCAGCTCTTGCAGACTGTAATTGTAATATGAATTCTGTAGATAGATTTGACCAACTAAAAGGCACTTATGGGATAGAGAGAAATGGTAAAAATGGTGGCAGAGAAATATTTTGGCTTTTTAGACGCCATTGTAGTAAATGTATATGTCCTATAAAGAAGCTAGACTCCTTAAAATAACCATGAAGAACTTCAGAAGAGACATATCTAGGGATCTTGTAAGTCCCAATAAAATTAAAAATAAGAAATCTCCTGTACCAAAAGCAACACGTCTGGAGAGTTCTGCCCACCAGCCACAAAGGTCCACCAGAAGAAGAAGAAGAAGAAGAAGAAGAAGAAGAAGAAGAAGAAGAAGAAGAAGAGAATGGATGTGTTTAGTGTGTGAAATTCAATTATGTCTATGAAAAATATTGTGTCAGGATCTTCATACTGCTTGAAGTATGGTGGTACAGAATAAGTACCACCATTTTTTGTAACTTCGGGTGCAATAAATTTCAATTTTGAAAAATGGTTGTCTATTTTTATGCTTAGTGCTAGTTTATTTAAGTTACGCACAAATTTTCTAATCATCAAGACTATTACCCTTAGCAACATTTTTATTACGGAATACACTGGGTATGAAAGTTAAAGAAAGTGAAGTCAAGGAAGGAGAGAGGCTTTCAAACTATGAAAATTTAGTCCTAGATAAGTGCATTGCAAGAGCTATGGCTTGCTGAAGGATTATGATTTCTTTGAAATGTCAACTTTATTTTATGAAACATTAATCCGGTGGTGCATGGACCTGGAATTCCTACTTTACTACTTGGAGCTTTCATCACTTAAAGTTTTCATAACTTTTAAAATGGTCATTATGTATATAATTATATAATATATATTAAATGACCATTTTAAATATATATATATATATATATATATATATATATATATATATATATCATGGAGGGAAGTGTTACTACATAAAGTAATACCATTACTAACCACTTTAAAATATTTATTTAAAAACACTATATTTTGATCAGAAGCAATCATGCAAAATGAAAACACATGTAAGTGAGCTGCAGTAAAATAATGTGCATATTCAGTGGGATATTTTGTAGACTTTTTGGCATACAGTAACAGAATGTTTAAGGCAAATATATTTCTTCCACTTTTTACAATGGTAACAGGTTTTTCTGATTTTGCTTGTACAGTCTACACAGCATCCTTGTGAGCTCACAGTTGATTCCATTTCAGTACTTTTCACACCACAAAGCTCTCCAGTTCTCTCAGTTATTTATTTTGCCAAATATTTTGACGATACCCTTTGTTAAAGATGGTCTTAAATAAGTGCAAAAGAAAACTTCCTCAAGAATCATTAGGTATAGTGGTGGGTCCATGTTTTGTTGCCCATGACTCTACAGTGAAGAAAACTGTACCCTTCGATGGAGAACCATTGCAAAAGTTGAAGACTTGCCCCATGTGCTTTTCCTTGTGTTGGCTGGACAGGTTTTCTGGAACTGCAGATTATCATGAACAACGTGATGATTGCTTCCAAAAGACATTCCCGGTTCTACCGCCATATTTTGCCCTGTGATCCTCCTGTTATTCTAAATCAGCTCCTCACATAAATTATGTTCAAATCTGGATGCTGTGCTGGGTCGGCCACAGCGATTCTTGTCGGTGATGTTTTCTCTACTGGCTACAAACTTTTGACACTATTTTGCGATATGTTAGCAAAACTTTGCAGTCTCTCCATATAACTTTACCTGCTGTTGGTGAATGTCAGTTTTGCACACAGAAATTGAATAATTGAGCGGATGTCTTCCCAAGACCAGTTTTGCAAATTGTGTGTGTGCATGTGCGTGTGCGTGTAGACTGCATAGCTCAAAAGGGAAAAGACTGTTAAATACCAGACTTGGTATTTAGGTTTGGTATCTTCCAAGGATGCGACACAAAGATTTTCAAGAAAATCCATCCCCCCTCCCCACTACCCTTTACATGGAAAAATTTTTGAAAATTTTGATTTTCTAAAAAATTACTCTAATGATTTTGATTAAAATTGCATATACTAAATATATTAACATCCCAATCAAAATGTATATCTTCAATTTTCTGGGAAGAGCCTCTAAAGACCTCTTTATTGTGGATGAATTTTGCCGAATTCTTCTTAACTGCTAAACCATAAGAGATAGACCTTAACTTACTACATATAAAATGTAGATTTTTCCAAAACACACAATCTATATCTTTTACATTTTTGTTGTGGATGAAACCGTTTCCGAGATATTTGAGTTGAAGTGCTTATATTTTTCTCAGACAGTAAGAGTCTGTTTTTCTTTTTTTCTACTTCTGGCCAAGCAAAGAAGGTGATTTGCAATGACAATTGCATAACGACAGCTTTTAAAACATTTGACTATGGGTTTAGCCTAGTATATTCCCATATTTTCTTCCTACTCATAAGGAACTAAGTAATAAGAACATTATGCTAATGATTATCTCATTTAGCAAGGTACAGAAAGAAGAATACTCTTATGTTGGAAGTTTATAGAACAGCTAGAGAAGGTCATGTGAGTGTAACACATCAGATTTTTAGAAAAAGGTCCATGTGTGTGCATGTGTATATGTCTGTGTGTGTGTGTGTCTGTGGACTGTATAGCTCAAAAACAAAAAGGCTATTGAATATCAAGCTTAGTATTTAAGTTTTTAACCTCTCAGGAATGTGACATGAAGATTTTCAAAATAATTCCCCCCACCCCCAATTAGCCTTTACATGGAAAAATTCTTTAAAATTTTGCTTTTCTCAAAAATGGCTCTGACGATTTTGATTAAAATATTGTATATTAAAGATTTATTACCTGACAAATAAAATGTATATCTTAAATTTTCGTGGAAGAATCTCTGAAGACTAATTTATTCTGGATGAATTTTACGGAATTTTGTATAACTGCTAAACCATAAGAGTTGGACAAAAGCTTACCACACAAAAATGTAGAGCACGTTAAGACACACAATTTATGTTATACACATTTTTTTCACCGAGTTAATCGTTTTTGAGATATTCCTTGTTTTTGATTTTAGCTTTGAAAAACTATACTTTTCTCATACACAAATTTATCAACTCCTGTCCATACAAACAAAGGAACTTCACTCACAGAGCAACCAGCTTTTGACTATCACTTTAACTCCCTTATTTCACTTCTACTTATAAGGAAGCAAGTAATATGACTATTTATGCTAATTTTTTCTCGATTAGCATCAAGTAAATAGAAACATAAGCTTTTTAACAATAATTTGTTGCAGAGATGTAGAAAAAGTCATGTGAATGGAACACATCAGATATTTTTTAGACAGGGTTAAGACTGACACGGATGCTTTCTCAGAAAACAATATATCTTTATTCACTTCTTGCAAGGAATGTGTTCCCAGAATAGTGGAATTCTTCAGCCTTTGTTGAAGACCAGTGAGTTTATGTTATGAGTTGGTCAGAGGAATAGGGAGACAATGTCTTAACTTAACTACTGATGTGATAAACTTGTCATGCAACTGGAGACGTGACATCTCAGAGACATATGGTGAGAACACCCTTTAAAAATGCAATATATATATATATTTTTATTTAAATTCATGCTACTTTATTTGAAGCAACAATTTGAAATATTGTGTGGTTGATAGCTCTTAAATTTATAAGGATTAAGTAGCACACAACATCTTAATAAACCCATAATGAAAAGTAAGGGTATGACCTCATTTTGTAGTTTACACTTGCGCTCTGCATTTCTTATATGTAAAAATGAACTGTTTTCTGATTTAGTAGCAAACACTGATTATCAAAATATAAATTCATACATGCATATACTATATTGTCTAAGTTTTTGCAAAAGGTTAAATATCAGCTTCTTTCTCCCTCTTGTGAGGTGCACATTACATGCAGCTATTCATCTAAATCAAGTTTTGCATGTGTTTCTTGCACATTATCCCTTTTCGAGCCAGCTCAAATATCAGAATGCTGTCTGAAAGGTTTTTTTTTTATTTTTGTTAAACCATTTTGTTTACCATAAAATATTTATCATATGGATGAGAACATATGTATCATATGAGATATGGATTCAACATTTTCAAAATGTTGAAAACAAAAGATAAATTTAAAAATAAAATAAAGGATCCAAAAATAATCAATAATACAAACCCTAATATAGAGAAATTTCAGGTTAATGAAATATAAATACTGATATTTCTTTACAAAACAGCAACTTATTTTGGTCTGATATTTTATTTTTTAAGATAGAAAAAATGAATCCCTGTAACCTGAAGACTGAAAACTGAAAAAAAAATCACCAAAAAAATATACAAATAGACACACACATATAAATGTAATACAACTAATAATGAGAATGGCATAAAGCAATAAGATACTGATGTAACATAGATTACTGTACAATTTAGAACTTATATTGTTGAATAGCTGAATGGTTTATTCAGATAGTCTGCATTGTATGTAAATCCATTGTGTACACTATTATATTTGGCATGCGTACGAGGATCGCTGCTATCGGATGCTTTTTAATCTCTGAAGCTGGAATATATCCCTCTGTCATATGTCAATGTCAAACGCTTTCATCAAGGTCTTAAATTTCATAATTATTCACTTTCTTCTAAAATATTGCAATCTGCAGCTCTTATTTCTTCTTTGGTTTGTAACCTTTTGACAGGTGATGCCATTTTTCAACAATAATAAACAAACATCGGCTATAGAAATTAAATTTGGAGTTTATATGTGCATTGGAGTGTAAAGTTTATGCCCTAAAATGCCTCATGAAACCTTTCTCTATAGTTATGACAGAGAAAGTACACAGACTGGAAAGAGTTAAAACATATGAAAGTTGCATCATGATTAAATCATGATTGGCAATTCTCACAGAATTTAGGGATCATGATTAGATCATGATGGGCATAAAACGGTTAATATTTTGTACTTAATACAGCCATAAGAATATATTCTCTTTGATGCTGGTCAAATTTTTTGTGTTTCATTAGCACATGAATAACATTCTGCATTTCAGAATGGTCCTTACAATGGTATTTCTTTGGCACTTTATCCAATATGATATTATTTCATGCTATGATTAGTTAAACCATTTCAAGAGAAAATGTATAATTATAGGAGTCGTAGAGTTTATTTTGCTCTCATTTAGTCTAAGAGCACTCAAAGCTGTTAAACAATATAATGGCTTTGTGCGCACACATTTTACAAGATTCAGAAATGTCCATTTATAGCAACTTTTATCATATAAATATATTTTCCTGATATATCAGATTTCTCATCTACCTGTTTCTTCTAGGCTGTTATTTTGTTTCTTTTATGATGTTATTTTCATTTTCTGTGTCTTCATTAAATACATGTTTTAGGTTTCGGTGGCTGTATTATGTTCATGGTAGATTATTACAAGCTTACTGTTCATATGATTTGCATTATCATTGATATATTTATTTGGCCATTCAAAAGGTTGGAAATAAAATCAGGGTAGTTTAGTCTAAGGTAGTGTAAAGATCCAGCACCATGCACCATCATAAACAGCAATAACTGTTAAAATTGGTAATCACAAAAAATCATGCAACCGGTAACGAGACGCTTCAGAGACACCTTTGAAAACTTTGGCTTCTCCTACCCCATTAATAGCAAAATGGAAGTTGAATTTTTTTAATAAAGCCCTATATGTTTGACTCTCTTTGAGGTCACTGATTGCTAAGTTTCACAGAAATGTGAATAGCAAACCCTCTTATGGACAACCATTAGAGCAGTACTGTCCGACCTTCTTATGTGCTTAGGCACATTAACAGGTGTCTAAGAAGATACAGGCATTGCTTTCATGACAGCAACTATTTTTTGCTGCTGCTAATTACCATCATCATCATTATAATATAAATAATGATGATAATAGAATTTCAAAATATATGGTATAAACTACTTAGATTTATAACTCTCAAGAGCAAAAAAAAAAAAAAAAAAAAAAAAAAAAAATGTGCCATATCTTACATTGTTAAGGATTTAGTAAAGAAGCTGCTCCCACATTCATGGCTCCACTTGGTTCCAGTCAGTCTCTTGATCGTCATACCTTTTTTGTGATGGTGGATGAGCACCAAAATCTAAGATCCAATACAGTTGAAAATTCCTAGGAAAAACCTAATCAATTCATTGTTAAATAATTGTTTCTTCTACACTAGTCTTGTGTAGGACAAGAGCTAGAAAGGACTGAAAACTTCAATGCCATAGCCGATTTTGAATCATGAATCTCTCCTCTTCCAGTTGTTCTAACTACTGAGTTAACGTGGCATCATAGCAAATGAAATTAAATTCCATTCCATTCCATTAAACAACTATGAGATCTCAAATTATTTTGAAATGATATATCTCGATGGCAACTTTTTAATGTATTAAATGCTTTATATCTTGGGTACTTAGATGCATGGAGACCATGTTATCTGTGGTTCAAAACACAGCATTGAATTTTTCAGTCTCATTCTGACTTTCTGTAGTCTATTCAGTTTTTATTGATTTTTCCTCCACAAGTTGAAAAAGTGGACTCAGAATGAAGAAGTTTGCAATGGTGTATAACCAACAGAACCAAGAGAAGTTGAGAATGTTGTTTGTTACCAAAAACATTTGTGTCACATGAAAAATGTCATGCCTGCCAACATAAATTTCATAGTTCAGTTGGTAGAACAGAAAAGGGAAGGGCAGGTTTTTTCTCTATGTTCTCTGGTTTTCCCTGCCATCACATTCCTGCAGTGTGCCATCTTCATTCTATGTATCATCAGTGTCAAATTCTGCGGTGTCATTGTTAATCACCTTCAAAAAATATGTAGCTCTGCAGCCCTATATTCATGCTCAATAGGGGCAATAATATTAGGTTTGTTCATATTCATTGTTCCTTTCAAATTATATACATATATAATAATGGGAGTAATGGGTACAAGATAATTTCATGCAGCCATTCCAAATAAGGTTTGTGTTATGCCCCTCTTTCCTTCACTTTTGACACAAGAACAGACCTCTGTTCATTGGTTAGGATTTGAGTGCTAGACTTTTGAAATACAAACAACAGGAGATTGACACATCTAGCAAATACCTTCAAGCCACTAAGGTAAAATGCTTCCATTTTCACTCCTTTCACTGCTCACATGGTTCAATCCAATAAGAGGACAGATATAAATAATGACAACTTTTTTGCACAGAACTCTACATAATTAGTGTGAAATTTGATACTGCATGTTTACTGAAAGTTCAGAATAATCTGGTATACGTTTAGAACAAACAACTCTTAATGTGCTATCTAGGTGAGAGTCTGTTATACAGCTAATTTTGAAGATGCTCATAAATGAAAATATGACCTCACAAAGATACATCGTTTTAAAGGAACAATAAACTTTCAAAGCAACATTATAGACAATGGGATATTTATTCCTCTTGACCAAAGGCCAGAAACTGCTGAGTTGGAGTAATAAATTTCAAGGATATATTTTCTTGCTGATTTCAGATTTTGTTTTCTAACTCCTGGAGACTAAAATTTCCAAAGGTCTTGCACATTCTTCCTCCAAGTTCAGTAATGACAGCTGAAGTGAATGGATTACATTGTCAACATTGATTCTGGGGTATAAAGGAAAATATATGATTTTAATGAAAATCAGTGCCCTGATTTAAAAAATGAAGTCTGTTTTGGCTATCTAATCTAGTTTTATGATATGTACATATAGTCTATGCTACAAAATTAATTCAGCTTACTGCTATATTTTGTTATGTTGTAAATCTGCTGTGATCTTCTAATTGGTTCACTTCTGTCCTCCCTAAGTCACCCAGAGGTTTTATGTTTATATTCCTAGAACCTACCATTTTTTCTTTGTATTAGGTTTGACTTCTTGTCAGGTATTTATGTTTACATTCACAGCTTTCATAGATCTCAAAATATGTTGAACTGAAAGTTAATGTTAATACACGTTTGTCTTCTATATTATGACTACACCCTGTGACCATAATTGCAGAACATGTGTGTTCGGCTTGCTTTGTAAGTCATGGCTGATTGTTGGTATCCAACAGTTACATATGCGTTAGTGGACACATGTACCAGCAGCAAGTTCTCATGACATCGCACCTGTGATAGTTACACTTGTACAAATGGACACGTGTGTTTTTGGAAGGGTCTTTGACGTTGAAACGCAGCCTTGCGTCACCTGTATGAGTTTGTGACACCTGCTGTGGTTGACGAGTGCGACTGTCTTTAGAAGTTTCCCGGCATGTGACCGAGAAGTATAAACAGAGGAGAGAAGCCCTGTCAAGAATTCAGTTTTTCATTGGGAAGGCATCGCGTACAACAGTTGTGCCAGTTTTGACGGGAAATTCATGCGAGCAATAATCGTCTCTGCAGGGAACGTGGAAGAGAAACTATAGGCATAGTTGTTACAAAAACATTGAAGAAAGTTATTTGTGAGCCGATTCTGATTGTAATCAGTTTTTGGAAGATACAAATAGTGTTTGCTGGAGAAAGAAAGAGTGTTTATTAAACTGGTGTTGATAGCGGGAATAAACGCTCCGATGGGGGAGATGATGAAAACTTTACTCGAAGAACTAAGGAGCTTGAAAACCAGAATGAAACAGACAAAATGGATAAAAATACAACTGGACATGGAGAAAATTGACACGAAAATTAAATCAGGAATGGATGAAATGAAATTAGGAATAGAGAAGAATAAATCCATAATGGAGAAACTAACAACAGAGAAAACGACTATGAATTGTGGAATGCAGAAGATGGAGGAAAAATGGAATCTAGTATGGAACAAGATGGAGGAGAAAATGAATTAAGGAATGAAAAACCTAAAGAAGGAGATTGCGAACAAAATCAATGAATGACTAGCCGGTGTGTAAAAGGAAGGCGAAGAACTTGGCGGAAGGATGAAAAACTTTCACCAATGCTTTAGTACCCTGAAAGATCTTAGGGAAAGGGTGGAGAGCTTAAAGGAACGATAAAAGACCACAACCAAACCTTTAATGTCCTGGAGGGAAGACTCGTCGGAAGAACAAAGCAACGGAGCACAAAAATGGAAAAGATGCTAGATGGAAAGCTAAAATACTTGAAGGTCGAAACGACAGGACGCGATACAGCATCTGGACGCGTCAAGCCACCCAAACTCGACGAAACATCCACCTTCGAAGTTTTCCGCAGACAGCTCGCCCCCGTCGACACCCCAACCGATGGTCAGCAGAAGAGCAAGCCGCACATTTGATAGCAAGACTCCAGGAACGGGTGGCAGAAATACGGAATGCGGTTCCAACGTCGGCGATGTCCGTATATATCTGGGACACCCTCGAGAGCCGCTTTGGGAGCCATCGCCCGACTGCCGTCTACCGCAGTCAACTTAAATCGAGGTTGCAACAGCTAGGGAAGTCGATGCAAGAGTTCGTCCTGGGAATTGAACAGCTGGAAACAAAACTCTGATGAACTTACTACCAAGATAGGTGTCCCAGGAAGCCACCTACTCGTTTATCGACGGGGTGCGTGACACTGAGATACGACAGCGCCCTATGCTCGGCTACTACAAGACCATCCACGAGATGTTAACTGCCGCACTAAGGATGGAGACAGCCAAGACAACAGCTGCGCTGACCTCGAATACGAGAAGTATTCGACGCGACAGGGACAGAGACAACCCACAGACGACGAATGGTGGGTGCTGGGTGTGTAGCTAATCTGGACACCTAGCGAGAGACTGTCCACAACAAAGCCTACTACAGAAATACGCTTTCCAAGGCACACTTCAAGTAGTTATACAGTCAGCCATTCCATCTGAGAACTGACCACTCCGTGCATTGCAACTGCCAGTATCATTTCAGCGATGCCTGCAGCTGGCTGGGACAGCGCTGGCCTGAGGAGGTAGCAGCTGGCAAATGCTGACTTATGGCCACTCCTGAGAGAAGTGGAGGCAGGGACTAGACCGAGTTGAGAAGACATCACACCCAAGAGTAGTGTGTACAACTCTTACTGGACCAATTGGACCTACTTAAGACTGATAAAGGAGTACTGTTCCAAGAATGGGAGCCACCTGATGAGAAGATCCAAAGAGAGCAGCTAGCTGATTCTCTCATGAATTATAAAAGGCCATGAAAGCCCTGGAGCAAGCACAACTGGGGTCTTTGGGGGCACATTTGGTACCCAACCAAACCATTGGCAACCTGGTAGCTGGTGTCGCCAATGTCATGTTTGTCCGGCAAGTCTTAGCACACAGACCAGGAGCCGGGGTCATATGCAACAGTATAACATGAGAGCACTTTTCCAATGAATAGTAAACGATATAGCTGGGCCATTCCCTATATGAGACAAAGGCAACAAGTAGCTGTTGGCCATCATGGATTACTTCACGTTGATGAGGGGTACACCATTCCTAACCAGGAGGCCAAGACCATCGCGAACTGCCTCATAGAAGAACTGTTTTGTCACTGCAGGGTATCGCTGGAACTGCACAGTGATCATGGCAACAATTTTGAGTCTAAGTTGAGGAGCAAGACTCTGGAGCAACTTGAAGTGTACAAGACTTGCACAACACCTCCATGGTCAGATGGCATCCTTGAGCGGTACATCAAGACTCTAGATGAACACAGGAAGGCTGTGGCCAATCACCAAAGAGATTGGGCAGAGCAGGTGCCACATTTCTTGTTGGTCTACCACTCGTTAACCCACTACATCACTGGTTTGACCCCTCCAGTTATGTATTTGGCAGAGAGCTGCGTCTACCATGCATCCTGATATTTGGAAGCCCTACTGGTGCAATATCCAGCAGTCAACTGCATGGAAAATTTTATAGACTGGCTTCACCATATGCATGAGATGGTGCTTCAACACATCCAGATTGTGAGTGACCGGAAGAAGACCCATTATGACTGGCAGTCCAACTGCCAAGGTTTCCAACAGGGCAATTTATTGAGGCTATATCGCCTTACTCGAACCAAGGGATGCAGCCCCAATCTTCAACAACCATGGCAATTATTGTACCTTGTGGTGATGAAGAGGATAAATGTCATTTACTGCATCCAGAGGCTGCCCTGAGGGAAGAGACTAGTATTATACTTGTATCATCTAGCTTGTTACGATGGTGCTGATTGAGACGACCAGCACTAGCAAGGGAGCAGTGCGACTTCTAGTCTTGGTGAGAACCTGGCCTATTGAGTCATCCAAACAAAATCTTAAGGCAGTGTTACTATATAATGGAAACAAGTTAGCTTGAGTACTGCTTGCACATTCTACAAACCTAAGAGAGTTTTATAAAACTCTGAAGCCTGTTCTTGGGCAAATGAAGTTCTGCAATCAAGAGTAGCAAGTATTTGGTGACTTGAAGGTCACTGGTCTGTTACTAGGATAACAGGGAGGTAACTCAGATGTCCCTTGGTTTCTTTGTGAATGGGATAGTTGCACGAGAGACAAACATGGCCAAACTGACCAATAGCCTGGGAGGCAGTAACTGGAACCTGGATCAAAAAAAGTATTACTAATGTGCCTATTGTCTATTTTCAAAAATGTATACTCCCTCCACTACTCAGAAAACTTGGCATGATGAAACAGTTCGTGAAAGCACTTGACAAAAGTTGCCCCTGCTTCCAAAGAACTTACAAAAGTTTTCATCATTGTCATAGGCTAAACACAGAGAGGGAGTATTTGATGGATTCAGAGATAAGGAAATTGATGAAAGATGTTACTTTCACCAGTTCTATGAATGATTTTGAATAAGATACAAGGAATGGATTCAGAGAGGTTGCTAAGAAATTTCTGGGCAATATGAAAAACACTCAATACAAAGAAATTAACAGAAATATGCCAGAAATGTTCACACTGTTTCACAAGTTTGAGGCTTCATTTCCTCAAGTCATATCTTGGCTACTTCCTGTCGAATTTGGGAGCTGTTAGTGAAGACCAAGGTTTCACCAGGGCCTGAAAGATGTTGAGCAACATTATCAAGGACATTGGGATGTATATAGGATGGACAATTACTGCTGATATCTTATGTTTAATAAATCTAACAGAACGTTTGACAAAATCACATACACTGATGTTCCATGGGAAAAGAAACAGAGTTACAAAGGTAACTAACATACATTCTCAAATTTAGTTATGCTTTCAAACTGGTATTTTTCTATATGTTTTTTAAAAAGATGTATACGAGTGTATTATGTTTTTGCAAATTTTACATTTATATTTACATTGAACACTGTCATATTGTCAAAATAAGATGTGTTATGAAAAATGGAATGCATTTTGGAATTCTGTGCACTGAAAACAGTAAAAGTCACCTATTTTTAATCCTACTACAGAAGTAGTTCTCACTTATAACCTAGTGTTACTGATAAAATTAGTGTTGAAAAACTGGCCAAATTTGCTTCTAAATTCTGTGGTTAGGACTTTAAGCTGTTGAGAAAGGGACAGAAGAACTCAATCATGGACACTTATGGTTTTCATAATGTTACTATCCTTTATTAATTTCAGGAATACATTAAATATCTCTTCTAGGATGTTCATGAAGAGGCAGCACTTTTAATACCCTCCTTAATAGTAAAATAATGAAAGACAATTGTAAATGCATACAACATTCCAATATTGAAATATTAGTGTTTTCATCACACTCTTTTACAGAATGTCCACATGATTGTAGGTTCTGCTGAGGTGAAATTTTATGTAGACGTCTGGAAACTGAAATTACAACAGCAGAAGTTAGAAGTCTGTTAAACATGTGTAGCTATTGTTGGGATAACAATTGAGTTTTATGGAAGGCACAGTTGAGGTTTATCTTTGTGACAATCAAACTGAAGTAGTGCAGTTCGGATCATTGGTTCTTTAACTACTTCTGCATCATTGAATTTTTTTCACCTACTCCAGCTAAAGCTCAAGACACTTTGTAAGCCATATTTGTGTTTTACTGAACTGGCTTTGTAAACATACATAGCCTTAATTTTAATTTAACTTTTAAGTCTCTAGCTTTGTATTTTTATAGTACAGAACTGAAAATGTTCTTTTAATTTCCTTTGATTTGTTAATAAACTACTTTTAGATTACTTTTCTGGAGACCAACAGGTTACTCTTACACAATAAACACCAGACTTTCCTCCAAGTTTGACAAAATTTTTCCCAGTCATTGTTAAAACTCTATCTTTGCTTTTAGCCATAATATTAAGAACAATTGATCATCACAGAAGACATGTAATTGAACCCACACTCACAAGCTCCAAGTTATACTACGTATTTGGCCCAGAAATGACTCCCTTCCCTTGATATTGACAAATAATAATTATCAAAAGAACAAATTTGTTTTTTGCTGCATATCTTTGTTTACATTAAAGTGATTTTCTCTCCAGTTCCCAAGTTGAGGTCAGAGAAAGGCAGAAATTATGGTAGGATTGGGGGGCATAGGTTGAATCTGTCTTTCCTGTCTATGGTAGAACATTTTGTGACATTACAATTGTACAGTTGCTTCAAGGGATTAAAGCATTATTAGCATAAACACCCTCTTATTCAGAAGAAAAAAGGAAATGACTGGTCTGTTTTGTTAGGGAAACAGTGAACACAGCTTTAAGAGTATGAAAACATTCATGGGTGTGTCTTGGAAAGGTTACTGAAGCAGTTTTGTCATAAAATTTGAGTTTGTATTATAAGTCATTGGAATAAAAATTTGCTTATGAAGGACATCAAAAAAGTACTTCATAAGCCCCATGGCATCTGCAGGTGCAGCATTGAGTAGAGCCACGTTAATTGGCATCAGTGATTTCTGCTAGTATGTTAGCTAAATCCTATAATTTTTAGCTTGGACTTGAGCCACCTACACAAAGTGATGTCCACTCCTTGCCATTCCATAGCCATACACACAGCTTCAAAAGTCATTAGTTAAAGCTGTTTAATATCTCAGAATATTCCTAAAAGAATCTCTTAGGAGTGTAATATTTTTTCTATCTTCCCAAACAGATGGTAAAGAAGTGTTTTGCATGATTTTACTGTTTGATAAGCATATATATCAACTAGTTTATAAAGTGGAAATTCAAAATCCAGAACTCATATGTCTACCTTAGAAGTTACCTAGAGGTTAATGCTTTCATTCATAGTGAAAGTCATAGTCATAAAAGCTTGATATCTCACTAGTACTCTGCAGTATAAAATAGTAATATTATGCAATGTACTTACAAACTTTTATTCTCACATGATTTTAAGAATTAAATGTAAGTCCTTTCTGCTCATAGTAACATCCTTGTTTATATTCACATT
Source organism: Hymenopus coronatus (assembly GCA_030762935.1). Taxonomy (NCBI): domain Eukaryota; kingdom Metazoa; phylum Arthropoda; class Insecta; order Mantodea; family Hymenopodidae; genus Hymenopus; species Hymenopus coronatus. The sequence goes on from CM060900.1 coordinate 295,454,755, forward strand.
CAAAAGGAAGTAGAAATTTACTTAACTAGGTTCTGTTTATAGTTATGGCTGTAAATACGTTATAAGTATAAAGTAAATAATTTTTTTATGAATATTTTGATTAAATTATGTTGTAATACAGCTAGGTGCAAACAATAATAGTGATGATGACTATTACAGTAGTAATGATAATGGGCCACTGTCTCTTGAACCATCTTGCTCTTCCAAGCTAAGAAATTCAAATGTACACTTCTGCTCTATGGTAAGCTTTTCTGCTCAAAATATGATGTACAGTCATGGAAAAAATGATTGAGTGCTGTAACCTTTCAAAGTATTGCTTCAGCCTCACGGAAGCACATGAAGTTACACAAGCTGGAATTACACATGCACATGCGCTAAGCTACAAAACATGCTTTTATACAGCGAATTAAGATGTAGTTTATTGCATAATAACATAAAATAGCAACTAGGGAACAACTAAAATAATTGTTTTTCGCTAACATGCACAAAAACACTAAAAAATAAACCAAACCTTGATGGTTGAGCGGTCCGCTACAGTTTTTTATAATCAGGGAATAAAGTACTTAAGAGTAGAAATGGCCCAAGCCTAACATGCTCCGTTTGAAACTCAGTGTGCTACTTAGCGTAGGTTCGAGCCCAGTAAGCTGCATATATATTTTTTTTTATTTATTATTATTTTGTTTTTTAATTAATAGTGCTCTTTACGACTGATGTAGATTAAGTTATATAAATCATTCACTCTGTGAAATGTGAAATCTTTATTTGCTGCTTTTGCAAACTCGAAAACAAAGAAAAACACTGCAACCTTATCTCCAGTTTCTTTTAAATGCAACAAAAGGCTAATAAAACAAGAGAAAACAAATTCTAATATTTGTGTGGTCCCCATTATTTGCTATTGTTGCCCTCAATTTTTGGGGCATGGTATCCACTAGCATATGAAAATAAGGAATGTCTTCTATAGTGAATCTCAAATGTCTGTCATGGCACACCAGAGTTCTGTAGCATTATTCAATCTGAGACTTCGAGAAAGTCTCTGCTTTACTTTCGTCCAAACATGTTCAATTGGGTGGAGATCTGCTGACTTTGTAGGACACAGTATCTGTTCTTAAGATATTTGTGTGCTCTGAAAACCACTTTTGAACTTTGGCCAAATTGTGGACCAAATGATTATCCTGTTGGAATTTAATAATACCTTCAGGATAACACTCTTGGGCAGATGGAAGCAGAACATGTTCTAGAATTTCAGTATAGGTTTCCTTATTCAGCTTTCCATGATCATGTTCCAGCATACCTGCACCTTTCCGAGGTATCCATGCCCAAGCAGTAACACTCGTTCAACCACTCCTTGAAGCTATTGCACCATTTATCAAGGAAATTATACAGGAGAAACATGAGTATGGCAAAACAATGATGTCAAATCAAAATAGAGATAACTCTTGAAATAATTAAAACGAAAAATAAACACAATGGTGTCATCTCTTGAAGTAATGCCTCCAGCAGTTCCAAGAGACATAATTATATATGACAGGAAGTAGGGGTTTTTAGTTGGGGAAAATCCAACTCCCACACAGATTGGTGGCTGTCAAAGATTTTCCTCTACTATAAAAAGAAGAGAAAAAAAAACACTCCTTGCACGAATGGCCAAATAATGCATATCATATCGAGTATCACTAGGCCTGTAAACAAACACAGTTGAATTGACATCTGCAGTAGATTGTTGCTTCGTCGTAGAAAACTACTTCGCTCCAATTGAAGTGCTCGTACTGTACAGTAAATGCCAATCTGTCAATTTTGTGAGCTTCCTTTGCTACCGCATGTCTACGCCGAATTCCGGCATCTTTACAGCGGTTGCTAACCGTCCATGCACTATCCGAGAATAAAGATAAAGCCTTATATTCAGCGGCCATCAGAAACGGATCTCTTTCGACCTCTACCATGAGAGACATTTCTTCATTCTCGGTAGGTACACGCGAGCGACCAGTGATGTTCCTTGCAGCAACCTGTCCCTCTTTACAATATAAATTTGCCACTTCCTCGCAGTGGACTGTGGAACATAACAAATGCTACCCGCTCTGGTGGCCGTATAACCCTGTGAAACCAGGGTGATAACAGCAGAACATTTATCAAAGGCCTCTGACTTTGCTGAGGTATGAATGAATGCGTCGTGGTAGTGATTGAAGACCTCTTTCGGCGACTAATGGAACCAAGCACAAACATTTGACCAACCCAGAAAGAAACACAACTGCGACAAAAGGATCAAACTTACAACAGTAGTTGTAAACTTTGGCCATTATACATAAAATATATATATGCATATTATCTAATACTCAAATTATAACTAATATAACGGAAACTTTGTATTAGTATAAATTAAGAATGTGAAATAGAAAATATGATAGAAGAAACAACATAAATGGGGGAGAAAAAAGTTATGCTGTTACAGAGGTTCAAAATTTTCAGAGCGCTTGCGTTACCTCTGAGTTATATCTGTTTGGGTCACTAGGTGCTGCTGCCACATGCATGTATGTGCTGTAGTACTAGTCATGGTTCTTATGATAACGTGAATCATTTATCGTATTCCAGGTACTTCATTGCTTCTGAGCCAGCTCATTGGTTGATTCAGTTGATTGGGAATTGGTTGCTCCACCTGTATATATAACTACCAGTGAGAATAGCATCAGGTAGAAACACTTCTGGGTTTATTTACTAATTGGCTAACGAAGAATGGGTAGCATGGCGCTCGTTGCCGAATTCTTCATCACGAACCAAAAATAAATACGAAACATGATGCAAGACTGTTAATGCATTCGACAGGTGATAACGTATGTCGCAGATACTGTTGGGTAAGTCTAGCTGCATATTGGAAATAGCGACCAGTGTAAACCTCACTGTAATACAAAGTGGGACTTGGAAATATCCTGCTCTCAGAGTCCGCTCAATCATTTTTTCCATGACTGTACACTGAGGAACTATAATATTTGTGGTATACTCGCTCTTAGAATGTCATAATTACCTATGTATTATACCATTCTAAAGCATCAGAAATTGCTCACAGGAAAAGTGGCTGTGGTTTCGGTAGGTCGGCCAAAAGGACAGCACAGTGCTCCAAGAGGTGGTCCACCAAGGTCATGGACCAATGCTGAGCTTACAGAAGCTCTACAGCATGTGTGGAACAAGAAAATGACAACATCACAAGCATCCAGAATCTTTGGAATTCCATACAACAGTCTCCTTATGTATGTACGAGGAAAGTATGGCAAATCACTCAAGTTAGAACAGCTAAAAAAGGATTGCTTAGGCGGTCCTGGTGGTCCTCTGGAACTACTGGGACTGGGGCCAATAGGTTCTGTTTCAAGCAACAACAACAATAATAATAACAACAACAACAATAATGCAAGTGGTAAAGCTGCAGCTGGAGAGGACACATTAGCTCCACCTGGTTCAGAACATGAACTAGTCTCGGTGGGTGCCGGTGGATTCAATCCATATTCAACTGCTAACTTTTACCCTGACTTTGGTGCCTCATTTCCTGTACCCGTGAGCATGATTCACCTGTTACCTCAATCAGAAAAGAACAGAGAATTATTTCCTCCTTCCATCCCCCTTCCATTGGATGTATCAACAACTGGTAAAGATGATAGCAGTAGTGGAAGAAGATCTCGTGAAAACAATGGTTCCATGGAGGATGAACATAATTCAGCTGCACAACAGCAGCAAAAGCAGCAACAACAACAACCTACACCATCACAACCTGCTCCATCTTCTCTGCCACCACCAAGAGAGGATACTGGTAACCAGCTTGTTGAACAGAACGGGCAAAACTAGTGCTTGGTGAAACTCAATAGTGCATCTTACAAGAGACTGCTAAAATAGAAAGCAGATCCTTCTTGCTTAATAATAGAAATATTTGTTGTTTACCAGAGCAACAACCATTTTGTGTTTGAGAAATGGCTACACAAGCTTATGGACAGCAGATTTTGTATGGAAGTTGCATCAGAATACAATTAAATTTTTATACAGTAATATATTAATTTTATACATAATGTAATAAACATTTACCTCAAACTTTTCTAAGTAGCTCTTACAACTTTTGTAATGGATTCTTTTGTCTGCAGTTATTTTTTAAGCATTAAATGAAACAGTAGATTGTGTCATGTGTGATCTTGATCAAAATGGAGGTTCTCTGGAAACAGCAACATTGCGCTTTCATACCAGATCTAAATGAAAAATTATGTGATTGTTAAAAGTATGGGTGCTGGTAGAAAATATGAAAAATACAGAAAAAACAGAAAAAAATCATAAGTTAAAAATAGTACAGGGAAACCTCTATGTAGTAAGAAAATTGTGATGTAGCAGACTAAAGTTGTTTTGGGCCACTGAGAGGTCTTTTGTTGATATTATTGCAGCGTGCTTCCTGGGTAAATAACCAGAAACAAGATGAATACCTACATCTAGTTGGTCCATGATTCTGACATAGTAATAATCTATTTTATTGTTTATCTACATGGCTGATTGTTTACTTTACAAGACTGACTTCAAATGCCAATGTTCCATGTATTTATATTTAATTATAATATTATCACATCTTAATTAAGTTATCATTTTAAAATAACAGCAACAGTTCCTGCAGATATTTATACCAAATATTGCATAATTTTAAGTTTGAAGGTAAAAGATGAAATATGAATTTTTAATAGTTTACAGAGTACTATATTCACAGTTCACATATAAAGTGATAGACAGTAATCATTTTTGTAATCATTTTTCAATAGTATCAATGAGAAAAAAGTGTGTTTGCAAGTTGTAACAGGCACATTGAGGCAAGAATGTGCCAAATGTGATTATTGGAAACAGAACATGAATACAACAGAGTTAATATAATGATTTTTAGGTCAAACACACAGTATTTTTTTTAGTTGTGATATAGGCAAATGCAGGGATAAAGAGTAGCGATGTTTACATATTATACTACTGTGCGAGAGTTATTGGTTGTTAACAAAATGAGAGAGTGGTGGTTTTGAACTGTACCAAGCGTTCCTTACCTCTTAATGTCAGAGAGTGTAATTAAATTGTTTAACAGATAAACCTGCTTTGATGGCAGATTTCCAGGGCCCATTTGAAGACTGAGGAAACTTTTGAGTTACAATGTATAAGTACTCTACAGTTTAAAATAGGTACTTCTATCATTACACTGAACAAAATTGCATATGTGTTTGTGGTTGAAATGTTAATGAGATTTTCTAGAGAAGATGCACACCCATCATACTAATCTCTAGTTCTAGTTATATAGACCAGTATGAACACATATATGAAATATAATTGCACACATGTATACATGCAAATTATTTTAGATAACTTGGACCATAGCGTATATTTGTTTTTTGTGTCCCTTTTTCAAAATTAAAAAAAAAAAAAAAATGCTCTAGTGCATAGTTCTAGACTCTCCATAATATTGTAACCCTGCTGAGCTGACTGTTCTAGACATTTGCTTTCTAGTGCCTACCATTCCTCAAAAGTGTTAAATTAGTTATTCATAAAACATGTGTACTGTGGCTTGTAAGTTGTTTGGTAAGCTTAAGTTTCCCAGAGGAAAACCTAAAACTGGAGTGAAATACGTGATATTTATGTTATTGTAAGAACTCAACCAAATTACACTGTTAATAGCCACCTTATTAAATTTCACCAATCCAGTTTATTAGTCTCCACCAATTACTTGCAGGTATCTAACAAACAACACCCACATTGCATACAACTACTTATGTTTGTAGTAATAAATCAGGGAAGTGACAAATACACATGTACATAAAGGTTACAAACATAACACAGAGGTAAAATTAATAAATAATATATTCTGCTGGGAAAAACTGGAAAACGCTAGCACACAAATGCAGTCAGGGCTTAAATGTATTGCTTAAATATTTAGCATAACCACAAGTAGGGAACATATACATTTTTCCAGAAAGGGTACACTTAGGCCATTATTGCATTTATGTTTGTTACTAATGTTCACAATAAACAACATACACAGTATTTATATTCTATATACATGCAGTTATATACATTTATATACACCTTATATTAATGGTAAACTCATCTCACAAAGATCATACCATGGATTGGATAGCATTTCCTATTTCTGCTCAATGGAAGTGGCAGTGCCAAAATTTCACATTACAGTTTATTGCTTGTTTTCTCTCTTTCTTGGCTTTAATTTTATTTAAGTCCATGGATAAAGCTTTGTTGGTTGAGAGTACAGTGAACACAAATATACACATTTTCATATACACAACTAGATTCACAGAGATTGTCTATATTGGAGCACAGGAAATAGAGTTGTTTTCAAACGTGTGTATTTTCAGCTTTTCTGTTAGTACAATCAACTAAGCAGTAGAGATACAACTACAAAAACTGCTTTTCTCTTTATAGATACTGCCAAGTTTATGCTTAGTTACATAATAAATTTAGAATTACTACATTACATATATATCTCTTAGGGATGATTTTTTATACAAATGAGCAACTTAATTATAAGAGCTAATGCATTATGTTTGGTTGAACTCTATTTTTGTGCTCCAGTTTGAGATAACATATTTTTTCAATGCTGAAACCTTGTGATATCATTTGTAAAAGATATGCTTCTGTCCTAAAAAAAATTGTATTGTTAACTGTATATAATGCTTGTCAAATGTATACTTTTTCCCCTACAGCCATGATGTTAATCACAGAGATTTATACTCTTCAGAAGATAGCCATATGCAGTATTTATCTTAGCTGCCATTATTTGATAGATGGGACATGCTCACACAACACCAGTGACCCAAAAGACTGAATGCCAGCTGGCAGGTGCAAGGGAATTTGATTTTAATGTCATGCACATAGTTACAGAACTTTTCTGACTAGCTATTTCAACACCTTATTTTGCATCCCATCTATCGGTATATAATGAATTGTATAGTTTTTGTGAAAGAATGGAAGTCATACATTACATTTTAGATAGTATCACAAATCTGTCCTGGAAAGTTCAGGGTTAAATAAAAACTATTAAACAATAATTACATTACAATTCAGGACAAACTCATATTTTCATAGCAAGGAGAGTTTCATGTCTTCTGTTATGCCCATTTGTAAATATACATATATAAATAAATTAACAACAACAACAATAATAATAATAATAACAATAACAATAATAATAATAATAACAATAATAACAACAACAATGGATTTGGTCCTTTATGATACAAAATAAGAATGAAGTGCTGTACAAACTATTGTGCTTATTTCATTATATGTTCCCCTATTAAAGCATCGATTTCCGCATTTTTTGCAATAAATTTTATCCATGGGATATTTATTGGAAAAAATCTATGCTAAGAAAATTGAGATATATGATCATATTAGGCACTAAAAATTACAAAAATGACATACTTAAATGCCTAGTGAGCAAATGTAATGGAGCTAAAAACATACATCTTTATAACATCTGCAAATGAATATAGCTATATTTTTATGTCTTATGTTCTTTGCAGAGAGTTAAATTTCATCACAGAGTTTAATTTTTGTGCTCATTTTAAATAGTTGCTATTTCCCACATCTGTTGTCTTCAAGAAATTGCAACAGAAATTATTTTTAAATGATATATTTTTCACTGTAATAAAACATATAGGGGATGCTTACAAACAGTTTGTATCACAGCATAAAAATGAAACAAAAAGTTTAAAAAAAAAGCACAACTTGTTGCAATATTAGACATATTTTCCCCTCAAGAAACAACTATTTTCATTCATTCCTCATAATAATTGCAGGGTAAGTTCCAATAAAGGGACAGCTTTTCATATATATACTGTTTTCACTAAGTACATACGTACAAATGCATGCACCCATGACACATCAATAGGTAACTGTAGTAGAGATTCTCTATTTAACCAATTTCAGGCTTCCATCAAAAGGGCATGCAGTTTAGATACATTAATATTATTGAATTATATAAATTATATATACATATATATGAGTGTATGGTGTATGCATCTATGTGAACGCATGTTGGTTTCATTGTTTTATTAACAAATGTGAATCGTGTTGTGTTGAATGATGGTAGTTTTAAGTTTCTTACAAAGCATTGTACAAGGTGCAACATTGCACTTACTGAGAATTTCATCAGTTTGTGTTAAAGCAGTATTATTTTACCAATGAAGAACTTTGTGAAGTGTTTGTTAATTGGGCAGTTGTTTATATTTTTTTGTTTGTGAAAATCTTCTATGAATATATTTTATTTAAATATTCTTTTATAAATGATTACTAAGGTGGAAATGGTGAAATGGCTGTTTTAGACATGCTTGTGAATATGGATCAAGTGTGTACATTTTTGAGAGTGAGGCAAGTGAAAAGTACAGAAGTATGTATGTGTGTTAATATGGTTGTTAATGTTAGAATAACTGCCCACTCAGGTCTCATAATAAGAGGATAAACAAAACTTATCATAAGTTTACTTGTTATGGTGGCTGTTCTATTTTTCTGAGTTCCTTTATAAATGATGTTCTTTTTTCAAGATCATATAGCAATAAAATAGACAAACTAATTTAATATTAGTGCACATTCCATATATGTATTGTTTAAAATTATAAAAAAGTTAGTACATATATTGTTTCAATTATATTCAGTTTCATGTGCTGTATTTTAATTTTGATCCTATGGTATCATTGCTGAAAAAAAAAAGTTTTGAAGTTCCTTTAATTCATAAATACAGTATTATGAGTTTGTGATGTTTTATGAAATCTTTCATGATATTCTATTTTATATTTAATATATTATCATAATCAGTTTACACACCAGACTGTGAAAACTGAAGTTTCATAGGCTTATTGTTTGGTGGTTGGTGTAATAATCCTTAGGATTCTTTAGGTTGGTTGAATATTAAATTTCAGTATTTAAAGCAGAGTTAATCCTACTCATTTTATTTCTTTCAATATCTGTATCATAGGTATAGCCATGGAAGGAATTCCAATATAAGATATTCCATCAGTTGCTAAAGTAGGTATTCATTTTCAGCATAAGTTATTCATTTTCACTAAGTTTTTAAATGTGTAGAATTAATATTATAATTTTGCAATTTGATAGATAATTTAATTATACATTCTGAGGTGCCACATTCTCTTGTACATTGCTTTCTGGTTTAAAACAGTATTAAAGTATTTAGCCAGCCTTATACTTCATGAAACAATCCCCCATGGCTGTCGGAATCAGGGTATTTGTTCCCCAGACATACCCCTTCCCTGAGAACTGTTTGAGATTGGTACCCCATGGTCTAGCCATTCCAGATATGTATTAAGTCAACGCCATGGCAGCATTCCAAGAAAAGCACTATGTTTCTCCAGCTGTGGATTCTGTTAATTAAGACTTGCACAGCTAACTTTCTCAATTGACATTTTATGGATTGAAAGTTTACAGTCTTTAAGGTATGGGAACATGAAATCTGCAGTTGGAGTCAGTGTAAAAGGAAAGCAGCATTAGCCATGACTGACCTGTAAACAGTGTGCTAATATTGCCATTTTGAAAATCAGAAGTGCATATTTGTCAACACTGTGATGAAATAGTGGCTCTTATTTGTTACTCTGCAATTACTGTGCTCCTAAGAAAATGTTCCTTTGGTTGTGAGTGTAATTTATTTACATTTTGACATAGGGTTGGACTTTGCGATACATATTTCCATGTCTGTTAACTATTAGTGACAGTTCTGTGATTACTTGCATTTTAATGTATCAAAATATTTTTCTCTGTTTTTTTCTTTAATTATATTCTATAGTTATTGTTTGTTTTAATTATTTCTTTATTTTATCTTAGTTCCTATTTAAACATTAAGAGAAAAATTTGAATGACCTTAAAGCTGATTTTGCTTAATATCTGCAACAGTTTATTTTGCTGATCATAATTAGTTTGGCTGTATAGTTATAAAAAAATGCAATATTCTAATAATTCATTGACCCTTTAAAATATAACCATTAAGTACTGAATTTCACATTTCCTCCTTGAGCAGTTGAATTTTAAAAATTTTATAATGTGTGCATGTGTGTGTGTGTGTGCATGCGTGCGTGCGTGCGTGTGTATGTGTGTGTGATTGTGTGCATGTATGTGAGTGGGTGTGTGATAAAACATGTTGCTTAGCATTATATAATGTTATAATATTTTATTTGCCATCCACACTTGAGAGAGATTATGCTTTTAAGCAGTAACCAGGAAGCACATTCTAAGGAATATTTTATTGCTAACAATACCAATTACTACCTCACTTAGATTCATACAGCTAATACCATTGTGTAGTTCCTAGAAGACTTACTAAAATCTATTTGTAGAGTGTAAGAAAATTAATTTTTGACAGGTTCAACAGTTAGGAAAACATTCCATTTTCAGTGTTCATTTCAACATGGTGCCGTCTTATCCAGGATGTCTTTCTGGAAAGATACAAATAACAGAATATATTAATAGAAATACATATTTATGTTTTTGATTTTCTAGAACTTTTTATATACAGTTACATCATATCACTAAGTACAGATATCATTACAGGGATTCATATATTTTTTCAATAATATTGACTTTTATCCTTGTATGAAAAAAGGTGATGAAGCTCTATATATTTTACCTTCATCTGCCTTTTTTCTTTTTTTTAAGAAATGGTTATCCAAGTTAGATCATACAGTTTTACCTTTTCATGAAGTTTTATCGCATAACTAAGTAATAACGTTGTTGGTCAGAATTAGTTTTTATCAACAAAACACTAAACCTGTATTGGTAAGGATATTGCTTGTTGTGCAGATAGTGTTGTTTGGTATGAGCATATGTTTTATATAGAGATAGTAGGGCACATTTTTTTCAAAACTATTATCTTTGGCAACCACACTTGTTGGTGTCAAACTATGCAATTGCTTAGCTTGGTAAGATCAAAGTAGTATCATAAAAAAAAAAAATATTCCCTCTGACTGTACAGAAGTGGAAAGTGTACTGTCATGATTGTTGGTCAGCTGCCAGGATTTTGTAAAGAGGTGCCAGGTGTGTTGTTCCTGTATTGGTAGTTAGAATATTTATACATCATTCCCACTCTAATTATTCCATATTAGACCTTGAACTTGAATGTCCATAATGGGACAAAACATAGGCTCTTAGTATTATAAACTGGCAATTGGCTTGACCATGGGGCTCATACATAATTATAAGAGTAACAATATGTTAAATAATAACTAGTTATATGATATTTCAATGTAAATGTATTGTGCCCCAATTCCTACATCTGTACAGAATGGAAGCAAAATAAAGACTTTAGTCTATATGTTATGCAGTATATGCAGGAAATAATTATTCACAGACAAACTGCTGATATTGCAAGTGTTGAATGATTGCTGTTTGCTAATACCTACATTTTTAGATATCTTATTACACTAATTGTGATCAAGCTATAGTGGTTTTCCAGCTGCTTCATATGATACTGTAACTTCATTTTGTGAATTAATTATCCTCCTCCACCACCACCAATTATTAAACATTTCAATCAGGCAACGCCAGTGCTGGTAGTTGTGGACCTCATTTAGCAAATTTCAGAAAAGGTGCTCTGCATCTATATATATTGTATATATGCATAATGTATACATAAACTGCTTTGAAATTATCACTTTTAGGGGAAGGAGGGGTGCTCACCTAAGGAAAACTTAATAGCAACTTCTCAGAATATACCTAAACATATGGATTTTTAGTATTATACAGTCATTAAATATTTTTCTTTACCAATGAATAAATTTTATTTGAAAAAATATTATATTATAGGAATTAAAAATTAAGTTATAAAACTATGCACTGACCATGATTGCCCAATGCTTGAGGGTAATAGCGCTCAGTTTGGTCATTTCAAAGTTACACAAATCACACTTATAATTTTGTGGTTTATCAATTCCACTTCAATTTTTATAGGCCTAACTTGCGCAAATGGTGCATCAGAACCAGACTTTACCATTTCAACCAAACTCTCCACAAACCGCACAGGTATCTTTATTATGTTCTCCCCACAATCAGGAAATGGAGTGATGTCTAGTTTGTCTTCATCGCACAACTATTCTTCTTCTGAGCCTCTGCATTTTTTCTCTTTCCATTTTCTTTGCCCTATAATTTGATGCAGCTGGTGTGATTGACCTGAATTTACTGTTCTGAATGCTGCTTCCACTGTCTCAAATGACCATGTTACCTTATTCGTACTCCTGTACCTTATCCTAGGCATACATAATGTAAATTAATGAATAACATGTAAATATTGTAATTAGATAGCATTATCTAGATTACAAAATGAGTTTAATAAAAATAAAAGGAAGATATTTTAATTAAGTGCTGAAAGAGTTAAATTTCATAATTAACATTCACAGATAATAAGTTAAAAGCTAATTATAAAATCCTTGCCAATTTTAATAATTTATAATTTAGTAATAGGCATTTTAAGGATTAGAAATGCTCACATATGAATGCTTTATTTCTCTTTATCAAATTTATAATAAACCTCTTAAAGATAAGGTAAGTAATGCTGCACAGTTGGGAAGTAACGCTGCTCACCTGAGGGTCCTCCATGACCATTTTGGAATTCTTTGCGAATAGTGAAGAAACCAAACGGCTTTTTATGCTGTAATATATATTAATGGAAAGCCATAAGCATCCCCATTCTCAATGGGATAACTGAAATGGACAGAAAATAATGGTTAATCACATACCTTCAGGTTTATACACACTAATTTCTATAATAAGTTCTTGCTGAAAATATTCTGGCAGATTAGAAAAAAAACTTCTTCCCTTGCTTTCACCATTCAAATGCTACAAACTTTATTAAGTCTGCCACAAGATGTCAGTACCTCCTGGACAGGTCCAACTCTCAATTAAGCCGAAATACTTGCATATGAGCGCCATTACCTGCCGAGCGGTATTACCTTCTGTTCCCCTCCTCTTGGAAATTTAGTGAATGACTTTAATCAGAAATAGAGGGATTAATGTATAATTATTCTCTTTCATACACTTTTTACTGTATTTTTCTCCAGTAAAGAGCAACTATTTGCTCCCTCCTACTCTCTCAGAACTAAATGTTCTGTAATGTAAAGCTATAACGTTGACCAATATTTTAGGGCTAAAACAGTAATTTGTAATTAAAACAGATGTGCTCCTTTATGAAAAGGAGAGTTGAAACCAAAATAAATTTTTCAACATTGAGCCTTTATACAATCACTAGGTATAGATCAAGTGATTTGTTCCTGAAAAAGCTTCAATTTTAAAAAGAGAAATGCTCCAGAATGTAAGCAAACAGAAATTATTGTTTTAAATACCAAATATATTTGAATATTAACTGAAGTTTTGGAAATAAGCTATTGCAAAATCCCCTCAGACAAAACATACAAGTAATAATAATACAAATATTATATAAAAGCATAATTATCAAAATAATTACCATTAACAAGGCAATTTGATTGTTGATAATATTCAAACCATAAATGTATTTTACACATATGAAAGTAAATATTTGAAGTTTATGATTTAAAACAATTGCAATTTTAACCAAGCTAGATTGAATACCTTCAAAATTAGTTTCTTTTTACTGCTTTTCTTTGCCTAAAGCTTAATGTTGCATCAATTCTTTGTCTTACTCTTTAATTTGTGAGTTAGGCACATTTTTTTTTTTATTATTATTATAGTATTGCAGATTATTGTTGTCATACAGAATACTGTTTCCAATATTTTATACCAGTTTATCAGGAGCATAGTTTGACTGCAGCATTCCAGAAAGCATGGAGCCTTAAGTTATAGTGATGTGCATAGAAATGGTGGCCCATTCCTGTAGATCACAATAGTGTTTTCCCTCAATAAACTTTCCAGATTCAGTTAACCAGCTATTGATTCCACCTGGCCGGTATCAGATCTGTGTATGACTGGTCTGAAAAACATTTCTGGTACATAAATGAATGATGTTACAATCAATGTCAAATGTAGGGGTGGTTTAGATATGATCTCTATGAAAGAATTTTACTATAATTGGTATACATAGAAAGTCTTAACCAATTATAACATGATTCAATCTTGCAGAGGAAGGAGTAAAAAGCTATTGCATGTGTCATTACACTAAAAAACACTTTGACATTTATTAAGGCTTTCATTAATGATGTAATTGTAAGTTGTGTATTATATTTTATTTTTGCACCAAAATTCTTGCTATATTGGTACTCCATAAGTGAGAACCTAAAAGTTACCTTGTAATGTTACCCCTTGACAGCTTGGCTATTATCTTGGTGAGGTAAAGTGCCCTGTCAATCCAGTGGTTGATATTAAATATAACATGGTAATGGGGTTCAATATGAGCAAGGAGGGGACTAGATCTATCACTACCAATTTAAACAGTCACATTTCTTGTGAGTCACATTTTATGCACCTCAATATGCATTTAAGCCTTAAAAGGTTAACAGTTGCTATAGTTAAAGCTATGACAAGGACCTCCATTGCCTTAGAATGAAGCAATAAATATATAGTTATCACCAATATAGCCTCTTATATCTATTTCTCCATAGGTTTTTTTAAATAAGAAAGCCAATTTACATTAAGAGCTATATTCCAAGAGTGACTTAATAAATATTTTGTATGTGATAAGTAAATTCAGAGGTATAAAAAGACCACCTACACAGAATTAAATTCTTTTATCTTTAATAAAAAACCTTAAGCAAAACTGAGCACTGTACTGTCAGAATTACTTCTAAGCTCATGTTAACAAGTTTTGTAACCTATCTTGATAATAGTTAGTTATTTTAGGTGGTAATATTTCATTTCACTGACATTTCTTCTAAACTTTCTCCATTATTATAAGGTATATCATAATTAATGGCACAAATTAAAACACTGAAATGAATTTGGAAGTGAATACAGGAACATAGCAGTAAATTTAACCTCGCAAATAAGCCATTATTGGAACAGTAAAATTATAAATGTGTGGTTACCATTTGCCACATAATCTGTAGTCCTTGTGTTTTATGACAGGTATTGCTCTGAGAACAAATGTCCCAATTTTGGGAAAACATACACTTCCCCAGCAATTTTATACATATAAATAATATTGTTAATTAGCCAAGAGATGTTGACTAAGTTCACAACTAAAACATTTCATAATTAGACATTAATTTTATATTTGATCTTTCCTCCATCATACACATTTCTCGCCTGTGGTGCCGCAGTAGTAAAAGCAGGCATTAAACACTATTACAAAAAAAAAAAATACACCTTTTACTGACCTTATAAAATAACATTAATTAATGTATATAAGTAGGGTACACATTATGCTTTTGCATGATGCATTCCCTGATCTTTATATATCACACATGAAAATGACTTGGAACTTGGTGGAAGCATTTTAAGGTTGTAATGGTATTCTTTCAGTAATAAGTTAGAAATCTGCAAGACCATAAAATTTGGACATTAAATGGCAAACAAATCTCCTAATTTCCTCATTTATCACTTTTTAATGAAACCAATCAAGAGTTCTGCTGTTCAAGATCCAAAAATAACAAAATGTTAAATTTTGTATGCTAAGGAAGATTGGGACATTAGAATATACTGTCATTTAAATTCCTATGTGCTGCTAAAAATGGCAGAAAATGAACTATTTAGAGTTATTACCTATGATTACTGACACATCAGGACATATAAAACTGTTCGGTCTGTAGGATTTGAAATTCTGTATGGAATCTAAAGGAGGCACAGTATGAGTCTTGTTATTGTTGATGGGTTTTTTTTTATTATTATTATTATTATTATTATTATTATTATTATTATTATTATTATTATTATTATTATTATTATTATTATTATTATTATTTTATTATTATTATTATTATTATTATTATTATTATTATTATTATTATTATTATTATTATTATTATTATTATTATTATTATTATTATTATTATTATTATTATTTCTGTACTATGAAACCAAATATCTGTAAGGTTTTAGCTTCTGACAGACACTGCAAGCTTGGCCTATAATTCACTTGGAATGTTTTAGTTCTTAAAAGACACCTTTTCTGAAAATTTAACTTTCTCTGAGAAGGCAATTCTTCAGCATCTGTGAAAACATCTATAAATTGTGATCTTTAGCATGTGACATCTCCTAATAATGGAAATGCTTAATCACTAATGGGTATGGAGCACTAATAAAATTGTAATGGAGGTTCACAACTGCTGGCTAATATGGTACAATAAGTTTTATATAATGGGATCCATGCATAACATATGTAACTGTCCTTTTCTGGCATTTTTATTAACGTTTAAAATTTTAAAATTTAGTCATATTAATTTATCTGCTTACTTAAAGACTAAATGAAACAATCAAGACATTGCCTTTCTTCAGTAAATGAATAATATCACTATTTGCTCCTGTTTTATGTCCTTCTACATATTTAATCTATAAAAGGTAACTGAAATCTGAGGAAGCAATTGACTTTTCTACACTGAATGAATGTAAATCCTGATCATTCAGCCCTTTAATCATTCAAGTGCACCTAATTTACCTATGCTGAAGAAAAGGAGAGCATTGTGAAATACCTTTAGAGGTATAACTAAATAAAGTTGTGTGTACTTACAGATTAGGTATCGGTTTCATGATTTTACCATACACATCTTATCTGTCTGGAAAAACATTCAGTGCATATGTGGAACTAACTTTCTGTTTGAAAATGAAATGCAAAACCTATAGTTATGAGAGAGCAGTGAGATCCACAACATATATGAAGGAAATTAAATTACAAATATTTTTTTTTTTTAATTTTTATGAACTTAAGGTTATGGTTTGTAAATGAAACTAAGGCCTACTTTACAGGTATTAACACTTTTTAAATTTATTAAAATTAATAATTATGTATGAAATTGTTAATGTATGTTTAGTGAAGTCAAAATATACTTTGTGTGTGTCTACAACTAAAATAGGTCTCACGGGTGGTCAGATAATTGTGTTGATGTAATAAGTGCATTATGTAAGTAGAAAGAAAACTGTAAATGAAAGTATTGTCACTGTGGTTATTGGAGATAACCCATCTGAGAAATGGATTGATGTACATGAAAATATTTGAAGAATAGATTTTATAAATAATAACTCCAAGAATTATGTCTTTCTTACAAGTCAAATAAAGAATAATAGGTTCAACAAAGGACAGAAAATGAAATTTGTGACATTATTTTCTCTATATCCAGTTTAGGTTTGAGGGCAAAATAGAGTAATTTAATGCATAAATTTCATTTTAACAACTAAGTTATATCACTGACAGGTACTCAGTATTTTACTTCATTTGTTGAGTGTAAACATGTTTAAACATGTCAATCTTTAATTACAAAACATGTTAGGCTGCTGAACAGAGCAGTAAACCAAATGACATGCAAAGACACCATAAAATATCTAAAAGAATGCAAATAGACAATGACAATGAACTGCAATGTTCTTAAGTGGCACATGAAATTTCAAATAGTTTAGTCACAGATTTGCATAGCCTCGGTGGAGATGTTCCTTGCTCTGAACCCTTTCCTTGTATCTCTTGCTCTCGCATTTGATAGATGTAGTCTAGTTTTTGAAGATGTTTCAAAATTAAAAATAAAACTGTGTGAAAAGTTGAAAAAGTTTCCTCCTTTCATCCAGTACTTCTTTTCCTTCAAAGTAAGTTATAAAGTATGTTTATTTATACAAACACAGTAAAGTGGAACATTTTCTTTCAAACATCAAATTAAGAAATAATCATAGATAGAACCACACTGTAGCTGAGTGGTTAGACTGCTTGTCTCTCACCTAGGTGGACTGGGTTCAATTCCACTGGGTTATGTGGGATTTGAGGTGGACAAAGTGGCACAGGGGCAGGTTTTCACTGGGTTTGCCAGTTTCCATTACCATCACATTCCACCAGTGCTCCATTTGCATTCCATGTATCGTCAGTGTCATCACCTGTGGTACCATAGTAGTGAAAGCAGGCATTAGATACTACAAAAAATAGCATAAATTTTGCATGGAGGTGGAGCATTAATTTCCAAGAGCATTAAATGGACTTCTAACAAATGATATCAAGCCTCTGCCTGCGTACAAAATGACATATTGGATCCACAGATTCCATTGTGGAGAATATCATTATAGTTCATTTTATTGGGGTTTGAGGTCCAATATGTAAATACACTGTGCTGAGTCTGGTTTTAATAATGTCTAAAGTTCTGGGGATAAATATTTAGTTTTCTACAGAATGCACACACTATAGAAGCAGCATGTTTTACCTTATTTTCAACCACTTAACATGTTTCATTGTAACTTAATAAATAAGTAGCTTAAGGTGCAAAAGGTGATACATGGATACCCAGCAATTTGTTTCTTATTTTAATATTTAAACAGGTTTTAAGGCTTGTAGTTTAAGTGGGTTAAAAGGCTTAAAGGGAAAACTGGAAACCCTCAAGGTACAAAAGACTTTGTAGTAGTTGTTTCATAGACAGCTGTTATAAGGCAAGCCCTGAGGAAGAACATATAAAGTTATAAGTAAAACAAAATTGCAGTTGCTACTATATTCAGCTCTCATTCTTGATTGAACAAATAGTGTTTATTAGTCTACCAGTTAGCTTTGTATGGTATTCCTGTACAGAGAAACAAATACTTTGGTAATTTAAGAACTATATGAGACAACAATATTTATGCTTCTCTGCTACTTTGGGTAAATTAGTAGAAATGCAGCCTAAGTCAGTACAACTAATTCAACCAAAGCAGTACTGAAGTATAAATATGGCCATCTCATACATTTCTTAAACATGAAATCTTTGCTGGTGTAGTGCTTCTTTTTACCTCAATGCTTTGATAATTGTTTTTGAATAACTTTCCCTAGAAGCCACAGAACCTTGTAATTGGTGGGGGAGCTTCTATGTACCTGTGAACCATGGGGTGTACTGGAGGTGATATCTCAAGTACAGTTTCTGATGCCAGGGATGCTACAGGACAGATACCAGAAAAAAGAGGCTCATCATCTCAAAATCCAACCCAGCAGCTCCCATTTGGATAATCATTCACTGTGTATGGTCTTTAGCTTACCCAATCTAAGGTGAAAATGTATCATACAGGTGGATGGGTGGCACTGTGGTAGTTAAAAGCCATGCTCACAAACAAGGTGGCACTCTGTATTTAGCCTTCCCAGCATAACTGGGTCTCTACCCTGGGTGACCTACATTCCTCCAGTTCTTGTGGGACCTTTTCAAAACTCTTAAAGTGAAAAGAAATGATAGGGACTGGTCAGTTGAGGGAAACCTATCATGAGAAAAAGAGATGGGTAAAACTGCATCATCTATTAGTAGACTGGACCTGGACAAAAATTCATCTGGTGCAGCAAGAAGAATAAAAAGGAAGGACAGAGAAACCAGGAATATTGGCAATCCACATCCAAGATCTCTACCTTTACTAGCAAAAGGAAAGTGCCACAAAAATACTTCAGATTATTGTGCAATATTGCAAAATAGCCTCTGTATTTTAAGCAAAAAGCTGGAAGAAGAAAAATTGATATAACACTCATGTCGCATGTGGATACTGTAAGAGAATTAGACTGCTCTGGAGGTACACGATTTACCCCCCAACATTGATAATCCAAGAACTTTTATATATCTAAGGAGTTGGTTAAATGCATTGCTAAGTATAGAGTACTGTTACAGGGATGTGACTGATGATGAAGGGGCAAGAAGAGAGTCTTAGGTTTCTCATCAGCTTATCCACCTTATGATGAACCTAATTTACCAACAGAGGTGGTGAGGATCTTGATGACTCACTGTGACCAAATGAATAAGGAACTCATCATACGGACTGATGCTAATGCTGACCATGTTTTACGGGGTAGCAGTGATATCAATCTAACAGGACATCAATTGACTGAGCATTTGGTTAGTGAAGTTAAATATTCTTAAATAAAGTAAACCTCCTTATGTTACCACCCAAAGAAGGAAACTCATTGACATAACACATATTGAAGGCATAGTAATTAATTGGCTTGTGTCTTCAGATGTTTTGTTATCTGATCACAGATATGTTTGCTTTAATATTAGGTTTTAGGTTATTGACTCTGAGACATAAAGGCACCCACTGATGACAGATTAGAACACGTTTAAAGGACCTTTCCACATTAGATCAGGAATACATAAAATGTTGGTACTGGATCTGTATATTGGCTGCTGATCAGCTGCAATTTAACTACCCAAAATGTTAAACCAAGGTTGCTTACTTGCCAAAGTTGACTTCATGGTGGTCTAGAGAACTTAGCGACTTTAGGAAGAAAACAAAGAGACATTTCAAACTTGCAAGAACAACCAGCACATGGACCTTTTACCAGGAAGCAAAGCCCTTCATAAAGCTAAAAGACATTCACAGAGACTGTACAGCCAGGGGATAAAAGATATTCACAGTAGCTCAAGAATTATGAAACTAATGGCTAGAAATGCTAATAAGACAATCATTAGCACCATTAAGCTACCTGGTAATGCTTACTCTCAGGTTGGACTGGAAACGCTATTGCGTTTAACCAGTATTCATTTTCCAGTTTCAAAGGTATTGATGATCAACTTAATGGATCAGGGGCAGATCAATATGTAAAGTGTGTGTAATGACAGAGGAGACTGGAACCTGATCAAAGGGATGAATACCATAAGCAAAGTCAGATGGCCTATCAATTCATTTGAACTATTTTAATTAGCAGGTCTAGAACTATTTTTTCCTGCACTGCTGCAACAGGGATTTTATTCAATTCAGTCCATGCTGTACAGAATTTATAGAGTTTGCATAGCCTTTCACCATGTTCCACTGGCATGGAAACAATCTTGAGTGACATTTATATCCAAACTTGAGCATCCTAGCTCCTCCAAAGTGAAATCATTTTTTCCAACAAACCTTAAGCCTTCCTTCCTTCCTTATATCTTAAAGGATTAGGGAAAATAAGAGACAATATACTGGAGAATGTCGCACTACACAGAAATCAATTTGACAATCGGCCTGGGAAATTAATGGAAACAGTACATCATGCAGCATCTGCTGTACAGAAGTCATTGGCCTCCAAAGAGTTTGCAATCGGTGCATTTTTATATGTAGATGGCACCTTTGATAAGACCTGTGAAGTAATAGTGAATGGCCCACAGAGGCATGATATACCACTGACTATTTGTATTCAGATACACTTCATGTTGACAAATAGGCAGCTCACCGTGAGCATCTTTGGTGACCAGTTGTCCTATCTGCCACCAGAGGCTACCTGCAGGGAACAGTCCTCTTTATAAATGCTTTGGAACCTGGCAGTGGATAAACTGTAGCATTAATTGAATTATCCCCATTTTCTTACCTTTAGATTTCCTAACGAAATTATCAAAGGATAATTTCCTACACTGTTACTGCTTTTAGGAAAGTTGAAACATGTTGTGACAGAACCAAACATTCAATCCAATTAAAACAGTGGTATAACTAGCGCAACAGATCTGGACATGTGAAAATCTTAATAAGAGCTAGGAATCGAGTTGTATACCTGTTATTACCAGATAGGTACTTCACCAGTCAACTGCATGCATATATATTGCCGCTTATGTACTGCATCATGCTGTGCTGCACTGATAAACTTACAGGCATATACGTGGCCTAACATAAATACAGTGTCAATCATTGTCAGGTCTTCTAGGCCTGACAGATCTCCGCCTTCACTCACTGTAGAATATTGAATAAAGAAGAGCCCATAACGTGCATAAGTTTACGAGGGTCGGCTGATAAGTCCTGGGCCTCACACAGATATGGCGCCACTAGGCCAGTTAGACGGTATTTTCGTATAGTTTAACGCTAGACTAGCTTTTATCCATAGTTACAAATCAATAGCTTGTTTAGTTTTTGACATGACAACATTTTAAGGAAGACAACTTTAGAGTTTTTACAAAAATGGAGGATTTGGAAAAACGAACAGTGATTAAATACTTCCATTTGAAAGACTTAAACCCTTAAGAAATCAAGGAGGAAATGCACAGTACATTGAAAGACTCCGCTCCTTCATATTCAATGATAAGAAGGTGGGTTGCACAGTTTAAAATGGGACGTACGAGCACTAGTGATGAGCCTCGCTCTGGACAGCCTGTAGAATTGATAACTCCAGATATCATTGAAAAAATTCATCTTTTAGTACTGGAAGACCACAGATTAAAGCTGTTTGAGATAGCAGAGGCTGTAAACATATCAAAAAAATATGCTGGTAATGTTTTGAGCTTTCACAAGATGTGCAATATGGGTACCGCGTTTGTTGACACCTGATCAAAAGTTGCAAAAAAAAAAAAACTGTTTCTGTTAATAATGTGGAGCTCTACCGTAAAAATTCCAGTGAATTTTTGAGCAGGCTTATTACCATGGATGAAACTTGGATACATCATTACACTCCATAAAGTAAACCAGTCAAAACAGTGGACTGCGCCAGGTAAACCAACTCCAAAAAGGCAAAGTAAATTTTTTCAGCTAACAAGGTTATGGCGATTGTTTTCTGGGATGCACAGGGAATTATTTTTATTGATTACTTGAAAAAGGGTAAAACTATCACTGGTGACTACTATGCAAGCTTACTGCAACGTTTGACTGATGAGGTGAAAAGAAAAAGACCTCATTTGGACAACAACAAAAAAACTTGTTTCATCATGACAATGCTCCGGCCCATCGTTCAGTCAAAGCAAGGGGAAAATCTGCGAATTAAAGTTTGAATTGCTTGAACATCCACCCTATTAGCCAGATCTAGCACCCAGTGACTACCACCTGTTTCCAAAGCTCAAAAAAATTCTTGGATGAAGATTTCACAACAACGAGGAGGTCATTGGTGCGGTAAATAGCTATTTTGAGGACCTTGATAAATCTTACTACAGAGATGGTTTAATTAAATTATAACACTGATATGACAAATGTATTGGCCTTTCTGGAGATTATAATGAGAAATAAAACTAACAAAAACAATGTTTAAATGCTGTTTTCATTAAGAGGCCCCGGACTCATCAGCCGACCCTCATATGAATTAGTTTCCTCCATTACAAAACTTTGTCAGTGTTTGTCTTTGTTTACAAAACATCACACACTTCACTATAAGAATTGCATACAAATTGTGATCCTGGCATGTGATATTGTATCTTCTTATTTTTATTTAGTGTTTTATGTTCTGTAACCTGGTTTGTCATATCAGAGGATGAATTAAATTTATGAAATGATCTCGGGGTCCATGGAGCTTAACCAACATTCGTATTCTCAACATAATGTAAAACCCTGAAGCGAGATTCGAACTCATGAATTATAGTAGTATTCTGTTTTGCGGCAAAACAGATGGTGGAAACCGTGAACAGCGAACATCACATGCGATGCTATGAGAATAAACAATGTAATAGTTTCTGTTGATTTCCGATAATCAGGTTTTTAGAGAACTCGGGTGAACTAATATTTTCTTCCTTAATCTTTGCCTCTTGTTTCATGAAGTCCAGGACATTTGCGATAATCTATGCTCTGACTATATAATACCTAGCCAATTAGTTTTGACAACGTAGGGGCCATGGTTATTGTCACAAATATAAAATACACACTATTCACTGACCTCTTAAAAGTACAAACAGATGCGGAACACTTTCGATGCAGACTGTACAATGTTTTGCTCGCTGTGACTGTGAGTAAGCAATCGCAAAGGTATAATATAGAAAACTCCGAATAAGCTAGGCTTGGCAGCTGGGTTGGTGGTCAGGGTCACGATTCCAGAAGTTTTGCGCCTACTGTAATAACCTTTGCCGGAATGAGGAATAACGGTGCCTTAAAGGAACCTGTTCTACTTGGTAAAACTATAGCATATTCATCCCAAGTAAAGTAACATGGTCATCTTTTACACAAGGAATATATTTGGAAACACCATTTAGGTCACCTAGTTGCTTATGCAGTCTTTTGAAACCGCAGAAGCTTAGATGGCAAACAATGGCGACTAAAACCCAAAGTGATGTATTGGATGTACACCACATCATTAGATCCCTTTTCTCATATGCTGCAAATTGTGTTAATGATCAAGAGTTAGATAATGGCCAGGCAAAATTGAAGTTAGCAGGTTGCAAAATCTGTTTTGTTTTGTCATTACAGAGTACCCCCACTGCAGCAATGGAAATGCTATCGGAATACACACCTGGGTCAATGCAGAGGCCCTTAGGACATTCCTTACATTACAACATCAAACTGAAGTTCCTGTCAATGGACATTTAAATCACCTCAAACTACCCTTGAACTAAAAGGTGTTTGGCATACTCAGTAAGTAGACCGATATTATGAAATCAACGGCTTCTTACAATGCTTTCACTGTTTCTAGTCCTAAACTCAGTGAAAGGGAATGACAGGTTAAACCTGAAGAAAATGAAGATCCAATCTGGTATAGTGATGAGGGGCATATGCTGCAACCAACTCCTATACTTATATAAAATAAAATCAAGTCATGTGTTCACTTTTGTTCTGGATTTAATGAACGTTATCTTTGACAGTATACATAATTTGAATGAAATTTAATACTGCAACAGTAATAATAACAACAAATATAATAATTATAATAAAAATAGTAATAGTAATAATAATAATGATAATGATAATAATAATAATGATAATAATAATCATGATAATGATGATGATAATAATAATAATAATAATAATAATAATAATAATAATAATAATAATGATAATAATGATAGTAATGATAGTAATAATAATGATGATAATGATAATAATAATAATAATAATAATAATAATGATAATGATAATAATAATAATGAGAATGATAATAATGAGAATAATAATAATGAGAATATGAAGAAGAACATAAAAATTGCAATTACTCATTAACTAGACATTTAAATTAAAAAAAACAGTGTAAAATAAATACGTCAAACTATTCATAACTTCATGCATAACTTCAGATTTTGTGTCCATTAGGTAAATTAGGAATCCCTACCATCAGTAATAAAAATCACAAATCGGTTTGCTTCGGCTCATCGGTTATGCATCATGGCTAGAGATAAAATTTGAGAAGTTTGTTGCAGTGACTTTCGCCATCTTGTCTCGAGTCGTTAATATGCTCATGTCAGTCAGCCATGCTACTCTCACCTGAGAAGACAGGCTTCATTACATTGCGAGCAAAATGGTGATTTATCGCGTGGGCCCATTTTTCTCTCGTAACAATAGGTTAGAATGCAAGCAGCCAACAGATTAGAAATAAATACTTCTTTATTCAGAAATTCAATGCTGTTTCTTTCTTTGCAAATTTACGGGTGTCGTAGCAAGCCTAGCTAGCCCACAAAATGCGTCCATGATACTGATGGTTCTAAAATCAGATTTGAGACAGATGCTAAAATTGATGATAATGGTACAAGTTATCATTTACCTTGGGAGAAAAGACCAAGGTAAATGCTATATTAATCCTCTTAGATTGGCAGGCCTGAAGGTCCCCGATAGCCACTAGTTGGTTCCTCACATAACACCAGCTCATCTTTAGCGTCCAGGAACTCCAAAGCTCTCATGTGAAGATGAAGGTTATGAGAACTGGTAAAATGAACCCTTTCTCTGGTAATGTTGACCCCAAGCAACGTATGTTACAAGCAGCTTATATGTAAAAGAATTTCTATTTCTGCTCTTTTCTGGCACTGATGCTCTCAAGTAACATTCAATTCAAACACGTCAATAGTCAGGTGTTTTAGACCTTCTACAATTTATCACCAGGTGGCACTGTAATGCTAGGATGTATCAGCTCTTCTGAAAACCAAGCACCGCATGTTAGTTATTGTGTTTTGTGTGCCAAAGTAAGGCAAATATAAAAAGGAAACTTGTTGTAATTGGTATTAGTGCTTCATAACAGAATTGCAAGTTATTTGAGCTTTTATAAAATAATATTTTCATGCCTATATGATGTTACAAATGTGCATGTTGCCCACAAGCATCATTGCATGTAGCAGGACCTATTGTGTTTGTAGATTATGTAATCTTTACAATGGTGAAATGTTATTTACAGGGAGAAATTAGACATGGATCCAGGTGTTTTTATGGAACAAGGAATCATCAAAGGACTATCTTGCCTCTCTGATGCTGATGAATCAGATGAGGAAACGGATTTTAACTGACAACAGTGATGAGGATCCTGATTTCACACCAGAAATTAATAGAAGAGGATAGTTGGTGATACCAGAATCTTACTCTGATTCAGAAGAGGAAATTTTGGGATTTGCTTATGCTACTCCTGCTGGAGGTGATATTGATAATAGGAGGACCCAACAGGAAAGAAGGAAGAGGAGGGAATATAATTGGGTAAAGGAGGACATCCCAACCAATGATACAGACACACAACCAACAGAATTCAATGTGGATGATGATACCCCTCTTGAACATTTTAGGAGGAACTTTGATTCCAATTTGATGGATATAATAGTTAATGAAGCTAATTGCAAGAAACAAAAGTGTCCATAAGTACTGATGTAAGTGAAATGGAGCAGGTGCTCTCCTTTATATATAGGAATAGTTACAATGCCTTCATTAGAAGACTATTGGGCCCAGGCAACTAAATGTGAAAAAAATTCAAGCATATTTAGTTTAAAACGTTTCCAGTAGTTGCGAAAGTTTATACATTTGGTAAACAATGAACTGGGAGGCGATTCAGGGATAGACCTTTCAAGATTCAACCAGTTTTGGATTCAGTTGTTCAAAATTGCTGTAAACAAGAACAAGGGAGCAAGGGCAGGAAATCTCAGACAATATATTCGGAACAAGTTCCATATATGGGGTTTCAAAATTGTTGTTCGATCACGAGTAACTGAGATCATTTATGATTTACATCCCTACACTGGAAAAGGAATTATTACCGGCCTCACCGATGAGTAAAAAGCATTTGAAATTGGTGGACAAGTGGTTATCATTTTATGAAAAACTCTTCCACAAAGGATTATGCTAGAGTTTATTTTGATTTTTTTTTTTTTTTTTTTTTTTTTTTTTGTGCACTAGACCTGCTCATCTATCGGAAGTGACTGAGCATTGATTCTCTGGGTACTTTGAGAAAGAATTGTTTGCATGGTTGCCCAATTGAAGGCGAGAAGACACTTAGGCAGCGTGGTAGAGGCAGCTATGATTTCCGAATCGATGTAGCTTCAGGTCTGATTGTGGTGATATGGGCAGATAATAAAGCTGCCTGCCTGGATAGTTCTTTTAGTGGTATTGAACCACTGTCCACTGTAAAGAGATGGAACAGTACCGAAAAAAAAAGAAGAAAATTGACGTGCCGTGCCCCAACATTGTAAAACAATACAATAAGCATATGTGTGTGTGTGGGGGGGGAGTGGATTTAGCTGGTATAGTAATTGAGTTGTATAGAGCAACACTGAAATCTAAACGCTGGTACTTACAACTCTTTTGTTTTTGCATTGGATCTGTGTGTGGTTAATGGTTGGTTGCTGTATCGTCGAGAGACTGCTGATACGAAGTTGTCTCTGAAAGCATTTCGAATGAACATTGCAAATGGCCTGATGACAGCAGGGAAGAGAAAGGTTGGAAGGCCTTCACTAGATGAACCTACACCACCAAAGAAGAAAAAGGCAACGGTTCCTGTAATGTGCGTTATGATGGCCTTGACCATTGGCCCAACCATGGACTCAAATGACGATGTAGATAATGCCCTAGTGGTTGTTCAACAATAAGGTGCACTAAGCCCAATTTAAGTCTCTGTTTTGTACCGAATAGAAACTGTTCTAGGGCATTTCATTCAAAGCAACGAACTTGAGCTATATGTTCATGTATTGGCAATGTTGCTTACGAGAACATGCACTAGTATCCATAAATTATGCTAATAAATTTATTTCAGCTCTGCACACTCATAGACAGGTCGTATTTACTTGACTTAGATGCTTCCCAAACTTATTCACTGGAAATTTCAATGCTTGCTAGATAAAGGTAAGTAGCGTAAAGCTCTCCCAGACAGCAACGAATCTCTTCAGAGGACACTGTCTCACTAAAGAGCAGCTCCACAGAATGAGGCAGCAAGTGAATCCTACCTGCAGACGATGAGACAGGCGCCTATCTGCTGTGTAAGTACCCAGCACTTGCAACGAAGAATATTCATTTTTAGAGTCGAATAGCAACTAGAGGATGTTTCAAAACGTCACGGCCCAGGGTGGAGTTATTTCCATATAAATATGAGACTTCTGGATCTATGATAATAGGACTTGAGGACGTGCAATAGATGCGCAAAAAACGTAGTGCATGTTGGCCCTTATAATACTCAAACCATAATCACATTAAATTTTTCAATCAGCACTGTATTAATTTCACAAATTAAAATATTGTTAACCTCAACTGTATTTCCTTTAGATTTGTGCTTATAATGTTGATTTAACTTTGACAACTGAGTTGCAATGGCTTCCTGTATATCTGGAACATAAATTTTGAATGGAAATGATCTATTTTTTAAACAACCATCAACATATACATCAGGTGAGTCAACCGCCCCTAAGTTTGTTGGAAGGTAGGACACCCATCAAACGGCATGTGTGCCGTAGTCCAGTTTTGCGCAAACCTATAAATCGCCGCTGAATCCTTGCACTTGACAGTGGCAGTTAAGTTGGTATTACCGTAAACAGATAAAAAGCGTTACCCGTTTGACTTTCTGAACCAATCACAAAGCAGCGTTCCGGTCGGTCGGTCAGACAACGGAATTGGATTCAGATGCCTCACCGTTGCATTACCTGGCTATTTCCAACCGCGTGCTCAGTTTTTGAATTCCCAACACGCGCGTTGAGCTGATCTGTGCAAGCTGCGTATTATTCGTTGTTATTTATATTTGTTATTGTTGATAGTGTTGCCGTTTTTTTTTTTTTTTTTCTTTTTTGTACTTGAGGGAACATAACAATACTTCCACAATTGTAGAAGTGGCTAGACTTCTACGGGGAGGTGTGGCATGGGTGGACGCGGCTTCTGGAAGAAAGTGAATCATGTGCACAAACTAATACGAAAAGCACAGGAATTAAACGGAATCAGTGAATGTGAAGCACTTGATACGTCTGGGTGACGACGACGACGATATGGATGAACACTATGACGATAATGCTTCCGAAAATGATGACGGACACTTGGATAGAATTGAGCCATTAAAATTCTAAATCGGTGAAAATCACTTTGTTATACCTTTCCCTCATTGCAACGAGCTATTTTGCATTAATTTGTTCAATATTGCTGTAAATACGTATTGTATGCTACATACGTTTTAGTATCACTTATTTTCAATTAGCATCATCATTCATCGGTATTCATTAATTATTTACATGATTATATTCGTCTTTACACACGATAGAGCCATTTGTGATCAGCTGTTGTTTACTAGTCACTCTGGCAACGCCGCAAAGGCAGCATAGCCAATCTTACGCGAAATCACCTCACAGTCAAAAGCAAGGATTCAGCGACGGGGGTATAAACGTATTGCTTGACATTCTTAGAGAGAGAAATGCACAACATTCAGATGAAGAGCGGTTTAGGGCTTAGAATGAATTCCTCGCCAAAGTACACCTCGTTTACTAAGGACGAATTCCGGTTACCAGCCCATTTTAAAAACTTTTTATTAGATTATACATAGCAACGTAAATCGGTAAATGCCTCTG
Source organism: Hymenopus coronatus (assembly GCA_030762935.1). Lineage (NCBI taxonomy): Eukaryota > Metazoa > Arthropoda > Insecta > Mantodea > Hymenopodidae > Hymenopus > Hymenopus coronatus. Next base: position 295,484,460 of record CM060900.1, read on the forward strand.
AAAAAATGGACCTATCCCTTCAGTGCACTATCAGCGTCAGCTAAAAAGAAGATGGCGGAATCTTGTACTTGGAGCAGGGGTTGGCTGCCACAAATTAGGAAAACATTAGGGACACGCCTCATCAATCATGATAGTTGTTTTTTTTTATAGTGTTTAACGCCCGCTTTAACTACTTATGGCACCGCAGGCGGTGTCACTGATGATACATGAATGATGAAGCACCGGTGGAATGAGATGGCGGGGGAAACCGGAGTACCCGGAGAAACCCCGCCCCAGCACCGCATTGTCCACCACAAATCTCACATGCGGTCGCTTGGGATCGAACCCAGGCCGTCTAGGTCATCAATCATGGATCTGTACAGTCAAAACGGACATATTAAACAACGGTTTATTTAAATGTTTGCGTGAACTACGTCTCCTATATCTCAAATAACATGCATAATAGCTTTTGCCATTTAAGTAATAACATTAAAACGCCCAGCAAGGGATTAAAGCCGTCTTAAAAGCCTGAATCAAGCACAAAACACGCGAGAGGGCAATGGCATAACGCCTGGCGTACATGTCGAACTATTCAACGCGGAACGTGCTTTTAGTAAAGTCTCGAAATAGCTGAATAGTATTCTGAGGTGTCCGGCGCGGTAACCCCCACAGGACCAGGTTCGAATCTCAGCATTGTACATATTTTTTTTTTTTATTGCTTATCAAAACTTGACGTCCAAATTTACAGTAATCTAATTTTGAAGTTCTTTTGAGTTCAGGACATTATAAGTTTAATCGTATTCTATCCGTTACAAACTGCATCCAACCAATAACTTATAATGTCCCATTGGTCTGGCATGATGCCCCTTCATTCTCCACACGTATGCTGTCGCATGATATTTTGTGCCAGTCTTTCATTATGTATTCGACAAAGGAGTACGTAAATATTCTTTTAATCTACGGAGAAGCAAGAACAAGTGCACAAGCGGCTCAGCATCTATACCGGGAGAGATGTCAGAATAGACCACAACCTACAGCAAACACCTTCCAGAAAACTGAAAGGCGTCTGCGTGTAATAGCGTCACTTGCGAGTCTCCTGTTAGACACGCACCAGCAACATCGGATGTTAATGCAGAAGCTCTTATGAACGCCATTCAGGACAATCCGCCCACTAGTATACGGGCAGTTACTCAGGAGGTGAACACGAATTCTGTAGTGCGAATATTGAGCACTAATAAGTTTCATCCTTAGCGGTTGCACCTACACCAAGCACTTCACGGGAGAGATTTCGAAGCTCGGGTGTCCTTTTGTGAATGGTTGCTGGAGCGATTAGCTAATGATGTGAGATTCGTATCCAAGATCCTGTTTGCTGACAAATCAAGGCTCCACAACAATGGAACCGCAAATCGCCACAATATGCACTATTGGAGTGTTGATAATCCCCATTGGGTAAGGGAGGCAGCATTCCAAGAGCAGTGGGTAGTGAATGTCTGGTGTGGAATCTTGGAAGACCACCTTGTTGGACCATAATTCTTCGAGGGGCATCTAACAGGAGCACGATATCTGAAATTCCTCCGTAATGAGCTACCGTTATTATTAGAGAATGTGCCTCTACAGGAGCGAATGACGATGTGGTTTCAACACGATGTCACTCCTCCGCATCGGTCGAGAATCGTCTGCAATCATTTGAATGCTGCACATCCTGGTCATTGGAAAGGAAGCCGAGGACCAGTCTCCTGGCGTGCCAGATCACCTGATCTGACACCCCTTTACTTCTTACTCTGGGGTTATTTAAGAGAACGCGTTTATGCAGAGGAACTAGACAATCTAAAAACTCTTCGCCAGCGTATTACAGTGGCCTGAAGATGTGTTCAATCCGCCATGTTATGCTGAGTCAGAAAATCCATTCAGCAGCGTGCCCAGGCGTGCATTACCGAAGACCCTCACCAGTTCAAGCACTTGCTTCATTAGAGGAGACGTGTTACGGGAATAGAAAAGGGGTCATTCCAGCGCCACAAAACATACCAATATGACACGATATTTCTAATGACACAATAATTCTATGTCTGCAAACTTATGTTTAGCTTCCATGTTAAACTCTGATTAAGTAATTTCCTTCTTTTCTGTGTTCAAATGTGTATCTAGGTATAAATGATCCTTATTTCAATTGCACCTATCTATAGTTATGTTAAACAACTACCTACTTGTACTTCACCAATAAAGAAACACCAAACAAACCATAAAACATAAATTAAACAATTAAAATGAAAATAATAACAGCTCTCAAATCAATAATTGTAATTTGTGAATATTACACGGCAATAACAGTTAGTACATACAGGGATTTCGAATCGCCTTCACAGCGAGCAGATCACTTGGTGTCTTGCACTCGTGCCAACTGAGCTACCTAGTAACTTTAGAGATCAACATTCACATGTAGTATTCGCTGGTCCTAGTGAACCTTTGCAGTGGTTCAAATGTCAGCTGTCTAGTTACCAGTATACTAAAAGGCGATGCGATATTATCTTTATTAGCATTAATTTCATCGAATGTTTTAACATCCATGTAAATTACGTGGGTAGAACCTAGTAAAGGGGACGATTATTTCATGTTGGGTTATATAATGCAGATAGCATAAAACTCGATAATAAGGGGCAGATGACTCATCTGGTATATGTAGTCATATTTAGTTTAAAGATATCAGAGCTAAAGATCATTACATTTACTACTGATGCAGTTTTGACAAGAAAGGCGGGGATGATTATGTCAAAAAGCTACATCAAAGAATGCATTGTTAATGTCTATTGCGTATTTGTTTTAACTCGAGACATGCTGATCACAAAGAGATAGCAACATATTCCACAGGGCAGTTGGCAGTCCTCATCTGCCTAATATCAAACTTTGATTGCAAAGGTTTCTCTCGTTTCCCAATACCAACTTGAAATAACACAAAAGCCAGCGAAGCAAGGACGGCGAAAGATAGCAGTATATTTTCCATATTTCATTGCCAAAACATAAGTACAATGGGCAACAACAACATTGCAACTGAACTAAGAGAGTAATAGGCAGTGAAGTATGACTGTAACATGGTTTTCTAGTACTGGACGGTCATTAACAAACCCCACCTCCTAGGCCGGTCAAATAGCAGAAAAATTGTTGTTTCAACATAAACCTCACGCAGTGTAAGATACACAATTGTTCACATTTGATTTCAGGTCTAAAATTACCTAGGAAGTAGGTCTTGTCATTTTTATTAAATATAATTTCATTTGTATTTATTTATTATTTTTGAAGGAAGTTCAATTTCTGCATTGGTTTTAATTTTAATATAGCCAACTCTTTTAACATTCAGCGCCGACAGCGATCATTACAGCTCCACAACTAGAGATAAGAACTCAGCCTACGACTACTCCCCTCCAGGTGATCACTCTCAGCACCAGTAAGCTCCGAGCTATCCGAGATGTAGCTCAGGGCATGCATTCTGAGTTCCTAAGAATTTTATGGTGGCTATCGGTAATGCAGAAGCTGCTTCGGGAGAAAAACACGGAAACACTACCTCTCTGTTTTACACGATAACTCAGTCACAAGCACAAAGCACTTCCATACAGCTTTCGGAGAATCAGATAATCTCATGGTTGCCAAGCCTTTATTGGTGTCAAGCGTAATATAATATTTCTATGTATGGAAAAGACACTAAAAAGTATTAGTTATTCTTTATATATGTATAAGCTATGTCTTGCACTACTGGCGTTACCAGGGGTGTAATTTAAACTCAGGCATAAGTTAAGGAAACCTTATTTATGAAAAATAATAGCTAGCTATAAACCCTGAAATATTAACTGTGCAAATTATCAAGTCATTACGATACATAAACATAAATAAACACCTCAAAGTTATTTTAAAAAGTTTCTGTGTTACATTCAAATGAACTTTCTCTACTTATTTTGCAACAAACTATTCCTACAAATCCTAATTCTAACTACTTCATTCTAATTAAGATAATCATGAACAAAAATGTTCTTACTACGTGGTTCCTTATAGACATTAAGGGAATAAGGGAATGCATAAATGATAAATGGATTATGAGATATTTTAAGAGGCCTTGGTTCGCTATGTGATGCCCTTGAAGTTAGGTTATATTTTTGTGGCCAGAAGTAAAACAAAAGGAAAAAGAAAAAAGAAAGAAAGAAACCAGGTGAACATTTTCCATTTGAGCAAAACGTAAGTATTAGAAATTTTAAATATTAACACGACATATTGCGGAAACATTTACTCCATAAAAAATATATTGGACATAAGCTGTGTATTTTGACAAGATCTACTTTTTTGTACTCTGTCTATCTCTTACAGTTTACCAGTTATGCAAAACTCATCCAAAATTAACAGGATACAGAGACTATTCCCACAAAATTCTAATCACATGTTGCAATTATCTTAGGCATATGTTATTTTAATGAAAATCGTTTCAACCATTTTTAAGGAGATTTGCATTTATTAAATACTTCCATATAAAAGGTAGTTGGAGGTGGCGAATTTTTTTGAAAAACTTCGTGTCACGTCGTTAAAAGATGCAGAACTTGAATATAAGTTTGGTATTTCATGTTGTTGTTTTTTTTTTTTTTAGTTTTTTTTTTAGTTTTGTTGTTCAGAGGCACACAGACATTTACAGCGGAACCTTTTTTCTAAAAAAAACATTTCTCGGGTTTTAAAATCATATTTTTCCCGTGAAATATCAAGATTTGAATTTTTGGGTGGAATTCAAAACCCTAAGTACTTACTATACGTAATAGCGAAAGTGAAGAAATCTTATGTGTTCCAATCACATGACTTTCTCTACCTATTCTGCAACAACCTATTTATTCTTACTAAAGCGTATTCTTTTATCTATGTTATGCTAATCCAGATAAACATTAACACACGTGGTTTTATGTAACAATTCTTTAGAGGTACAAGGGAATAAGTATCACGTTAAACTAAAGCAATAGTGAAACGTTTAGCTAGTCGCTAGTTAAATCTCGGTTATCAATTTTTTGGATGGAATGCTATACCTGCTCCACCTACTAAACACATAGAACGTGGTGGAAAAAATAATAACGTTCTCCTTGCTACGTATTATATCAAAAGGCAAACAGCTAGAATGGGAAAGCTACCTCAAATGGAAACGAATTATAAATTAATTACTGATTGTCATAATGATATGTAGCAATAACAAACTCGTTGGCTTGAACTGAGTGAAGTGAATCCATAAGTATTTTATACAACAAATTCCTGACATTTGCTCTCTTTTTAAAACAAAGGTTTAATCAGCTCCAAATGAACTACAATGTCATTGGATCAACTAAAGGTATCCGTATCAGTCAGCAAATATTGCTTTGGATATTCCCCTTCGAACGAATTTGGCCGTGTTTGGGTATCTTCGATTATACGCTTCACGCATAGGTTTTGTATGTATGTGTATGCATATATTTATTTCTCTGCAAGTGGGTATCACCCGGTGGCAGAGTTATATATGTATACAAGATATATAAACAATAAATCACAGCTGCCAGTTTATGGCTTTGTAAGCTAGATATAATAGTTATTTATACAAATATGAAATCATTAATTTTTCTCTCAATTCAGATTAATTAATTTCATAATTAGAATCACCAACCAATTTAAAATTTGTATTTACAACAATATAAAATCACAAGCATTTCATTTAAGGAATTCTTACAAAAATTATCCAACATTAAAATCAAGATTTTTCCTAAATTTCTTTAGAGACAGGGGACAACCCCGAAAGGCTGCTCCAGGCAATTCATTCCAGTCTTTTATGGTTCTATTTACAAAGGAGAACTTTCCCACATCAGTTCTGTATCTTCTACCCTTAATTTTGAACGGAGGATCGTTTCCTGCATAGTAAGTTGGGTTTTCCAGTTTGTCAGTAACGTCCTCCCATGCGTTTAAGCCAGCGTAAGCTTTAAATAAAGCGCACAACCTCTGTTTCTCACGCCTAACTTTCAACGGCTCCCATTTTATCTCCTCAGCGTTTGTAGGCCCAAAATATTTACCCCTTTTTATGAATTTTATAGCCCTTTTCTGGATCTTTTCTAACGAATCAATTTGATTTACTCTATACGGATCCCAACAAGTTACTCCAAATTCCATGACCGGCCGCACTAAGGACTTGTACGCGATTTCCCTGGACTTTGCACTCCCCTTTTTTAAAATCCTCATTAAGAAGTGCAGTGTTTTCCACGCTTTCTAAGATACAGAATTTACCTGCTCGTCCCATCCAGCGTTACTCGCCAAGTAAACTCCCAAGTATTTGCAGCTGTCCACCTGTGGAATTTTTTCCCCACCCATGTGATAGTTCTGCAGAATTTTTTCCCTAGATCTATTAAATGCAATTGACTTACTTTTGCCAGCGTTAATTTTCATTTTATTTGCAGCAGCCCAATCACTAATTTCATTTAAATCACCCTGAAGAGCAGTCTCATCTTCAATATTTCTAGTTTTATTGTAAATAATACAATCGTCTGCAAACAACTTTATCTGGCATTTTATATTGACAGTTATGTCGTTTACAAAAATAAGAAAAAGTAACGGCCCCAGTACTGAGCCTTGGGGTACTCCCGAGCTTACCATAACCCTTTCAGATAGCTCCTTGCCTACCTTTACCCTTTGCGATCTTCCTTCGAAAAAATGTTTAACCCATAGAACTACTCGTTTATCAATTCTTGTAGCAGTTAGCTTCTGGATAAGTAAATTATATGATACAACATCAAAAGCTTTGGAAAAATCTATCACCACTGTATCTGTTCTTCCCCCTGCATCCACCTCCTCTGCTAAATCTTGAAATAATGACGTTATCTGGCTTTCACACGAGTATCCAGGTCTAAACCCATGTTGCGCTTTATTGAACCACTTTTTGTTTTCTAATTCCTCCCGTATATATTCCACAATTAAATGTTCCATCAATTTGCACACTACTGAAGTTAGGCTGACTGGTCGATAATTATTTAGTTCTGTTTTATTTCCCCCTTTATGAATTGGAACTACAATCGCGGTTTTCCAGTCTTCCGGTAAGGCTCAGTTATTTATTGACATATTAAATAAAAGCATTAGGTACGGAATCATGGATTCCCCTCCAATTTTTAGTATTCCGGTCGGTATATTATCAGGACCCCTCGATTTTCGATTTTGCAACATTCTAATCCTTCTGCGCAATTTGGATGCCATTATTTGAAAAACGGAATTTCAACTATCCTCAATTTCCAATTTATAATTATAATCCGTTTTGTTAAAAACAGACACAAAATGTGAATTTAATGCGTTCGCTTTTTCCTTATCGTTCAATATGGCAATTCCATTTTCCTTGAGTTCTGGTATGCCAAGTTTATTTCCCCTGCTCTACTTACATAATTGTAAAAAGATTTCCAACTATTATTGGTCCCGCTAAGAATTTGTTCTAAGAACCGCTCCTAGGCTTGCAACGTTTCGTCTTTCAATTGTTTAGCTAATTCTTTATATCTGTTAAAATGCCAATCTGACTTCTTCCGTTTATGAAACGCGCGCCTAGACTTTCGTTTAAGTATTCTGATGGATCTTGTATAATATTCTGGATCATTATTTTGTTTGATAACTTTGTATGGAACGTATTTCTTTATTGATTCCGAAATAAGTATTTTGAAACTATCCCATGCTGCATCTACATTTGTTGCTGATTTTACAAACAGGCAAAATTGCTTTTTGAGAAAAGTCTGAATTCAATCTACGTCTGTTCTGCAGAAGTTAAAACTAATAATTTCCTCTCCTTCAAACCGGTTTCGCACCTTCCAGTTTATGTCTAATTGTACACAGCTGTGGTCACTTATACCTGGAAGAACCTCACCTGCGCTAAACAATGACTCAGGTCTGCATAGAAACACGTCCAGTACAGCCGATTTCCGGGTATCTGTTTTGACTACCTGCGAAAACCCATGATCCCAAACCAGAAGGTCAACAACACATTGAGCTTCACCTCCTAATAACTGCCCATTCCAGTTTACATTTGGCAAATTTAGATCTCCTGCTAAAATAACATTTTTTCCCGTTTCCGAAGGAATTTTTTCCACTAGTTTATGAAGAGTTTTAAAGTTAGTTCCGCCAGGTGGTCTGTAACACGCTATTAATGTAATGTTATTTGCTTCGTTTTCGTGATCGATAATTTCAATGGCCATCATTTCTACGTCTTCTTCCACCCACAATATCTTACTGCTTAACTCTAACTTGGTACAAATAAAAATTCCCCCTCCCCTTCCTTCCCTGTCCCTTCTAAACACTTGTAATCTGATCTAAATATCTCTGCGTCATTAATATCAACACTGAGCCATGACTCCGTACCTATAATCACACTTGGATTACTTATTTCCATTAAATTCCAAAATTCTAATGTTTTGTTTATGATGCTTCGGCAATTTACCTGTAACAGCCTTAAGGAATGTGCCCCTACCTGAGAATCGTCGCTTCCCCGAAGCCGTTGTCAGTGCTGCCCGGTGACACCGCTCCACTCGGATACCCTCGCGAACAATGCTGCCAACTTTGAAGTTCCTCTTCTGTTTAGGTGAACACCATCCCGTCCATAGTCCCAGTCGTCAATCCACGAATTTGAGTCCACAAACTGCACATCCAGTCGTTCAGCCACCCACGAAAACGCGTCGTTTACCTGCATTACCTTCCTCCAGTTGATATCGCGTCGCCTCAAAACTCCACTGATGACAATGTTTGCAGAGGGAAACAGTGCCTTTATCTTCTTAATTAAATCATACATGCCTCCCATCACATAGTCAGGACTCCTTCGTAGGTCATTACTTCCAACGTGTAATACGATGGTCCTTTACTTGCTTTCTTCCTCCTCTCGCTTTTCTCAATTTCCCTCAGAAGGCCGTCCGTCTTTATGCCAGGATAGCAAGCTACCTTTGCATTTGTAGTTCCCGCGTGTCTAACGTTAGAGTCGCCGATGATCAAACATGGTTTCTCCTCTTTCTTTAGGCCATCTTCCCGTGTCTCCCTCAGTAAGCGGTTTTCTTCTTTAAGCTCCCGAATAATATCTTCCTCTGTTTTCAGCTTGTCACGTAAGCCTTGTAGTTCCTCCTGCAGCTGCTCCAATTTTTTATCATTTGCGGTGACACTCACATCTCTCCTGCAGTCCTTACATGACCAGTTTTCTTCTATGTTCTGTTCTCTCTTAATTTTTTGACAGCCAAAATGGTACCAACTCGCGCATGAAATACAAAGAAGTCCGGTCCTCAGTGCTTTGTCACAGCTTCCACATCTTTCATCTCCTACAGGTCCTGGATTTATTTCAACTCCTATCACAAGCAGGGCTAGTAATACAAAAGCCATAAAATAATAATTCTTCGTAGTATCCGTAGCTCCAGTCGCCTGTCTACCTGCTTTCCGCGGTCGCCTGCCCGACCACATTCCTACCCTCGCCCGGTAAACAACCAGACCCACACCCATTGTTCTGCTGCTACCTGCCTCCCACTGGTACGTCCGCACTGCTCGAGATCCCAAACCAGAATGATAGCTCCATACGCAGCAAGGCTCACATTTCCCCGTCTTGATTTTCGTCACAATTTCGAACATTGCACGTCACTACTATCTTCCCCTTTGCAACAAAAAAAGGGGGGGGATATTGCAAAAAAATTCTGGATTCACAAATGTCGAAAGCTTACATTTTCCACATGATTCTGAAGATAGGAACGCCTGTCACTTCCCTGTATCTGACAAGAGATAAATTGCAACTACCATCCAGATTCTAGGTTAAGTTTGAGTGCAGAATGACTGTTTTGAGAACATCTACGGTCTCAGTACCGTTAGGGTAATAAACCTATGGATTCGGGGTTGACGAATACTTTTAATGCATACTGAAGTGTTAAACTATAAAGCGTTATGTAAACAGTGACGTGCTTAATGTGTGTAATTTTTACTTTCTCTACTACGTAAACTAAAAAAGTGGTAAATATTACGTCCCACCAAACACTTCTATGTCAAGATTTCACGGAAAAATATAACTTGATTTGACCTGGATAAAAAGGATACCTTTTAGAAAAACCTCCGTGTGTGTGTGTATGTGTGTGCGCGCGCGCGAACAGCATAACTCAGAAACGAAAAGTGGATGAAAGTATAAGACACGAAGATTTTCAAGAAAATACCATTCCTCAAATCGCTTTCTGTACCGTGCTTGTCCCCATTTTACCCAGAATGGCACACACGCGGAACGTCACTTATGGTTGAGTACAAAGAAAAAGGTGCCGTTAATGGATATTAAGAAATCAAGGAAATTTCAAACTCACATAGGTTAAGAACTGCTAATTTCCGGCATAGCGGATACAAACTAACACTCCACTTAACACATTCTTACGAAAGCCCTTTCCTGAATACAATTTCAGACCAATAATAAAAATACTGTCGGCTGAAAAACTCTTTAGTACAATAAGAACAACTCGAAAATAATTTCGCTGCACCGGAATTGTTAAAAGACGAATACTCACATCGAGTTAAAGCTAACAGCAGGGATTATCACACTCAAGCTGAAAGTTAGAATGTTCAAGACACATCCCGAACTTCTCTACATCAAAGTTTATGGCTAGAGTCCCTAGTTCGTGGTAATATTTCGCACGCAAAGTAAAGTCGTTTCTGACGAGACAAACATCTGAAAGCGGAAGTGATCAGTCTTCGACCGTCTTCAAGATCCGGCAGTAAATCTGCAATGATGGCCGCCGAGGATGCGTTTGTCTGAAGGATAAACTCGCGGATAAAATCTGTTGGGGCTAATTCAGGAGGATTCATAACCGCCAGCATTAAATCCTCAAAGGCCTGCTGTTGAAGAGGATTCCTTTTCAATTTTTAATCCTTCCTGCAGTTACAATGTAACTGTTCCGAACGAGCATGAAATTGGGGATAAACTTATTAAAATACTTAGCAACGGCAATAAAACGTGCTAAAAATAAGTCAATTACGTTGCTCCGGAAAGTCACGAAGAATCTGTGTGCAAGCAGGTTCAATAACGACTCCTGCCGGCGAGATGATATAGCTAAGGAAAGACCACTGAGGGGTGGCCAAACGTATCTTGGTTCCTTTTACAGTAAGCCCCACATTGACAAGCAGAGTAAACACTTTTCGGAGATAAACTTTTTGAGTCTCAAAGTCGGGGGGGGGGGATAAGGTTGTTTAGGTAACGGAAAACGTACTTAAATTTGATGTCGGACAAAATGGAATCAAGAAGACGTGTTAAAATCTGAGCTCCAGTAGCGATGCCAAGAGGTACACGATTAAAGTCGTATAATCGACAGGGCAACGCGTCTGGATTCAAACGCTAGAGGGACATGAAAAATCTGGCTTAAATCCAACGTCGTATAAGCAGTGGCACTGGCAAAATAATGAACTGTAGAATGAATTTCTGGTAAAGCGGTAGCTTCGACGTGAAGTTTCTTATTCAATTGACCGTAATTTATAAGTGAGCGGAAATCATTACCACCCTTGGACACGAGGAAAGTTGGGCTTGAATAAGCAGAGTCCGACGGCCGAATTATGCTCTGCTCTAACATAGTATCGATCTTTATCTTTAATACCTTCAGTTTAGATGGTTACAAATGGTAATGGTATAGTGTCAAGAAGTTGTATTGTTGTTACCAAAGGCATTGGTAAGCTCACGTTTATTAATAAACAATTGAGGAAACCGCAACAAAACTTGTCAATTCCTGGGTCTGCATGGACGGTAAATGCGAAAGATCACTCGCTTGTGGCTCCAAATTGTCAGAAACAGCGAACAATAAGCGTGCGGGCAACGAAAGAGATAACATAGTACGCAATCCAATTTTATATTCAGGTCGATAACTAAAATACACATGCCTTGTCCTTACATCGAGAAACATAGCGGCACCAAGAATGACAATATGAAATAAACTCGACATTAACAGAACCCTATGGCACCAAGAATGACCCTTAATTTTAATGGCAACCACAATAGTCCATTTCATTGACAGAACTTGTCCGTTCACTGCAATGCAATCAAATGATGCAGGAGAAAAAAATCTTAAGCGTGAACTGAAGTACTTGCCAAAGTAATCTAAATGTAATAAAGAATTGGCACCCCCAGAATCTATTAGTGCCAACAGAGCTACTTTAAAACAAAAAAAATTAAATCAGCGGTTTCCGAATTTACCGTACAGCCGTAACATTAGCACAAAAATAACAAGGATAATAGTTTCGGCGTCTAATAGGGGTTGCCGGGGGGGTGGGGGATCACCAAATGCAAACGAATTCAGAAAGCTCCAGCAAGGGAACGTTTTGCCCAATTTCCACGATTACCGCACTTAAAGCGATGCAAATCTGGTCCGCGAGAGCTAGAATTCGGCTTCCCAGCTTTAACCACATAATGGCTGCTCCTTGACTGTTGATTAGCTTCAGCAACACAAATGGAGCTCGTCTAAGGGGCCACCAATAAATAACCCGGCTCAACAACGCGGTTTGATGTTATCTGCATAGACTGGTCATTTTCTAGGCAACGGTCAGCAGGAACGCCAGCTTCGATATGGACGCATAAATCTCGCAAATCGCTAAAAGTACGTGGCCAAGAAGCAAAACTAACATCGACCACGTAACGGAATTCAGGGTCACTAACACAGCTTCACGAACTTCCTCCTCATCTCGCTTGGACAACATCCGCCAAAATAAACGCATGCACAATGTATAATCAATAAAGATTCTGAAACGCCCTGACGGTTTTAATAACGATCATTAATAAGTTTGGCCACTTCGCTACATGGCCATTACCTGGCAACCATTTCCCATTAAAATCTCATCAAAGGCGACGAGCCGTTTTTAACCGCAATCAGTACTTCCAAGGACGAACCAGAGAGCAAAACGCTAGCCACCTGCAGTACCAAAGCGGCGGAAACACCGTCCAGCTCGGCCCGGTCCGATAATTCAATCCAAAATTAAAAAAAAAAACAAAAACAAAAAAAAACTCAACTCTGATGGAATGTCATAAAACTCGAATTTAGAAGCACTCTCGACCATAGCATGAAAATAGGTGGCTTAATCTTAAAGTTGTCAAAAGGAGCCACCGCTGTGTTAGCATTTTCATAACTGACATACACTCCTTGTACCTGGCCAAAATTTGGTACTGCATCTTGTTCAAAGGGTGTCTAAAGATTTTTTTTTAAAAAAAAAAAAGCATAAACTCGGCTCTAAGTTCATCTAACTGGACCATCGCAGAAGTTATCACGCGCGATCCCCATAATGAGAGAGACGTACCTTAAGATAATACCTATACTGGCTGCGACTCAAGACGAAGACTCAAAACACTCGGCAATAGTAATTCTAAATTCTGCCGAAAGCTAATCTACAATCTTGAACTCTTGTTATTCTAACACGGGTGCCCAATCGATAGCAACTTAATTGGATGTTTGGCTACTTGCCGGAAAAGTGCTAGCAAAGCATTAAAATCTAAATCAATGCGTGTTTCTCCTCCACGAATATTTACTTCAAATTATAGTTCGGTTTTACGCAGCAGGTTCGGGCTCGCAAGCACAACCGCCATAACCAAATACCCTAAATCACACCCATCCGTACCAAAACCCGCTTTCGCGCTCCAACATGGCGTAAAATGTGATCAACCTTCAAACGGAAGGAAAAAGTACGGTAACCGGGGAATAAATATTTACTCTTATATCAATATTGTTCATCCAAAGTGTGTAAAATTGACTACACTATAAATCGGATTACCCAGTTAATAAAGATGATGCGCACCACTAAAGTTTATGATTAAAGCGTGGACTCAAATTTTGCGGAATGTGGCAGCAGGCAAATCGTAACAAGTTTACCGAGCATTAAAATGTAGGGTAAATATGAGCAGCTAAATTAGAGAAAACGTAGGTCAATGGCAAATAGGAACACGAACTTCATGAAAAATATTACGATAGACTAAAATGTATACTAAATCGATGCTCCTAAATTACGTAAAATGCAGTTCATCTGCAAATATGAACGTGAAAATCATAAAAATATTACGCAAACACCTACATTTATGCCAAATTTGTGAGCCAAAATTATGTAAAACGTAATTAAACTAACATTACGTACAAAAAGTTCATAAAAATTTTAAGCTAGTACACACATTTTTACTAAAGTTTCGCCCCCAAAATACACCAAACATGACTAAACTTCAAATAAGAGGAGAAGGCAAGGAAACTACACTAAACTTCTCAAATAAGAAACACAAAAAAACCCAAAATAGTTGTGTAATAGTAATTTAAAACTGTTAAATTTTGCCTAAAAGAAACCCCGACACGCTCTGGCTATCAAACTTTTATCGGCCTGCCTCCATTTACCCTCAAAGGTACGTTATGTGGAACGTCATCAAGGTTGATTGCAAAGGAAAAGCTGCCCTTAATGAATATTAAGAAATCAAGGAAATTTCAAACCCAAACGTTTAGTATTCCTAATTTCCGGCAGAGCGGATGCAACCAATCACTCCATTTAACACTATTTAGGAAAACCCTTTCCTTGAATATAACTTGAGACCAATGATAAAAATATGTCAAGTGAGAAATCCTTTAGTATAGGAACAACCCGGAAATAATTTCACTTTACCGAAATTGTTAAAAGACAAAATACTCACATCGAGTTCAAGCTAATAACAGGGAATCGGGATTCCAACCTCCAGCTATTTTGTCTTACATCCGCAAACGACTCTATCAGCTCGACCCACTAAATGCCGGTCCTCATGGCCGCGCTCGCTAAAGCGTCTCGCTTTGGTGCTTCGTGGGCAGGGGATCGTGGGTTCGAGTCCCGCTTTGGGCATGGGTGTTATATGTTTGTGCAATGTGTATATGTTTGTAAAAGAAACAGTAAACCAGTAATCAGTAAAAACCTACGGGGTGAAATGTAAATAGGGATACAGTGCCGGAGTCCTGATCAGACTCCGTTACTGTTAAAAAAAAAAAAAAAAACATACTACACAGCAGAGAGGGTCTGACTTCACAAAGCAAAACATTTAGATAAGGAAGAGCTTCCAATCATATCGGAGCCGAAGTAAAGAGATTCGTGACAAAGATACTCCGGTACAGTTCCTATAGAACATTTTCGAACGTTCTGATTTAAAAAAAAATTGCTGTTAGCATTTCGTTTGAAATACGTCATCTACCTTCATGCCCTCTTTTACACAACACTTGCTTATGGCTGCTATCTTCCACCAATCCACGATGGTTCAGCTTGTCTTAATATTACCGCACTCCTCATAAATCTCAATATATCGTAGTTGTTTCGCTTACACATTTTACTACGTGCAGTGGCGTATATTCGGGGAGCGGGGCGGGGGGGGGGGTGGACCCTCCCAAAAGCCCCCCATAAAAGGCTATGTGCAGGCTCTTTTCTTTTTAAACTTAAAAGTGACACTCCATTGAAATACTTCGTCATAAACAGCTTTCTGCTACACCAGAGAATTAAAGGAATATATTTAACTTAATATAAACAATATTATAAATGAAGCATATTTGTGGCCTTTGAGCGGGTTAGTCGCTCACTCATTGGACTCTACAACCAGTCACTGCCGGCACGACGTCCATTCTTACAACTATCTACAAATATTTCTGCGTGTTGGTTCAGCGCTTAGCTATGGATAGCGTTAGCGTAATGTGTATCATGGTATACGATATTTATACTTTTTTGCTTTGGTTCGTCGAACTGTTACGTTAATAACACTGTACATTAATAAAATAAAGTCAAAACTGTGAAATATCTATGTTTTTATGTGCGCTGAATTCGAAAATGTATTCCATTTTTTTTCATACCACGTACGGCTTTTTTCAGTGATGTAATTTCGCTTTTTTCTAATACATTCCGAGCCGTCACTCCAAGCGCGCTCTGATTGTATGTAAATATAAGATAATCTTGCAGGTAGACGCTAGTGGAAGCTATCGGATTACACATTTCCTGTTTACATTCTTTTCCAAATGCATATCCTTCCTCCATTGCTATTTGTAAGGAATAAATTCAGACTGTATAGTGACTTGCTATTGTCGAGACCGTGTATATATAAAGTCCTGTATTCGCATTTCATGTGAGTTCAGATGTTAATTTTCTGGTTGTGAATATCATAGCTTTCAACAGTTAGAAGTGCGTTAAACAGACGTTTAGTTTATAAAACTCACTTTTCAGCAAAAATGTCGCGGCAGTGTGTAAATTCTCCGAACGTATTTTGTTATATGTGTGGTGAATTCACTACAAAATCTCAAAGAGAAAATGTTAAACCTCCGGTTAAGAAAACATATGAATTGTACCTTAACTCTAAAGTAGATAAGGACAAAAGTTTTGCTGCTAAATATTGTTGTAGCTGATGTTCTCGTAGTTTAAGAGGCTGGGTAAATGGCACTCGCCCTTCTATGCAGTTTGCTGTTCCTATAATACAGACAGAGCAGAAGGACCACCTTTTAGAGTGTTACTTCTGATTAACGAACATTTCTGGTTTCTCCTCAAAAAACAAACAGAGTATAGTCTATCCAGATTGGCCATCCACGCGAAGGCTTATTAAGCATAACGATTCATTTACTATTCCAACGCCACCTAGAAAATTGACCACACGATTTCGTTTAAGGAAGAATTGAGTTCTTCCCCTAGGGCTGGTCCCACTACTTCTTTCACTCCCGACTCTGATGATGAATCTGTGGAGTCAAAAAAAAAAAAAAAAAACTATCTAATTTCACAGCAATGCTAAATAATCTTTAACAGATTTAAATCACACACAGGCCCAGTTTGAATTGTTAGCATCTAGACTAAACGAATGAAATCTCTTACAGCTGGGTACCAAACTCTATTTATTGTAAGGGTCAACATAGCTTATCGACATATTTTTTTAAAAACAATGATCTTGTTTCCTGTAGTAATGTGAGGGAACTTATGCATCAGTTAGGCAGAGAACATATTCCTGATGAGTAGTGTTTAATTATGGGTTCTTGAAAGTAAAATCAAAAAGGTCACAATGGTAATATTTACCCTTCGGTACCAATGGCTTATGACGTAAATATGAAAGAAACGTACGAAAGCATGGATATCCTCTTAAAAGCAGTAGGTTATGACTATGAATGGCAAATATGTGGTGATCTAAAAGTTATTGGTGTATTAACCAGATTGCAACCGGGATATACAACATGTTTTTGTGAGAAGGGAACTCTCGGGACGAGTTAATCATTACAGAATGAAGGAATGGCCTTTGAGACAAAGTTTAGTACCAGGCGAGTAAAATGTAAAGTTTCACCTACTCGTAGATTTTCAGAAAATGCTATTACCACCGCTTCATATAAAGCTGGGCTTAATGAAGAACTTCGTTAAATCAATGGACAAAACCGGGAATGGCCTTCAGTATTTAAGAGACAAATTTCCCAGGTTATTTGAAGGAAAATTTAAAGAAGGCGTTTTCATTGGTCCTCAAATCCAGAAAATCCCGCCGGATCCTATATTCTGGGAAAAGCCCACCGAAACAGACAAAGTAGCGTGGGGTGCGTTCAAAAACATATGCTAAAAATTGCCTGGGAAATTTACAGAGAAGATTGAAGTTGTGGAAAATTTGTTGATGTCATGTAAAGCAATATGTCCCTTAAAATTCATTTCCTGCACTCCAATCTTAACTTCTTTCCACCGAATTTGGGAATGGTGAGAGACGAGTATGGAGAAAGCTTTCATCAGCAAATATCCGAAATGGAAAGGCGCGATATGCGGAAAATTTTTTCCTAACATTGTTGCCCACTACTGTCGATTTCTTGTTTCTGAGAGTTCCGGGCCCAGTCACAAAAGAAAGTCTTGCAGTAAAACGTTCTAAAATTGTAAGTTTTTAAAAAAATGTTAAAGGTATTTCCATTTTTTTTTATTTACTTTTTTACTTTTTAAAGCTATTTCACATTTAATCAGGAATCCCCGCATACTTTTCAATAGCATTTGTACTTTTCAATGCTGAATGTTGTAAAATTTTGAGTCTGCAACTACATTTATGAAAAAAAGTTACATTTTAACCAAAATAATAAATATGGTTGACCAAGAAATTCGTACGTGATAGGGAACTTCTGACTACAAATTCGAATTTAGGACACCCGAATTAGTAAAAGTTACACATTCTCATTTCATGGCATGAACAAAGTTACAATTTTGTTGTAGAGTGTAATTTACCTACTTCTTTTGTTCATTAACCCAATTAATTGACATGAAAGAAAAAGCGTGCAGTTGACGATATCTGTATAAGCCTGCCATTCGTCCACTAAAAGCGGGACAGCCCCCCTTTTTTACTTTCTCTACACCTATGTACATAGTGTGTAGAGAACATATTGTATTGCACCCAAAATTTCAATACCGAGATTTCACAGGAAACATATAATTTGAAATCCCCTGAATCCGAAAAAATAATTTTAGGAAAATGTCCCTATGTGAGTCAGTCAGTCTGTTTGTCTGTCTGTCTGTCTGTCTATGTGTATGTGTGATCGAAACGAAAAGTCCGATAAATACCAAACTTGGTATTTAAGTTCAGTGTCTTCCAAGAATGCGACACGAAGACTTTCAAGAAAATCCCCCACCACCTATGACCCTTTACATGGAACATTTTTCGAAAATTTTGATTTTCTCAAAAATACTCTAATGACTGATCAAAATATCGCATATTAAACATATTTACATTACAAATAAAATGTATATTTTTAATTTTCTCGGAATAGCCTCTGAAGGCATCTTTATTCTGAATAAATGTTGCTGAATCTAGCATAACTGGTAAACCGTAAGACATAGACAAGAACTTGCTTAATAGAAAATGTAGATCTGGTTAAAACAAACAATTTATGCTATATGCATTTTTTTGTGGAGTGGATCATTTTTAGATATTCCTTGTTATTGGTTTTAGCTTTAAAATACTTAAACTTTTCTTCTATGGGAATTTGTCAATTCCCGTCCATATAAACAAATTAACTTCAAGCACATAGCAACTAGCTTTTGACTATCGCTTTAGCCTATGCTACTCCCTTATTTCTCTTCTACTTAAATGGAAACAAGTAATAAGACCATTTCTGCTATTTTTTCTCGATTAACATGAGGTAAATGGAAGAATAAGTTTTTTAACAATAATTTGTTGTGGATATGTAGAGAAAGTCATGTGAATGGAACATGTCAGATTTTTACTTGTATGTCCTCGTCCCGATAATTTTTGTTGGAAAGAGGAAAGAGTCTATACTTTCTGGACACTGTCTTTCTAAACTAGAAACCAAACTACAATTATTGCCTTTCCCTGTTATGAGAAATACAGAGCCGGCACTTATCTCACTTATTGTTGTCATTGTTTAGCGCGTTCTATGAACAGTGAAGACACACAAAGTTTGCCTAATCTAGCTCTGGCAGTTAATGAGTTGTGTTGTTATTTGCAAGAACCAAGCTATTATGCCTAAACAGAAATGTACCTTCCTATCCAATTCATCAAAAAGATGTCCGTTCCTTGAAGAGACAAAGCTTGATTCTGAAGTTTGCTGTAAAATTTGCAATCGGCATTTTAGATTGCACATGGTGGAACTCAGACATTAGAAAGTGTATTTATTCAATATCACGTTTCCTTCATTGTGATGTTATGTTAATGCCATATTCAGAAAGTACTGACCAATTGATCACAACCTTTCAGGCGTCCCGTAACTTAATAGGAAAAAAAGGTAGGCTTATACCGGTACTAGAACTATTTATTATTTTTTAAAAGGAAAACAACTCTATCAA
Organism: Hymenopus coronatus; assembly: GCA_030762935.1. Taxonomy (NCBI): domain Eukaryota; kingdom Metazoa; phylum Arthropoda; class Insecta; order Mantodea; family Hymenopodidae; genus Hymenopus; species Hymenopus coronatus. The sequence continues at coordinate 295,504,206 of CM060900.1, forward strand.
CTTCAGAAAGAATCAAAGACGAAAAACTGACCAATCAGAACCCAAAAAAACATTGCACTGCTCAGTTTTCCAGCAGTAAAGCTTCGGTGTCTTTAGTTCGTTCCCAGCTAAAACAAGCATCTCATTAATCACCGGCCCCGAGTACAGACTGCTCGCCCGCCAACTACGTGCGAATTGCTGCAGATACACATGTAATAATTAGATAATAAATAAATAACAAGCTAATACAAAGGTTTATATTTACTAAACGTGGTCGCAACAGCTTCGCAACAATAGATAACAACTGAGAGCAACAATGACCAGTCTAGTATTTGCGCTAGGTACTTTGTGCGCCATTCTGTAGAACCTTATTTATTCGTGCTAATAAGCTTTTTAATCGATTCACCATTTTTTCGATAAAATTACGTACAGTGCAACTTATTTAGGCAAATGAAATTCAAGTACCGTGCATTATTCATAATACAGAACAGAATAAGTCTACAAAGTTGATAAACCAAATCGCATTGACCATATAAACACTGGGAGATTTAAGTAAGAAAAGGAAAAATGAAGCATTATTGTATCATTAATAATAAAACCATAAACCTGATGTAAGTAAAAATCAGGAAAACAACTGATTGCATTTAAAGTAATGAAGAAACTTCTGAACTTTACGGTATATCTAAAAATAGTTGGTGCATGTTCAGTTTTTGGAAACAACTTTTAGAATTGCCCAAAATGTAATCATCTTCTTTGAGTGATTAAGTAATTCTTTGGTTTGACTATATCCGCCGAGGAACTAGGAGAGCTGATTATCAGCAAACGCAATATAATCGCAAAATTTCGACCGATTTTCACATAATTTTTAGGAATAATAATCATTCCTTATTTCCTTGCAGCTACAACAGAAATAATGGAATACATTAGGCCAATGCGAAAGTCAAAACTTTTACAAGCTGGACACTAAGTGACGATTTGAAATTCCGTTCTCTTTGCATGGTCAGGAGTAAAAACTAAACAAATGATGACTTCTGATTTAAGAGAAGCATTATTAAGAAATCCATACAAATAACAAAGAATAACTCCGAAATGATTAACCCTACAAAATATGTACTTGTCATTAATTGTGTTTTAATGAGATCTACATTTTTGTGCAGTATAAAATTTAGCTATATCTTACGGTTTATCGGTTTTGCTAAAGTCCTCCAGAATGAAGAAGGCTTCAGAGGGTATTCCCAGAAAATTAAAAATATACCCTTTAACTCCATGGCACGACAGCTCACGGGGAACCTTGGCCTACCGCCCGGCCGCTGCGTCCCCCATCTCGGTCCACTATAGACGTCATGGATGGGGTGCAGTATTGGAGGGTGAGACGTGGTCAGCGCCTCGAGTCCCTCCCGGCCGGTTAATGCGGTCCTCACGACCTGGAGCCGCTACTTCTTCATCAAGTAGCTCCTCAATTGGCCCCCCAGGGACCTTACGAGGCTGAGCGCACCCCGGGCCAGGTCTCCCAGCGGGGGAAAAATCCCCACGCCGGTACTGGGGATCGAACCCATGTCTCCCGCTTGGTAAGTAGCTGCGCTACCACCGCGCTAAGGAGACGACCATATACCCTTTATTTGCCTCTAAATTTATTTCATTGCATATGGCATTTTAATTCAAATCCTTGAAAAAATGTTTGAGAAAATAAAACTTAACAACAGTCCACATAAACGGTAGTTTGGGATGGAAGGGGAAATTTCCTAAACTCCTTCGCGTCTAATGTTCGAAAGATGCTAAATCTGAATACCAAGTTTGGTGCTTAACAGAATTTTTTTACAGTTATACTGTTCTCAGATACACACACGGATCTTACTCTAAGAAGGTTTTCCTGGGATTCATGTCCTCAAAACATGTATTTTCGAAAGTATAGCTATTTAATCCCTGGATGGAACACATTAATTTCTCTAGCTATTATGTACATTGTACGTGACAGAAAAAGCTAAAATTCAAGCTAAACATAAAATACGATTTATGAAAAATGTGATATAAGCTACTATAACATAAGAAAGTCCAAAGACGAGGATATAATGCCAACGGACTTTCCTTTTGAATTTAATCGTGTTCAGTTTCCGGCGTGCCTGGAATTCGCAATGACAATAAATCTTAAGATCAATCGTTTGAACTGTGTGGAATACACCTGAAAATCGTGTTTTCGCATGAAAAAACGTTGTGTGCTCTGGAGTCAGGAAACCATCGGTGCTATTTGTTTTCACTCCGGAAGGAAAATTGTAAATTACGAGATATTACAATAAAGAATTGTCAAATTATTAAATTATAATTTTATTTCATTGCATGGTCGTACTGTAAACGGAAGTTTTTGTGCGAGTTTTTTCATTAGATACACCACCCTTGCAAAGCCCCGGGTAGCTAATATTAAATAATTAATAACATTTTAAACAAAATTTTAAAGTGGTATAAGTAGAGTATGATTGTTTCTTCTAGGAATCAAAGGGGCCGCCTAATAATGGCTATAATAGGGTAATTAATGCTATTGTACTCCCCCTTGGCACATGCCGCCATTTACGTCCTATTATACTCTTGCCCTAGGGTATAGATGACATGTGTCACTGTTATGGAGGGTGATTTTTTCCACAAAAGTCGCGAGCATAAAATGAAACATCTGAATAAAAAGACTATCACACCACCCACTACCACACACATCCCTATCACCTCAGCCCCCAATGCCACACTTTTCCTCACAGGATGCATTCATAACACCATAATATGGCACATAAAGAACTACATGAAATAATGAATATACCTGTAAGCCCTACCATTGCACCTTAGGCTAATCTAAGCTATCCGACAAAGATGTACCCAATTATCTAATTAACATAAGCTAACCCAATATACTCAATCCTACAACAAACTGTCGTACATTAAATCGTGAACTTACAAAAAGCAATTACACAATCTATTATGGAGGGTGATTTCTCCCGCAAAAGCCGTAAGCATGCTATCAAATACTCGAATAAAAATATAATCACGCCACACACTCTATCACTTCAACCCCTAACGTCAACTTAACCTAGACAACAGCAGCCTTACGACATGTGATTCGATGCCTAAAATAGTATTCCCCGTCCCAGATGCGATTGATCGAACGGAGCTAAAAGTCTTAAACATTACAAAGGATCCCAATGAATTATTAGTGTTATTAGAAAAAATGTATGCCAGAAGAAATCAAAAATTAGATTTGGAAGAAGTTTATAAACACTTTGTGCTCTGTTATGGGCGCTTTGCCTTTAACAGCGCTCAGAGTTGACCAAATTGTTACGCGGTAATTAGGCACGATTCGCTTGATTACCCTAAAATTTAACAAAAGAAATCAACCACACCAATATTCCCAAAAATTGACCACGTTAATCAAAATTTTTGCCAACCCAACCAAGAACTGTCCTCAAAACCAAATTCCACTGAAAATCCAGAACCCAAATCAAAAATCAAACATACTCATCCTAAATGTCTCAAGGCTCAAACATTTCAAAATTAAAAAAAACAAAAGAACGGAGAAAACAACATCCAAGGACACCTGTAAACCAATAAAAAATAACAACAGTACAGCTAAACAAACCACAAGACTAGGAAGACAGGCACAGCCCATTGCTGAAGGCTACGTGCTAACCAGACGCTCTGATGGGCCCCTGGAGGCGGTGTTTGAAATGGACGAGAACTACGTTGCTAGGCGTAATTCTCCAGGACAATTTGATAACGAAATTAATGGTAATATTGAAAATAACGAAAATAGCGCAAATAAATGCCCGTAATAGCAGGCTGGTTATGTCAGAGCTAAAGAACATATTAGAAGATTTAAGCTTGGGTATATTATGCATCCAAGAGCCCTATACACATCAAAATAAGTTAATACACTTACCAGTTATGGCAAGGGCCATTATTTCTAGCCATGCACCAAAGGCTGCCATTATAATCAATAATCCACACCTACAAATCACTCATATAACTCAACTAAGCGATACACATACCAACTGTATTCAAATTAATCATGAGGATGGGGAGTTTATTTTATCTAATCATTATTTTCAATTCAGTGAACCAATTGACTTGTAATTAGAGAAAATAACCAAAACAAACAGAATTTTTAGTGACAAAGAAAGTATTTACACCATGGACGCCAATGCGAAATCCAATTGGTGGTTTAATATATACAAAGATGATAGAGGAGAAATGTTGGTGGAGAAAATTGCAAGACTGAACCTAGTTATACACAACACCGCTAGCAATCCAACAAATTTCGAAAATAGTGAGGGGGCTAACTCCAACATTGATTTAACTCTCGGAAAGTATAAAATACTTAACAAGATTTTAAACTGGAAAGTTGGTCAGGATTTGACTACGAGTGACCATTGACTAATTTACTTTGATTAGGTACCAAGCTACAACACTCAAACTAGGATCAAAACGGAAATTCAACTTAACTATAAACAAGAAAACTGGGAAATAATCAGAGAAAATTGTCATACATGCGCACTCGACTATAAAGGAGAAAATTTAAATTACGAAGTGGAAAATTAGAAGATAAAATAAAATGGACGCTTAATACTTCAATACCAAAAAGAAAATAGAAAAAATATACGGATAATGTTTGGACCGACGAGTTAACCAAATAAAGGAGAAAAATGCGTAAAACAAGGGGAATCTATCAGAGAACTATTGTCGCATAAGAAAGGGAGCGAAACATAAAAATTTATAGAAGAGCTAAAGAGAAATTTAAAATTACCTTAAAAAACACAAGGGAGAAATTATGGAAGAATTTTGTTGAATTCGGACTAAGTAAAAACATTTGGGGTTTACCATAAAAATTATAATGGAAAAAATCAAAAAACCAAAGACGTTGAATACATTACGGAAGGAGGATGGCAATATGACTAATTATTGGGAGGAATCCGTAAACGAACTTATATTTAGACTGTTACCAAACGACAAAGAAGAGGACAACTTTAACAGAGAATTAGGAAATCAGGTTAATCAGATTTATAATAACCAAGGCATAATTTATCCATTTCATCAAACAGAAATTAAACTAATAATTCAAAATCTAAAAGCTAAAAAGCCTTTGGCCCAGATGGGATTAAAAATGAAACTTTAATAGCACTGGAAAATAGCTTAACCCAATTGTTATGTACATTATACAATGACTGCATCGGAAGAGGAATCTTTGCAGACCGGTGTAAAGAAGCCAAACTTATTATTTTAAAAAAGAGTCAGGATAAGGACCCAAGTGATCCTAAGTCATACAGACCTATTTGTCTTTTAAATACCATGGGAAAAGTGCTTGAAAGCTTACTGAACTAACGAATCACTGAATATAGGCTCCTAATTGGCACCAATTCAAACCAATATGGCTATAGATAGGGACGGTCGACAGAAGATGCATTAAATGCTGTATTAGAATCTGTACACAACTCAAAATTTAAATATGTACTGGAAATTTCTATTGATATGTCTGGAGCATTTCATAATCTTTGGTGGCCGTTTTTCTTCATCAGGCTAAGAGAATGTAGATATCCAAAAACGCTTTATAATATACTTCTTGATTACTGTAGAAATAGAAAAGTTTATTTGAATGGTATAAATAAAATTATCACAAAAACATATGAAAAGGATGTCCTCAAGGTTCAGTCCTAGGGCCGACCTTTTGGGACATTGTGCTAGAAACATTGTTAGAAAAAGTAAACAACCACAACTGCAGTAATCCAATAGCATACGCGGATGATGTGATTTTTATTATCGAAGGAAGCTCCCGAAACGAACTGGAAATCAAAGGAAACAATTTGATGGAAACCTTAAACCAGTGGTTCACAGAAACGAAAATGAAGGTTTCTCCACAAAAATAAGTAATTCTATTATTAAAAGACAAATCCAATAATAAGAATTATAGGTAATAGTATAAAAAGATGTCTGATTATGAGATATTTAGGAATAAAATTTGACGAAAAAAATTTTAAGGACCATGTGAATTTCGTAAGATTTAAAGCTGAAAACATTCTAATGAAATTATCTAAAATTGTTCAGTGGAAATTTAAAATACAACTATCGACCATAACGTGCTGTCATACCAGTATTTTGACATCCATTATAAATTATGGGGCTGGTGTTTGGGCGGACAAAGCCAATAAAAGCTCAATTAAATTATTACTTAGAAGATCTCAAAGAAAGGTTCTACTGCGTTTTACAGGAGCGATGTCCATAACCCCCACTATGGCTCTGTTAATTATAACAGGCATTTTGGCATATTCGTTTAATACTTCGTATGAGAGGAGTTTTTACTGGTTAAAGAAGCAAAATAATATTAAAGTACAATAAATTGTTGGATACAATTGTCAAACTAAACTAGATATTAAGAACAGATTAATGCAATCATGGCAAAAGGAATGGGAAGAGAATGAAACAGTCAGAAGAACGTTTTCATTTTTCAACAGCATTAAAGAACGATTAAAAATAAAGCATATAAATGCCTTAAAATGCCTAATTCACTATTTATCGGGTCATGGTCCATATTACACTTACTGGAAGAAAATAAATAAAATACTGAATGAAAATTGTGAAATTTGTAATGTTCCGGGAACTCCGGAACATGTATTGTTTGAATGTAGTAAAAGCTCACAAGAGTTACGGAAAGAGACGTTGTTATATAAACGAAATTTTACGAAATAAAGATTTATACACCCATTTGGAACTACTAGCAAATAAAGTAAGTAATAAGGGTTGGGAGCAAATGATTATTCCAACATATCAGAGAAATGTTCATTTGAATTTAGAGAGAACACATCAAATGAGTTTAAGACCCAGAAATATTTTACAAGTAGCCGATTTAGATGTTATAAATACCCTTGAAGGGTATAGTTAACTAATAGCTGAGAGAGGGGAATTGGATGGCTTGCAGAGAGATATTTAGCGGCCCCTGCGACACCCAAAGGAAAAGATACTGGAAAGAGAATAATAATTAATAACACCAAGTGCATCTATTATTGCATATATTTAGAGGAGGAGAAGAAGAAATAGAGAGCAGGTAAATAGACATTTGGGGAAAGTGGCGATGAAGCAGAAGAAGATCATATGCACTGGAAGATGTAGGTTAGATAAAGATAGCATTTCTGGGAAGAAGGTAGAAGAAGTGGGAAATGGGAGATTGGGACGAAGTGAGAAGATGGGGTTCCCAGGAAGAAGTGAGAAAATGGGGGACTGGGATGAAGTGAGAAGATGAAATTAAGTGTGATATGAGAAGAGTAGTGTAGAAAATATAGTATTAAAATTAACCACCAAATAATGATACACAAATTTGTATGGGAGTGTAGTGAAATAAAAAGTTATAGTTATAGAAGAATACAATAAGTGACTTTTATAGAATTATCATGAATATTCATTGGTGGTATTTAAAGGATAGAAATTATAAATAGTATTGCTTACCAATACTTATGCCGCCGGTTACCGGCGGTTATAGGTAGAGTAGTGTAGTTGAATATTAGCTTATAATAAATAACTGGATACTAGTTATTTTAATTACTGCATACCGGTAATTTAAAATTATTAAATATCAATTTTAAATACTTAATTAAACTCCAAATTTGAATTAAATTTAAATATTTTGTAAGGTATTAATTGAATATAAGGTTTTTAAATTATGTTTTGAATTTTGCATTTAATGTAAATTTTAATAGAATATAAATTTACGTTGAATATGTATGGTATTGAAATTTTTAAATAATATAATTATTTAATTTTAAAATTGTGGGATTTTGATATAACTGGAAATAATTATAACATAAAGTTTAAGATAATTTAAATAAATATAAATATAAAGTTAAAAATAGTTATAATTTGGTATATTTTGGTAAAGTTTATGAAGTAATATTTCTTTATTCTAAATTTTATAAATAAATCAGTAATTATATGTATAATTATAAAATGCAATTATAAGTGATAATATGATAATAGTAAGAGTAATATAATTAAACTACTTAATAGAATAACTATTAAGATAACATCATGGTTTTTAAAACAAAATATGTGTATAATATAAATAAATAAAATAAAATAAATGTCAATTAATAATAATAGTAAAACTATACATTAAAATTAAATATAAATTATTAATATGCATATATTAAAAATACGAAATTATAATAATATTAATATTAATTAAACTGAAATTGTATGAATTAAATAGTAACATACATTTTAATTGATAATAATAATGACTTTAAGTGGTATTTATAAACATTTTTAGGCTAAGTTAGGTTAAGTTTATTTCTGTAAATTTAAGTTGTATAATTAAATTTGTCATTGGTATAAGTAGTAATAAATGTATAAAGTTTGGAAGATTTTATTCTGGTTTAGGAAATTAGTTATCAGGTTTTAATATACACATTTTATTTTATTTTTATTTTTTATAATCTAGCCTACAACATAACATCGCTAAATCATGCAATTGTTATATACATGCACTAAGGAAGAAATGACATTCCACCGTAATTACCACAACTACTTAGACATACACTCCTCAGAACGTGAACACTTAATACACTTCGTGCACACACAAGCTAGTGTTAGCATCTGACAACCACCTATAACAGTCATCTACAAACGATTAACGCGAAACATGTCCAATCTAGTTACACAGGGAACCAAGAATACAAAGACAGTCCCTCCCTTTAACAGTTACATATAAGCAACAGAAGCATATAAAAGAGCTTATACTCATACATCGTGCTATATGCAATCAGCGCAAAACTAGTGTAAAATGAGATGTCGAAACGCAAGGTGAACACTGCACATGATATCTGCACAGAATAACTCCTCGTGTTTTAAACTGAGAGAGAGTGATGGAGTGAGAAAGAGCATTTTACTATGGGCGAAATAAGTTTGCATTTACACAATGCTAAGAAAAATCTCATTGAAAGGAAGATTATTTAAGCAGGTAAATAATTCACAAAAATACTACAAAGTTTTGAGCTCACTTAAATTCTGATGATCTGCATGTGAGTATAATACATTTAAGCAAAATGTAATATGCTATATTTCACATGAAATACGCAGTTTCGAGACTACAAGAATTCAGACAAATAAGCCGGAGAACGTTAAATAACACTAAAGCGTGATTTCAAATTAAGCATTTACATATTTCAGTTATTATCTACCAAACATGCATCATAAAGAATTTATGAGGATCTCATCAACCAAAGATATACTTTAAACACTAAAACCATTTAAGTAAACAATAATTTTTGTTTGTTGAAACGATGAGACGTCCAGCAAAAGTTTGCACACATAAATAATATTTTACATCTTCCAACTCTGCCATTCACAGCCTAAACAAAATATCGCGTACAAGAAATTTACACACACAACATTTCTGTAAAGCGGACAGACTTAAACTGAAAGATCCGAACGTACGAGGGCTGTTTTTGTTTCAACCTCTGATTGGCTGTAAATAAAAGACATTTCATAGAAAAGAATTATTAAATTACTAAAATTTTTGTATACTTATGGTTACTTTTCAACATAATCACCCAAAAGATTGAGACATTTATCGTACTTGTGCACAAGCTTTGCACTACCCTCTTCAAGAAATTTTGCCGCCAATGATTTCAAGTTAGCATCGACGTTGTTTTGAAGATCTTCGTTAGTTTGAAAGTGCTGCCCTCTTCAGTTCAGAGAAAAGGTGAAAGTCGGGGTGCCAGGTCAGGACTGTAAGGTGGATGATCGAAAATGTCCCATTTAAATTGTTCAAGGAGCCAATGGGTTGTGCCAGCAATGTGTGGACGAGCTTTGTCATGGATAAACACAATTCCCGAAGTCAACATTCCTCTTCGTTTGTTTGGAATGTCTCTGTGCAAACGTCGTAAAGAACGAAGATCTTCAAAACAACTCAATGCCCATTTGCAATTACGGGCGGCAACAGTTTTTGAAGCGGGTATTGCAAAGCTTGTGCACAGGTACCATAAATGTCTCAATCTTTTCGATGATTATGTTAAAAAGTAGCCACAAGTGTACAAAAGTTTAAATAATAACATAATTGTTCTCTATGAACTGGTCTCTTATTTATAGCCTATCGGAAGTTGAAGAAAACGGCCCTCGTATATGCAGCCAAGAATGGAGTACGTTAATTTCACGCTTGAATAGGGCTAAAAGCTTTTCTTTGTTAAAAGCAGAGAATACACTGCATCCTCCTCAGAAAATACTACACAAAACAACGCTATAATATTCTCTAAGCAATGTAACAAATATATGATCTAATAGAAAATATTCTCGCGTTACAACAGAATGAATTGTTGTAGGATATTTCAAAAGAGTAAATCCTTGGAAACTATCCCCCATTTAAAATGTGAAAAAACATATCCATCTGCTATGTGTACCGAAAGGATATATTTAGATCATCACACCTGGCATGAAACTCCCACGTTACAACATAATGAATTATTACAGGTTATCTCTAAAGAGTAAATGCTTAGAAACTATCCCCCGTTGTAAATGTGAAATAACTTCACATGTGCTACATGTACCGAAAACATATGTTCTAAACTTCACACCTGGCATGAAACATTCCCACGTTACAGACACAATGAACTCTTATGGTGTATTTCAAAGAATAAATTCTTAGTTTCTATCTTCCATCTAAAAATGTGAAATAATGCACATCTGCTGGGAATACCCAACAGATACATTCAGTGACCCTCCACCTGATATGAAACATTGCCACGTAACAAACATAATAACTTATTGTGTATTTGAAGAGAATAAGTCCTTAGACATTCGCATACGTTGTATATAATCTTTTACTGGAAAGAAAGAAAAAAATAACTACAAGATTGAACAAGTCCTTTTATGCATTCGGGTTGTAAGCGTTATGCCTTTCTTTCACCATCACTACAAACCGATGAATATGCAATAAATATAGCAGTGGCCAATGAAAGTAATATACAATTGAAAAATGCGCTAGTCAGTCAGACGTCACAAGGATCCAGCTAAAACGCATGTGCGATAGGAAACATTACAGAACTAAACATTTTATACAAACAAAGAGCTATAAAATGTGAATAAAGCTCTGCATCATACAGTTTAGTACATCTTTGAATAGTGCATCATTACCTAGTGTAGCTGACGTAAAGGAGGTATTTCAACAATATATCTTTATTTAACAGAAAAATAATAGGTATGTAATAAAATATATTATTTTCTTTAAATATAATACATAATAGGGTTGGCTGATAATTCCCGGGTCTTTCAATGAAAACAGCATTCTTTATTTTTTTCTTATTTCTCAACATAATCTCCAGAAAGGCTAACACATTTGTCATATCAGCCATCTCTGTAGTGCGATATATCATGGTCTTTAAAATAGGTGTTTACCTCACCAATGACCTCCTCGTTGCTGTGAAATCTTCGTTTTCCAAGAAATGTTTTGAAGTTTGAGAACCGATGGTAGTCAGTCACTGGGCGCTAGATCTGGCGTATACTAGTAATATGGATGTTCAAGGAATTCGAGCTATAATTCGCACATTTTTTCCCATCGAAATGACTGAACGGTGGGCGGAGCACTGTTGTGATGAAACAAGATTTTTTTATTTATCTTTTTTTGGCCAAATGAGGTCCTTTTCTTTGCACCTCATCACCCAAACGTTGCAGCAAGTGTATGTGCATGAAGGACTTATATTTGTACATGATAATGCTTTTATACTAGTATATTATCTACTCTCTGAAATCCCCTTGTATAAAAGGAAACTGCAATGTGAAATATGATTAATATGCAATATGTGCTAGGAGTGTAAAGGACAAGAGAGAATCTGGTCTCATCAACAAGATTATTAATTGGCTGCCATTTAAGTTTCATTTACCTGGATACAGATATTGTGGTCCCAGAACAAAGCCTTAAAAGAGACTAAAGCGGGGAGACAGAGGAATTAATACTTTGAATGAGGCTTGCAGAGTTGATGATTTAGCCTAAGCTAAACTCCAGAACTCTACCTCAAGAAACGCTGCAGACAGGATTCTAGCTGAGAAGGCCTAGCGTAGAGTACAATCATCTGATTCCTGATTCGCGGACTGGTAAAAAGATAGCTGCTGGACTTGCAACATCAATCATGAAAAGTAAAGTAACTCTTGGAGCTGGCTCAAGAAAGAAAAAACGGGGTGGACTTCTACCTTTCATTCCTATTATTGCTGCATTAGGAGCTGCTGTAGGAGAAGCTGCTGTAAATAAGAAGAAAGCTGCAGATAGAGAAATTGCAGAATTGTCTCGGCATAATAGAGCTATGAAAGCAAAAGGAAGGGGTCTTCGCAAGAAAAGAAAGAAGAAAGAGGTCTTCAATGTAGTCATATTGAATACAAAGCGTTGTACTGCTAGCGTGCAGCTTATATATAGCGGCTTGCAGAATACAGGCCTTGAAAGTCTCTGCACGTTCATGTCTTTAGGATACAGACGCAGGTGTTCATTCTACAGGAAGGGTTGGTGTATTCAAAGTATCTGAGGAGGGTTGCGGATCTCTGCACCTGCTTACCTTGAGAGTGGCGGAGAAAATGTTTATTATAGCAATAGTCTCTAAAGGGAGGAAGGGTCTTTGTATTCTTGGTTCCCTGTGAAACTAGATTGGACATGTTTCGCGTTAATCGTTTGTAGATGACTGTTCTAGGTAGTTGTCGGATGCTAACACTAGTTTGTGTGTGTAGGATTTGTACAGAGTGTTGAAGTTGTGATGAGTGCATGGTACGTATTTCGTCAAAGTACTTGCGATGATTGCAGTGGGATACATTTCTTGAGTGTAAGTATTTTTTGCAATTGTATGATTTAGTGTACTTGTTGTAGGATTGATTAGATTGCGCTAGCTTATGTTAATTAGATAACTGTACACATCTTTTCCGTTTAGCTTAGATTAGCCTGAAATCCGATTTTAGGGGTTGCGGTGTATTCAGTCTTTCATGTAATTCTTCGTGTGCTATAAGTGACTGATGTTAGGAGAGCATCCTAGGGTGGAAGGGTATGGCGTTGAGGTATGAGGTGATAAGGGAACGGGCTAGTGGGTGATGTGATTATATTTTTATTTCAGAGGTTGATAGCATACTTACGGCTTTTGCGGGAGAGGTAACCCTTCATAATAGCTGGAGTAATTGTTCTTTGCAGCTGCACGATTTAGTGTACGACAGTTTGTTGTGCGATTGGTTAGGCTGGTTTAAATGAATTAGATAATTGTATACATATTTTCCGTGGAGCTTAGATTAGCATGAAACTCAATGGTAAGAGTTGCAAGTGTATTCATTCTTTCATGTAATTATTTGTGCGATATAATTGGCACATGACAGTGGTGTTATGAGAGCATCATGTGGGTGGAAGGGTGAGGCACTGGAACGGTGTAAGGTGATAGGGGTAGTGGGTGGGGTGATAATCTTTTTATTCGGGTGCGTCATTGCAGATGTCTACATTCCTTCTTGTAATTCTTTGTGTGCTATAAGTGGCACGTAAAAGTGACGTTATGAGAGCATCCTGGGGTGGAAGGGTTTGGCATTTGAGGAGCTGATGTGATTGGGGAGGGAGTAGTGTGTGATAATCGTTATATTCAGGTGATTCATTGTATGTTCGCGTCTTTTGTGGGGAAAATCGCTCTCCATAATAGTGGCATCTGTACCCCAGGGGAGGGTATAACAGAGTCACGTGCCGAGATGGGGGTAGAATAGAATTAATGACCCTTTTATATCCATTGTCAGGCGGCCCCTTTGATTCCTAGAAGATATATTTACTCCCTACTGGTATACTACAGAGTATACTCGGCTATATCACAAATGAGTCTACTAACGAAACTCCTTCATTAGCTCTAGGTAATCCGTAAAATCATTTAAAATTACATAAAAGGTCCAGAATTAAAAATAGATTTTATTGGTTATGTGAAAAAAACTAAGTGTTATTTATGAAGCTCTTTAATGCTAAAGTTTTCAACAACCAATTTAGGCGTGAAAGTCCTCTTTAATTTCGCTCAGAGGCCCCTTTATCAGTTTTGAGGTTTTACCTGCAATTAATCTACAACAGGGGACCAACGCCTTTACCTCCCTTCCGAAAGGACCTAGCTAAGGATTTTTATACCCGAAAAAACTCCATCACCGCTGCCAAATTTGAACCCGTGATCGTGGGAACTAGTGTGTTATCCCTAAACCACGGAGTACTATTCATACTGCATTTTTTTAATGTTAGCGTGATGAAGAGGGAGAGTATTCCATACTCCTGGAAACTTCAGGTATAAAAACATTCTTGAATCCGCTCCCCCCGGGGCCGAAATCTAGATACGCCACTGAGTACGTGTCACATGGAGAAGGCTTTCACAACAAGTACCTATTTCTAAAATAAAGTTCAGTGCGCTAACCAGAAATTTATGATATAATAATCTTTACTTCGTCTTCTATATCTATTTACATCTGTGAAAGTTGAGTGTACGAGCTCCTAAAGTTTTGTAATAGAATTTTTTCGAAAAATAATATTTCTATCAGGATTTACACTATTACTGAAGTATAATTTTCCGTGTATTTGCTGTCTTGTTTACATAAAATCCCGAAATAACAAGAACCATATGATATTACAGACTATTCAAAATATATCATTTTCTTATCATTATAGTATACCAAATGTAATGTGGGAACCGCTGGACCGAGGAAGCTTCTGAAATGTTTGGTACTGCAATCCAGAAAAGACCTGGATAGGCACCTCCTTGTTTTATTGCTTGTACATAGAACTATTGGTTTTGTGTGCTGTTGTTCTTATGCAACAAACAACCGAACAGAAATTTATATAGGTGCGGTACATTCTCTGCTTTACAAGGGAGCTCCTCCCCCCCACACAAGGAAAAGGAGGAAGAAAAAACAGAATATAAGGAAAGGAAAGATACTCCAAAAATAACAGTAATGCTTAATATTTTTAGCAAAGAAACAAATAAAATTTCATCTTGAACTAAAAGTACTTAAGAATGCAAAGAAATATATAAATTGTTCTCAAATAATTGGTTTTTTGTTAAAATGATAATGATGTTCATATAGATAAAGCCTGTCTTTTCTAGATTATGCCGTAAAACATAGAAAAAGATGAAACTGATGTAGAAGGATTTCATGCTCTAGAAAATGTGAAATAAGAACAATGGGGAGTTCGCAGCTGCTCAACATTAATATTGGTCATATTAAATGATGCGCCACTTATTAGTTTCGTTTTGGGGAGCAATGAATAATGTAGAAAGACATAACCTCAACGCAGGTCTTGGCATGACGTACTTTTTCGTTGAATTCTACATGGCATTCGATCTATAGGCATTAAGAGTTGGAGACCGTACGCATTGTCTCAGTGAATTATAATTACGGCAATTAGTATAATCATCTACTTTAACTTACACAAGAGCGCCATGACTCTTTAAACTTAAAGCGCAAACTCTAGTGTTTCTGCTGGTGTAAATTTGTGGTGCAGGTAAAGAAGCTAGGAACTTCGCCAGTACATGTTCATTCTCCTTTGAAGTGAGCCTTCTCTGAAAACTACTACCACTGCCTGATGTATTTCTGAAATGTTGTTTTTACTATCAACAAAGCGGACTAAAATGACGCGGTTTACGCATTACAATCCTTGATAGCATAGTAATCTAAATATTTTGTTAACATATTGTTATATATTCTCTTTATTATGGTTTATAATTAAACAATAAGTTTTGCACTTTAGTGTAAATAATAACAACTTAAAATTATTTAAATACAAAGTCTTTAATATATAGAAATGCTGTCTATTACTGAAAGCGAAAATTAAGTCAACAAAGTGTTAAAAATAATTATGTCATTTTTCAATTATAACTAAGGTACTATTGAGTAGTGTTCCAAAAGTACGCAGGATGAGTTGAATTAAATAAATTGTTTCCAAAATAATAGGACACCCTCCTGATAATTTAATGCATTTTAAGAGCTGTCTCGAGCTTAAAATTAACAAGAATAATAGATTTTGATAAGTTGGTTGTAAAGTTATTTTTCGAGCAAAATGAATTATAATGGTTTCAAAGAAGTTGGTATCCTCATGGACTCTAAGATGTTTGTTCAACCTTTGCTGAACATTCCCTTTTTTTCTCTTTGATGGTGTTTATTGTCCGCTTTAACTAGTTATGGCACCACAGGAGACGACACCGGTGATACGTGGAATGAAGATGAAGTACCGGTGGAATAAATGGCGAGGGAAATCGGAGACCCGGAGAAAACCCGACCCTGCGCCACTTTATGCAGCACAAACCCAACATGCTGTTCCCTGGGATCGAACCCAGGCCGCGAACAGTCTTTGACTTCTAGTAAATAATAAGACGATTTTTAGATTTTAGTGTAAATATATTTTACAATTGAAAATTTGAATCTAAAGGTAATAATATAACACAAGAATTCAGTTGTTCGCCTGCTTTCTCACATTTCAGAGGTCTCGTGTTCGAATCTCTCTTAGAGTTAGTTACCTGGATATGGTTTCTTTCGGGATTTTCCCTTATCCTGAGAAGACGAATTTCGAGTCACTTTAAACTCCACGGATCCCAAAATCATTTTAGTATAATTTTTCCGCTTTCATTCATCGTCCGATATGACCAATCAGGTAAAAGGACTTTAAGCTACGACAATAAAATAAATACACGAATTAAAAAAATTAAAAACAAAAGTGGGAATTTTCCATTTTGGCCTAGAAGGGAATTTTTAAACACACGCAGTTACAAAAGTTTAGTTCATACAGGTTAATATGATAATCATTCATTCGCTTGATAATCTCTATATGTATTTTACGTGCCTTTAGTAACACAGTTCCTTGCCTGAACATAAATGATCAAGATTAAGCGCCTCAGTTAGCAAACAAGTCGCTGTTGAAAAGAAATCTTTTCATCTGAACTTAGAAAAGAGACAGTGATCCTTAGCGTTGCGATTTGTATAGAAGGTTCTAAACTATCTAAACATCCCTGTTATTACATCAGTTATTGGTCCCAGACCTAATATATTAACCGGAATAGATCAATGATGGGTTCGGCACCGAACCTCACCGGGAGGGAGGGGAGAGGCTAGTGGATACACTGAACGACCGGAACCAGGAGCGATTGATTGCACAGCAATGACAGAGTATCTATGGTTTCCAGATAGAAACACCCTGACAGCCGGAATAACCGCCCCTTTGTTTCCAACACCCCGTCATGGGCAGTCCTCGTCCCTGCAATCAGGTAATGTCAGTGGACGGAGAGTCACTATGTGAATCCTTTTCCACATTGTACCGAGCATCATGAATGCCACTTTCAACCCTAAAATAAACCAACGGAAAAAGTCATGGACGAAATGACAATTGAAACGACGTGGGCGGACAGCAAATTTTGGGAATGAAATAAACCTACCCAGTATTCACCTGGTGACCAGGTAAATCCTAAAAGAATCATGGAGCAGTTAGGCCGGTCATGAGAATCGAACCCCTGACCTTCCTAATACGGTCCTACACGAAACCGCCTAAGCCACTCCACTTGGCTGAAATGTAAAATTGCCAATGAAACTTTGACTGTGTGTTTTTGATATTTTAGTTAAGTTTAGCGCCCGATCTTAATGGATTCAGTACCAGGGGTGTTGGTCGCTGATGACATGAAATGAAATGGTCATTGGGAAACGCAATTTAGAAGTCAAAAGTTGCAAGCCTATATTTAGATTACCTCCTTGACATTAAGAATAGCTTTGAGAAAATTTCACTCCCGGAGGATGGCCTTAGCAGAATTTGAAAACTGGACTTCCTGTTTACGAGCCTACAAAATAACAAATTCGGCAACCATTTTAATTTGGGTATCCGTGAAGACGATGCTGGTGATGGTGATAATGTGATATGTGTAATATCTACACATCAACATAGATTAAAATTAATGAAATACAGCAGATTTAAGCAGAAACTGCATTTTCAAATTGCATTACTTAAGAGGACCAACATGTGTAAGTTGAGCAAAATTCTTGAAAATGTGGATTCTTTAATCTCATTACTTTAATATTTCGAGGTTTTTGTACATTAATATGCTGATGTTATTTTCAGCCACTTGCAATTTAAACCTTTCTGGTGTGACCTTTTAATGTTTTAATGGTAACAAATGAGACATCGAATATTTAAATGCGTGCTTCTGTATATGCCTGCGGTACACATTTGAACCAATTTGTTTTATTTTTCTACCATAGAATCTTAATATCTAATAAATAATTTTTTTAACTGTCCAGGTAAGTAAAATTAATTGTGTTTTTCTATCAACAAAATAATTAATTCACTAAAAGTAGTGAAATAGGTATTAACAAATATTTTATCATACCTTTTCTAGCAGTAATATTTAATTAACTTGAAACTCATCCGCTAGTGTTTAAAGTGATATTCCTAGGATGTCAATATGCAATTTTGTTACAAAAGCTTAAAAACTGAAGCGCAAGGAGCATTCTTGGCAGAATAGTTGAAATAAAAACACTGTTTTTCTTTCAAAAACAACTTGATGTATTTGTCTCAAAATTTCAGAATTGTTTACACAGAGCAGTAGAGGCATGTGGTGAAAATATAAATGTAATTCCTTAAGAAACATAGAATTTGAAAATTTTACAGTTTGGTCCTCTTAAATATAAAGCAGAACTTTACTGTAACAACAAAATCAAATGCAATAAATCGATTTGCAATACATAATTTCTAGATATGTGAACATATGTGACGTATGAATTTATGTCTATGAATATAACTCTTGCATTTGTGTACTACAGAGATAGGATTTTCGCATATTGATATAAGCTTAAACGCACCTCGTTGTCTCTGTTGGAGTCGAGTAATATCGTGCAAATTCGGATGACAATGTACAAAGAACGCCTAATATAAATGTGCATACATTGAACGTCTGGCCTACCCTAAACCAGAAAGAGAAAGCAGTCGCTTCCTTTGTTTGAAACCGAAGAGTTTTATTTTTGTCTCGAGGTCGAAGCGAGTGCACGGTATGTGGTCTCCTCTGTTAACGACGTCACAAACTAGCGGAACAACGAAAGTAGTTGTAATGAATTCAATACAGCAGAAGGCAAACAAGTGTAATTTACACGCAGCGATTTCAGCAGTCTGCCACAGTGTTTGTGTGTGTGTGTGCGTGTGTGTGTGTGTGTGTGTGTGTGTGTGTGTGTGTGCGCGCGCGCGTATTAACATAAAATTTAGATTACCCTTCTAATTTTAACTCCTCGCAGTGGTTTCTAAAGTTGCGCTATTCATAGAAAAGTATTTTGCACTTACCACTGGAGATTACAAACAGTTAATTATCGGGAATATGTCTACATAAAATATTTTCTTTTTCTTAGCTGTTACATTACCTACCTTAAAATGCATTAATTGCAATTATGTAATACAAACGCAATTCTCTTAAGGCGAAGGGCCTGAAAGCCTTTAATCCCAACAAAGAAATATTGTATTAGTAGATGATGATGCCCATAGATAATACACAGTTATTTAGAAGGCAGATGTATATTTCAGACTTACAACGAAGTCCTTATTTACAGAAATACATTCCATATGTATATCACCGGAAAGGAAAGCACAATATTTTTAAAAACAGGTTAAAATTTCCATTCAAAGGCATAAATAGTGCTGGCTGTTTGTTAAGTTACTGGGAGCAATTAAAATAATATTCATATTAGGTAAGGGTTGTAACAACATAAAGTAGTTTCTCATTCAGGTGATTAAACGTAGTCCACACTGTTATTGATTGTGCACTCCGAAGTTATTTTCACCTGCGTATTTTTTTTGTTTTTTCGCTTTTTCTGCTATTTATTGTAAGTGGAGGAAGTATTCCATTCCAACCTAAAGTTTAGCACTGAAATTTCACCGGAAATATATGTCTTAAAGAACCCTGAACCCTCCCCCAAGAGCATTTTTAGAAAAACGGAATTCTATGTGTGCGTGTGTGTATGTGTGTGTGTGAATAGCACGCAACTCATAAACGAAAAGTCTCATAAATGCTGAACATTGTATTGAAGATCAGTATATTCCAAATATGCGACTGGAGCATTTCCAACAAAATCAAACTGCCCTTTACTGGAACATTTTTCAGAATACTTTATCTTCTCAAAAGATGTTTTAATAAACACGCTATAATTTAAAGATATGTTACAACAAATGCAGTGCGCATTTTGAATTTTATGGAATGTCCGGGGAAGGTGCTCCTCATTCGGAAGCAATGTTGTACATAGAATGTTGCATAAATGGTAGTAGTTAAGCGGTAGACGAATACTCACTACACAAAGGATGTGTAGCTCATTAAAACACAGAATGTATTCTAATCAACTTGTATAGCATTATGTGTGACATAGCAATTTCGGCAAAGGTTTATCTGGAATGAAGCGAAGTACATAGAGAAATTAGCTTTCATAAGAAGACACACATGACATTTTTTTAGTTAACAGCTCGCAATATAATAGAACACAGAGGAGTCCATACTAGCTTTCGGAGCAGATTTGGAAACGAGTTGGTAGAAAAGATATTCCTAAAAATACACATGCGACACGCCAAATGCACAAAAACTCCATGCCACCTCTCATCATTCCTAGTCGCACGACATCAAATCACGTGCACAGATAGGACTTTATTGAGTGCATTCCTGCATTTTAGTTGAGTAGTATCAACAGATCGAAAGAGAATTCGTGAAAAAGCGCATTATTGAAATAATGGAAAGAAAGAGTTTACATGTGATCGAAAGCTAATATTTTTAGCAAATTTGTAATGAGGTAAGTATTGAATGAAACTTTCAGAATTTAAACGCATAAAAGATAATTGAATTAAAATAGAAATATTTCCCTTTAACGAAACTGACCGGCGACCTACACTGTTTTGCTATTAGTAGGCGATTGCACCAATATCTTCTTGTGAGTTGGAAAGGTGCTTCTCTCAATAGCAGAGACTTATAAGACAAATGGACTCGTTTTCTAATAGTAAAACTGGAAAAATCCTTGTCTGCTCACTTTCACTTTGATTTATATATCATTATAAGAGTTGACAATATAATCTTTATTTCCTATGCTAATGTGATAGTGATAAAAAATTATTAAACACAAAGCTCAAAACGGTATTTATTTGAAGTTAATAAATACAACCTTCTAACATATGGCGTATAAGCATTCTTAACTTTATAAATCCGTCTTAAGTAGTATATTCTATTGTTTTAAGCACCTACTTAGGTCATATTTTAGATATTTTTAGTACCTTTTTGCCTGGCTATTTTTAAGGTCCTCAGTTTCTCTACACTCGAACTCTACTTATTATCATGAAATCCTCCATGTAAACCTACTTTTCCCGGTAAAGCACAAGACATTCTGAAGATCTCCTCAGATATCATGCCTTACTGTGCTTTTATATACTCTTCTCATTTTGCTGCCTCCTCTCTAGTCTACGGTAAAACATATAACAAAAGTTAATTAATATTTTCTCAACGAGTGTAAAACTGTTTTGGATCCGTCTCTGGTGAAACGGAAACCATCGCGAAAGGAAACTATTCGAAGGCCGCCAGTCAATTTGGTTTGGTGGATCCAAGTAAAGGGAAGAGATGGAGCTATGAAGGTAGGAGGAGAAGGTTTACTTATTTTCACCACCTTACTACACTACTCTTTTTTCATTTCGTATGTTTTAAATTTTCTATGAAAAACCTGTAAAACTTTTTCGTTAATACTGAGTTCGTTATGTAAAACAATTTAGTGACAAAAAACGAAACAATCAAGGAAGCCATTATCATTGTAAAATAAAGGGGTGGTTCGGATAGCGTATCTATGAATGAGTTCGGAATGATTGATACACAAGGAAAAGCCAAAACATGTACAACATAAGGAAAGTGTAAACTTTGTAATTATTTACATGTGTCGTTGAACTGTACGCCAATACCACATTGATATGACAGTTTTCATCAGCAAAATTGAAACGAAGGCTAAAGCTATTGTCCTTACTGAACCAATATTAAACCAAGCCAAGATTAAGAGCAAAGTAATGTAGCATGAAAACATAAGGCTAGTTTGTCCATATTTTGGGGGAGTTAAAGTATTCTGTTAATCCAGTGGCTAGAATTTTGCAAGGAAAGGAATATGTAGTCACGCTTGCAGAGGGTGGGGCGTGATATTGTTAGTAGCACCGTAAATAATGATGTTACATTATGGGCCGCAGCTGTTCATATTAATGCTGAAACATTATATATTTATAATTCAGCCAAGTTCTAGCCACTGAACTGACTGGGTACTCCACGCGCGTACCCCAAAATATGGCAGAACTATCAAAGTAAAGCATTTCAAGCTAGTTCTCCATATTACCTCAGTAGTAGCAGTATGTTTTTTCTAGAGCATAAGGGCAAGACTTCGAATCCAGACGAGCGCAAAAGCTAGAGCGGAGTCTAAGGGTTCGAATCCCGCAACCCCACCCCCTCGATTCCCGCAACCCCTTGATGTTCGTTAGGTTGAATGGTGGTTGGAGTAGGGGTGAATGTATGACGATTGGTTTTGTCCAATAGGAAATTTGTAATTTATATCAAGTACCACGTGTTCGGGATACAGGGTGTGTGTATTTTAAGGGTGGGAGAGATGCGGGTGGGGGTATGTGGTAATTGTGGATTGGGTGCATGTGGTTTCACCATGTGAGAGATGGGTGGTGGGAGGCATGTGTTTTGTTGCATGATGGTCTAAATCATGAAATGGGTAAATTAGTAATTACACGAGTTTAAACAAAGTTAATGAACCGAAGTAGGGCGTATGAAATTTCATCTCAAAATCTGTCTTAGGGTAAGAAATATTATCCATTAAGTGAGAGATCGAATTGGCCAGCCGCGTTAAATCTGTTGCGTCTGTTGGAAATGTAATTATAAGATTTTAAAACTAATGGACAGCTGGTGGAATATCAAATTCCATCTCAAAACCTGCCTTAAGGTAAGAAATATTATCCATGACGCAAGTTGGAATTCCCCACCGCATTCAATCTGTCGGAGCAGTTGGAAAGCTGGAAGCGCGTAAATCTGTAATTATAAGACTTTAAAAACTAATGGGTAGACGGTTGAGTATGGAATTCCACCTCAAAACCTGCCTTAAGGTAAGAAATATTATCCATGACGCGAGATCGAATGCCTGACTGTATCCAATCTGTCGCGTCAGCTGCAAATCATGAAGCTCGTAAATATGTAATTATAAGAACTTAAAAAAATTATGGGCAGATGGTGGAGTATGAAATTCCATCTCCAAAATAGCCTTAAGGAAAAAACAAGGAATCAGTTAGAACAGGTGGTGGCTATATCGAGGACTTGTATACTGCCCCTAGGGGGTGAGGATAAAAAACCCATTCACTCACCTGACGGAAACTCTGTCTGCTCGTAATAATATAGCTACATACAGATGGCTCCAACAAAAACAAAGTTAATTTCCCCTCATTCCAAATAAGACCTCAAGATATGTGCCCCCCCCCCCGCTCCAAGTAAACTGTAATGCTTTCTCTGCATGCGCAAGCAACATATAATATAGAACATACCCCTCTCTCCACCCGCAAGTACTAAAAAATTACCTCCCATGCATGCGCGCGCATTACGCAACCCGTACTCCTTAAGGGGAGGAGTGATATGCTGTAAAGTATAAAAGACACTACAGACATTGTGGGTTATATCTGTATAGAAACACTTGCATTCAGTTGTGTAGGAGTGATTAGTAAAGTGTAGTGTACAGGTATTGTGTGTGCCCATCATCGTGTTGTGCATATGTCAAGTGAACTTCAAGCAGTAATGGAAGGTAAGTCATTCACTATCACTATTGTGTTTAAAAAATCATTTGTTTGTGAAAATATGGTTATTTAAGTGGGAATTTATATATGCATAAACCGAGCTAACTGCAAAGCGCCAATCGTGTATATGATGTAACAGCTCACTATAATATGAATGAAAATCAAGCATGTGCGTGGTGTATATTAACTAAATAGTACTTGCAATTGAAATTACACTCTCAGGTTTCCCTTAATTTTCAGAAATTACAGCGTTTACTAATATCTCCAATGAAAACTAACATATGTGAGCTTAGAGAGTGATAGCGTTACATTTCTTTCTAACCTAACTATTAAATATTTCTTGTGTGAAATGTAAAAGCATAGCCAGCAACTCTTAATTTTTCAAAAAATTGCTATTCCCTGTATTTAAGGGAATATATTGCATCATATTGTTTGTAGGTTAGCATCATATAAATATAATAATCACTTTAAGAATAATTTGTTGAAGAGTTCGGTAGAGAGAAAGTTATGTGAATGCACCAGTTCTGTTTTTTATTGTTCACTAGTTATACAGTCAATAGTTTTAAGAATAATTTGCCGCAGTAACTCGCATGTGCTTGTTTAAAATATGTTTTAAATTGAAAATATAGCTCAAGAACCTTTTGTTAAATTATAGTAAAAACATTGTGAGCAACTCTTAATTTTTCAAAACATTGTTATTCACTGAATCTATAGGAACTTATGCAGCAGATTGCTTCGAGGTTAGCATTATGTAAATATAATAACCAGTTTAAGAATAATTCGTTGAAGAGTTCGGTAGAGAGAAAGTTATGCGAATGCAACAGTTCTGTGTTTTTATTATCACTAGTTATACATTTATTAACAGCTTTAAGAATAATTTACTGTAGTAACTGAAATTTGCTGTGTTTAAAAATGAAGTTTCAAATTGGGAATATAACCCCTCATAAAATTATAATAATTGCTAAATATTTCTGCTGTAAAACTGCTTACATGCATGTTATTTTAATGTAGCGCATTTGCAATTCTCTCTATTCTTTTAAGTAATCAGCATTCCTTTCGTATAGTCTCGATTTAGTTATCAAAGTATGTTGCAGAACAAGAAATCGTAGTAAAAACAAAGTGACCGACTCTTAAATTTTTAAAAAAATTGTCATTTCCTGAATGTATTGGAATAAAGCATCATATTGTTTCTAGCCTAGCACTAAGTAAATATACAAAACAGTTTAAGAATAATTCGTTGAAGAATTCGGTAGGGAGAAGCTTATGCGAATGCAACAGTTCTGTGTTTTTATTATCCCTAGTTATTAGGTTATTAACAGTTTTAAGAATTATTTACTGCAGTAACTCGCATTTGAGTGCTTAAAAACGAAGTTTAACTTGGAAATATAGCTAAAACAAATCAATGGTATAAGCAGTTTTAAGTATAATCTTCTGCAGTAGCTCACATGTGCTGTGTTTAAAAATGAAGTTTCAAATTGGGAGTATAAGTCCTCATAAAATTATAATAATTGCAAAATATTTCTGCTGTAAAACCGCTTACAGGCATGTTATTTTAATGTAGCACATTTGCAATTCTCCCTATTCTTTTAAATAATCAGTTTTCATTTCATATAGTCTCGCTTTTGTTATTAAAGTATGTTGCAGATCAAGAAATTGTAGTCAAATACAGTGAGCAACTCTTAATTTTTTAAAAAAATTGTTATTTCCTGAATGTATTGGAATAAAGCATCATATTGTTTCTAGCCTAGCATTATGTAAATATGCAAATCAGTTTAAGAATAATTCGTTGAAGAGTTCGGTAGAGAGAAAGTTATGCGAATGCAACAGTTCTGTTTTTTACGATCGCTAGTTATACAGTTATAAACAGTTTTAAGAATAATTTACTGTAGTAACTCATATGTGCTTTGTTTCAAAAAGTAGAAAACATAGTGACCAGCTCGTACATTTTTTCATGTTTGAGATTTTAGTGTAGCGATACCATAACATACAATATATTTAAGACCAATGCATGTCTAAAAGAATAAGTCATAATAAATACCCTCAAAGATATTCTAATTCACGGATGTTTTGTTTTAGGAGGACTTATGGAGCAGTTAGCGGAAATGGCGGAAGGGAAGGCTTTCCTACCCACAAAGCCGCTTCAGGAACTGGAAGCAGGACGTGTATATAAAATCAGCGCTCTACGGAAAGTGCAGACACGCTACGGGCCAAGAGCAGTTACAGAGTTGGAATCAGTACAAGTATTCCTGCCCAGCAGATACGCCAGCCTTGAGCGAGCAGCAGTTGAACGATATTCCCGGAAACTTCGGTTTGGTATATCATGAATTAATCCCAACCGGCAAGTTCAAGGCTTTTATTCCTGAAAAGGCATGGGCTTGTATTTTTCTAAAATATCGGTATCTAGCATAATCTGAATATTAGTTTGCATTTTCAAAAATTATATATATACGTAATGCATGTTACATAATTCAAATTTTCAGAGGAAAGCTGTAGTTCTCAGTGTTCGTCAAACCTGCTGCTAATAGA
Organism: Hymenopus coronatus; assembly: GCA_030762935.1. Lineage (NCBI taxonomy): Eukaryota > Metazoa > Arthropoda > Insecta > Mantodea > Hymenopodidae > Hymenopus > Hymenopus coronatus. The sequence goes on from CM060900.1 coordinate 295,530,517, forward strand.
AAGACTAGGCAACATGAGTTTAAGAAGAAAAAAAAACCTCCAATTTAGCCTTCATACAACATATTTATCATGACATGATTGTTATATGTGTGTTATAGGAGAAATAAGCAGAGAAACAGAAGCCCCTCCTACCATTGCATCAGAAAATAGTAACCCCATGATCTGTGCAGATTCAGTGAGGCCATTAAGGATGCTCCAGACACCCATGGGAGATGACATAAACCAGAGACAAACTTCATTAATAACAAGTAAGAAAACAATATTGGATACAGGGTGTTAATGAAATGAGTTTATTATAATAAAATTAAAAAGAAGATAGGTGTCTCGCACATTGACTGGGACTAATTTTAGTTTATCATATCTAACATTTAACAAAACTAGTTACTTTATATTCTGGGCTTTGTTACAGCAAATCAGGAGAATGCATTGGACCTGTCAGTAAAGAAAAAGGTTCCTGGCAGTCTGACTGTTCGATCAGCCATCCCGTTCTATAGCAATCAGCCATTGGACCTATCTAAGAATCTGCAGACTTCATGCGCACAGCCGACCGATCAGGATCATTCCTATCGGATGACGTCACCGCAATCAGCAACATTCTGCTCGTCAGCTCCAAGCGGTAGCAACATCCGCCAACGCGAAGCAGGAGAAGAAGCATTACCCTCTTCCAAAAAAGTAAAGGTTAGTGATAATTCGCATCCTCGTGCTGCTGCTTTAGAATGTGAGCTTACAGAGCCCGCATTCAAGGGATGCATTTATAACACTCGAATCGAAAACACACTACAGATACTTGGACCGCGAGAGTTCTTAATGAAATGCAGTTTTCCTGTAATGAAAGAAATTAGATGTACTATACAAAGACATAGGTCAAGGTTAAAACTTATTTGTTCTCTGGAAATATCATATTTAATTCAAACCCTTGAAAAAGAGTAAATCATTCCAGTTTTCTTTAATTCAAAGGCAAAACTTATTCTCAAAGCAGACAATCTTGAATCCACATTCCATACAATTGCAAATGATATTTTAGAACACATATCACAGTTTGATGCTAAAGCCTCGTCAAAAGCATTGTTCGCAATTCAGGGGTTGGTGATCGGCATTTCCTTATATGACCCGCTTCATGCCTCTGCATACATTGAGCTTCCTGAAACAATCAGGAATAAGTCAACTGTCATAAACATAAAAAACAGAGATAAATATCGTTTCGCATGGTGCTTATTGGCTTCAAGATATCCTGCAAAGATTTCTAGTGATCGATCAGGCTCCTACCCCAAAGATTTGCTTTTCAAAACATTCAATTATCTGAATATGCAATTCCCTGTAACTCTAGATGTGATAGATAGTTTTGAAAACCAGAACCCAGGAATATCTATTGCTCTTTTTGGGTTAGAAGATAATCTACATGCCATTCCACTATACCAGACATCAGATAAAAAAGAGCATCATGTCAATCTATTTTATATTAAAAAGAAGCTCTATTCTTGCGAAGCATGCATGACCCGGTGTGGTAGTGAAAAACATTTTGAGTGCATATAGACTGAAGTGCAAAAAGTGTCAAGTACTTAAAATGCCCAAGGAGGGTGATGTCATTGAATTCAAATCTTATTCAAAAAGTGATCCTGTACCCTTGGTGGTATATGCAGATATTGAGCCAGTGTTGACCAAAGTCCAATCTTGTGAGCCATTGAGCTCACATAGCTGGACGCGAGAAGTTCAAAGACATGAAGCAAAATCAATATCAATGCAGGTTGTATGTCGTCATGATCCAACATTGTCGAAATTCATGCTATTTAGAGGATCGAACGCAATCAATGACTTCTTCACCCAATTAAGGAGAGTTGCTGATCAAATCATTGAAATCTACTCGAAAATTGAACCAATGCATATGACTCTCCAGAATGAGCATGATTTTAACAAGGCTAAATATTGTCACATATTCTTGTTCGTAGAGAATTTCAAGAGTCTGATAGACCTGTTCGGGATCACAATCACCATTCAGGACTTCATTTAGGACCAGCGCATAATGAATGTAATCTCAACCGGAAATTACCAAATTTTTGCCCACATTCCTGCACTGCATGTCAAACATTGATAGCACCTTTCTCATCCGACACTTGAACTATGACAGTGAGCCTATATCATGTATGGCAAATTCCTTTGAAAAATAATTGACTTTCACAAAAAAATAGGACCATTTACTTATGGTTCTTAGATAGTTACAGATTCCTTGACGATAAATTGTCTTGCCTTGCTGAAATGCTTGCTGACGATGACTTTAAGATTACAAAGGAAGAGTATCCCAATCCAGAACTCTTCAAACTTATGACAAGCAAGGGAATATTCCCCTATTCATACTTGGACTGTGCAGAGAAGTTGAATGAAAACGAACTTCCACATATCCAAGAATTCGATGACATTACATAAGATCAGTATAGGCATGCTGCTATGGTTTGGCAAATTTTAAGATCGGTAGCCTTGGGGAGTACAGCGATCTTTACTTAAAGACGGATGGATGCCTTTTTACTTGCCGATATTTTTGCAAAGTTTCGCGATATTTTGATAGAAATGTACAATCTTGATCCTGCATGGTATTTTACATTACCAGGATATGCATTTGACTGCATGCTGAGAAAAAGAAAGGTTAAACTACCATTAATATCAGACAAAGACATGATTGTATTCTTGGAGTCTGGAATTAGAGGTGGATTGTGCACTGTAGTGAAGCGTTACTCTAAGGCCAGTCACAGATACATGAAGGACTTTAATCAGCTTGCTCCTGAAAACTACCTGAGCTTTATCGACAGGAATAACTTCTGCGGTGAGAGCATGTGTCAAAATACAATGCCATTTGCTAACCTCAAATTTTTGAAAAGGTCAGAGGATAATGTCATAGATTTCATGTCAGTGTCAGATAATTCAAATATAGAATATGTATTGGAAGTTTATCTTGAATATCCTGAAAACACATTCACGATTATCATAGCGATCTTCCTCTTTGTCCACTAAGTGCGTTACCTCCCAATGGAGCGTATAAGAAGCTGCTAGAAACGTTGGAAAACAGAGAGAAATATGTCATTCATTAGAAAATTCTTCAGCAATGCATTCAGTTTGGAATGATTTTAAAACGGATTCATCGCGTGGTAGCAAATGATCAGTCCAACTGGCTAAAGCCGTACATTGATCTCAACACTGAGAAGAGAGCCTGAGAAACCTCAAAATTTGGTGAAAATCTTTGGAAAAAACTAAACAATGCTGTCTATTGAAAATTCATAGAAAATGTCTGAAAATACAATGATTTCAGAATGGTAACAAAATGGAATCATGCCCGTAAACTTACAGCTAGACCAGCGTTTGTGAGGAGCATCATCTTTGATGAGAATCTAGTTGGCATAGAGCTGGCCAGAGAGGAAGTGCTAATGAACAAATCCATCTCCGTAAACTTACAGCTAGACCAGCGTTTGTGAGGAGTATCATCTTTGATTAGAATCTAGTTGGCATAGAGCTGGCCAGAGAGGAAGTGCTAATGAACAAATCCATCTACATAGCTCAAGTCATTTTGGATGTATGAAAATTCATGATGTATGTTTTCTTTTATAACGTCATGAAGCCAAACTTTTGTAATCTAATTCTATGCTATATGGACACAGATTCATTTGTTTTGGATACCAGTACAGACATTTATGAATTCATTAAATCAAATCCCAGCCTTTTCGATATTTCAAATTTCAGAATAGATAATCCGTATGTGATACAGCAGGCTAATAACAAGGTGATTGGTTTATTTAAAGATGAATTGGGGGGGGGGGGAAGATAATGCAGAAGTATGTAGGCTTAAGATCAAAACTACACTCATACAAATATGATGGTCAAACTACCATGAAGGCTAAGGGTATCAGCAGGACTGGAATGCAGTCCTTAGACTTTAGCAAGTACTTTAACTGTTCATAAGACACAGTTACCTCTTTTTGTACAAAACAAACCACATTTCGTAGCCTCAAGCACAAAATGTATACAATCGAAACAAATAAGTTAGCCCTGAATGGAAAAGAAGATAAGAGAAAGTTATTGGATGGATCTTATTCCACCATTGCATGGGTTCACTACAGCATAAAGAATCAGAATGCGGATGTGGGTGATGATCAATAACCCCTCACTTAACCCCCAACCTGCTGTAATTTACTTTGTAAATAACTTAGTTAAAATAACTAATGCAAGAAGAGTTACTGAAGAGTTTTCAGCAAGGATATGTTATTGTGCTTTATGCAGCATATAGTGTGTAAAAATGGGTGCTTCATGATATAACGCAAGTTGCATTACATATAAATGTCTTTCACATGATGCGTTGGAAGAGGCGGAGGTGCTTATATAGAAATATAAACAATCTTTGTTTTCAATTGATACAACCTGAGTGAATATAATATATATTTTTGTACTGCTTGTGTTTCATATATTCAGTAAACTATATACTTTATGGCGAAATGTTTGATGTAGATTATATTAATGAAACCTTGTAATGTTTTCAATAGATGCAATGGGAGGAGGGAAGAGATGATAATATATAAATATATATTTTTGTACTGTTTGTCTTTTATGTATTCGTACACTGCACACTTTATGACGAAATGTTTTATGTAGAGTATATTAATGTAACCTTGTAATGTTTTCAATGACGCAACGGTAAAAGGGAAGAGATGATTATATATAAATAAAAATATTCTCTATTCTCAATCTATGCATTTTTTAAATATGCATATTTTTGTATTGCTTTATATATTCAGTAAATTGTATACTTGACGACGAAATGTCTGATGTAGAGTATATTAATGAAACTTTGTAATGCTTTCAATTGATGCAAAGGGACGAGGGAAGGGGTGAATATATATATATTGAACTGTTGGTCTTTTATGTATTCATATACCACATACTTTATGACGAAATGTGTGATGTACAGTATATTATTGCCACCTTGTAATGTTTTCAATTGATGCAACAGTAGAAGGGATGAGATGATTATAAATAAAAACATTCTCTTTTCTCAATATATGCATTTTTATTTGAACATTTTATACCTTACACCAATTCATTGTAATTAATCCATTCAGACTACGAAAATCCACACCATTTTACAAGTATCCTGTCTCCTTGACGTCTCAGTACCTTCTCCACTAAATATGTATTTGGATATTCAGTTGACATTAATTCCTGACCATAAAAACCTCCTTTAATTTCATTCCCATCTTTGTCCTTAATGATATATGTGATAGGCAGGGTGTTTTTCACACGATCAACCTGGAACATCTTAGAACCCCAGTTGGGGGTGAAGCCCTTGTCAAATTGTCCTTTATACTTAGAAATCCTTACATATTCACCAGGGTGAAATACCCTTGACCTCCTCTTCTCACTTCTTGCATGATTGTAGCGGTACACCGAGAGCAGAAGATTGTCATTCTTGACATCTCTAGGTCTCATTCGGATAGTGGTATGGTAAGTATTATTATTCTTTAAGATGACCTTTGGTAAGAGTGCCACCCATTTGTATGATCCTTGTGTCAGGAATTCTCAATACATCATATTTTTCAATGCTCTTATCAGACGTTCAACGGCAGCAACCTTTACTGTGATGAAAGTGCTGTGACGGTTAATGTTGTATTTGAACATAAATTTATTAAAGAATTTATTATAAAACTCTTTCCCGTTATTAGACTGAATGTTTTTAGGCAGTGTTACCATATCTTTCAGTATGCTTTCCTTAGCTTTCGATACATTAGCACCTGTCTTATCCTTCAAAAGACGTGCATATGCCATTTTGGAATAGAAATGTATTGCAATAAGAATGTACTTGAATTGCTTATTTTGTTTTGCGTGAGGAATCATTTCCACCAAGTCAATCTGCAACAAATCATTCAATCCTTTACTAACGATTTTACGACGTAAGAAGTTCCTCCTAGCAGGTGCATGCAATTCCTTTACGATAGCTTGCTTAATCATCCTATAATTTTCGAAGATTTCAACTCTCTTATTATTTCATCGATTTCTGCAGAATGGCTCTTATTTCCAGCCTCTTGTAATGCTATGATTAATCTTAAGCGATTTACCAAAGTATTGCGATTTGACCAGTAAACGTAGTCCCGTTCTCTATTAGGATTATGCTCCTTCCCTTCGAGACCAAAACCTATATGTGAACGGAGCAGAGGTTGTATGATCTTATACTTGCAGCCTCTATTTGATTTCACTTTTCCTTGAGTCTTGAATCCGCTTCTATGAAGAATAGTTTTTATCATAATGTCGGTATAGGTAACCAAGTCATCCCCTGTGTATGATGACATTTGTGGTATTTTTTTGAAAATCAGTTCATGAAGACCAGGAGTAGCTTCATATATTTGGTCGCCTATTTGAAGACGCGTATCCTTAAATTGAATTGCTTTATTCCGTATCATATAAGTACCATCTTTAAAGCGAACCCCATGTGTATCATCCAGTAAATCATTATCTTTTGAGCAAAGTTGATTCAGATGAGTAGACAGATTAGATAAGTCCTTATCCTCTTGATGGCTGTATTGTTTATTTTGAACGTTCAGTATATCATTTAGAGGCTCAGTTACAGGTTGAAGAACTTCAGACATCACCCTCTGAGTCTCAAACTTTGTACCTTTTAGAGAACGCAATTTTTCTCTAATTGCCTTGGTATTGCGAGCTACCGCTTTTTTTTTTTTTTTTTTTTTTTTTTTTTTTTTTTTTTTTTAGCCTCCTGCTTTCACTTTTCATCTTGAAACTGGATGCAAATGGCCTTGTATCAGTCAATTTATAAGCTTGGTTGACTGATCAATTTAATTGCAGCCAAAACTTCTATACATAAGATCTGCCCTTCTGAGGCTCCTTTAAATGCAGCAGGGGCGATGGTCAGAATATCACCTCTCTTAAATGGATCTGGATAGGTCTCAACCTTAACATCATTAATTGATATATTGATACTTTTCTTCTCCGGAGGGACTCTACGAGTATTTTCCGGAATCAGGAGATCAGCCGAGCACCATCTAATGGAAACGTGTAGAATGTGCGGCCTGATGATAGGATGAATGAGCCTCTACCCCTAGACCGAGCCTGAAGCTGAATGATAACTCTTCCACTCATCGAGACAACCTGTGTTCTCAAAGCATCGAAAGCCTTTGCTGTGTGTATCGTTGATAACTTTACCGCCTGCGGTGCCATTAGTAGTTAAAGCGGGCGTTAAACACTACCAAAAAAAAAAAAAGTTGATAACTTTGAAGATCTACGTCTGTTTGCATATCCGTCATTTAGTGCTTAATCCTTGTAGAGAAAATGTTTTAATCATTATTCATTCTCTGCAATTACTCATGCAAACTGTCGATACGACTGTGATTATTTTTATTGGAAAGCATTAATACATCATCATTCTCCTCTATCGTTTTAAGCTTCTCATTATTTATATTCAACATTCCTTAGATGCTCTCTATTTCATTTTTCAACTTAACGGTTGACTTCTCTAGTCTTGAGAGCTGCGTATTGTAAACAGTTTCAGATTCCATGAGTCTCTGTTCATTATCATCAACACTTTTAGTTTCTCACTGATATCATTCAGTTTCGTTTTTAAACTAAGTTGCTCTCTCTTAATATTGTCCATAGATTCAAAAGTGGATGTCTTTAGCTGTTTCATTGAATTTTGCACTTTGTCCTCAATAGCTTGAATCTTACTGTTTACTTTAGCATCAACATCATTTGATAAAGAGGATATTTTTATGCAATTTTGCTTATATCTTGACGCATTTCATTAAATGCATTTGTCAGATGATTTAAAATGTATCTTTTATTTACAGCATCGGTTTCAACAACAGGGTCAGCTATCTCTGTAAGCCTTCTATGCTGATATCTCACGTGACCATTATTGTCTAGGGGCTGAGTCCTAGAATTGACGTATTCGACGATAAACTTTCTATTTGGCACATCATGGTCATGAATTGGATCTAATAATACTTTTAATCGATGTTTTCCAATCACAATTTTATCATCATGGTCTCTCTGTCCAAAATATATTTGGCTCTCAGGTTATCAAGTGATGTCTTAAGATTCCCTCTAAGAGTAACCTCAACTTCGCCAGCATATTGACGTGAAAATGCTTGCAAGCGTTTCTCACTGCTTGCCGTAATTTTATCAACATAGCTTTTAGTTGACGCATCATGCACTTCTTCAGGGTCATGAACATTGCCCAATCTCTTATTGCTAAATTGATAGTTTCCATAATCATCCTTATTTATAATATAACGATTAAGAATTCTGCTGAACCTCTGCGCTCCGAACCTGTCTACACTCACGGCTAACTTCAACTGCTTTATAATGTCACTTTTTCGCCTTGATATATGTATCGAATCCCTTTCTATAGCGCCCATTGTTCAATGGATATTCGGGAATTATAACAACAAACGGTCTTCCTACATCACTTTCCCATAGATTCCTACACAAATCTTTAAATTAATTGAAACTCATGTCTGTATTCACATAATCCTCATATAGGTTTAAACTATCCTGTCTAAAGAGTACAAGCATGTTGGCGTTGTCTCTGATTAAATGCTTCGGAACTTTAGCATAGGACTGAGCAAGGTAAATAGCGTCAACATTGCGATGTCAACCCATGCTGTAATATGAAGCAATTTTGTATTGTTTCTCATTGATGACATCATCAAATATAAAGATTGAATTTTCTTTGGCGTCTAAAGGTTGCAATACATCATCTCCTATTTCAAATGTATGCAACCCTATCTCAGGGATGTATTTAAGATCTTTGAAAATATATTGATATTTAGGTTGATAAAGAGACTTTGCATAAATATATTGATTTTCATATCTAAGTCCATTCTCGTGAAGTAGCAGATTGAGTAATATATTTGTTTTTCCTGCACTTGAGCTACCTAAAATCAATGCTCTCACATTGCTAGGAAAGAGATAGCCATGTCGATGGTTTCTCACATCACCTTTAAAATCTAATATCTGAATAGGTAACGTGCACTGTTGCTTCTCGAGCTCCATCGTAGCAACTAAGTGTATAAATATGTTATGTATTTATATATAAGATCTAGTGGACAACAAAGTGTAGGAGAGGAAGGCAGTCCTGCAAGAGAGGCTCCGGTATACTTAATTCAATAATTAATTCGCTTCCCTTTGAAGCTCATTTGCCTGGCTACAGATATTGTGGACCTGGCACAAAGCTACGGAAACGATTGCATAGGGGAGATTCTGGCATAAATTTTCTTGACGAAGCTTGTAAAGATCACGACAATGCTTACGCTACGAATAAAGACGTGGCTTCAAGGAATAGAGCTGACAGAGCTCTTGCAGAGAAATCTTGGAATCGTGTTCAATCAGGTGACGCCGATTGGAAAGTGAGACTTACTGCGAGATTTGTAACCATCATCATGAAGGGGAAGATTGCTGTAGGGGCAGGAAAGAGGAAGAAGAGAAAGACGAAGCGAGGAGGCTTTTTACCGCTGAATCCTATAATTGCTGCTTTAGGTGCTGTTGCTGGAGGAGCAGCCCAGATAGCCACAGCAGTGAATAAGAAGAAGGCGGATGATAAACAACTTGCTGCGATGACTCGACATAACAGGGAGATGGATTCTAAAGACAAAGGCATTGGGAGCAGGAAGATGAAGAAGAAAAGGAAGAAGAAGGGGACTAGTGTTCGAACTGGTCTGGGTCCAATGCTAACCTCTTTAAATAAAATTGGAGCTGTAGGTAAAGGTTAAAAAATCTCGGGAAACGGACTCTACTTATACCGCAGAAAGCTCTAAGCAATTTTGATATTGAAAGTTATGCTAAACGTTTAAAAATACCTTATTTTGGGGGTGTATATATGATCGACAAACTACCATCGAAGCCATTACGGAAAGAGAGGATGGTAGTGAATTTTGACGCTTCAGAGAACGAAGGTACACATTGGGTTGCCATTCGGAAAGATAATGATATTGCATTTTAATTCAATAGTTTTGGAGACCTGAAGTCTACTCCAGAGATTGAAACTTACCTCGGTGGTGTTAGGAATCTGTATAATGTGCAAAGGTATCAGAATTATAAAAGTGTCATTTGTGGTCATCTCTGCCTTCAATTTCTCTTATAAAACAGTCTTTTGCTGAGAGCCGTCATTCAAAATGAGTTATAAAATTACCGTGAGCGGAACTGAGACAAGCATTACTTCATTCGTAAATCCTCCGCTATATCTTGATCCTTCAGGACAGTATGAGATTGCCTTATTACATTTTGAAACATTGTACTCTATTTCAACGTCTATGCAAGCAACAATCTATTTCATTATATTTCCAATAATTCCTCGAGTGTAATCGAGATACCCCATGGAACATAGGAGATTGCTGACATCAATTCGGTTATTAAGGAGAAACTTGGACTGGATGATGAGGTATTCTTCATTCGCCCAAATAATAATACAATGAAGGCTGAGATTAAATGTCCATATACCATCGATTTTTCAAAGCAGAGATCTATTGGCTCACTTTTAGGATTTGATGAAGATGGAATTCTCAAGGCTGGTGATTGAATGAATCTAACAATCTTGTGAACATATTTAAAGTGAGCATAATTCGAATCGAGTGCCATATTACAACAGGGTCTTTCATTGATGGTAAAAGCGGGGATTCGCCGTATGAGTTTTTTTCCATCTGTGCCACCAGGATATCACATATCGCAAGAGCCATCGAATCCCGTAAATTTACCTGTCATATCTAGAAAACTGATTGATCAAATCTTTCTTCGGGTAGTTGATCAGAACGGTAAACTCATTGACCTTAGGAACGAGGTTATAACTATTCGACTACACATTCGTCGCAATGGGAATACATTTTAGATCGCATTGTCGATGCTATAATAGAACGTCTCTCTGTAGATGGGCTCATACTCGTTCGCGGACCCTCGTCGTGTTAACATCAGTTAATCGAAGATTCCTTGAGAGATTGGGATATAGAGCGCTACAATGGATATCTTGAATGTTACTGGAGTACCAATCTTCAACGATAATATTGCTAAAGAAGAGGAACATATATTTCTGCCCTACAATACATCAGCGCTAGATGCAAACGATGAGATTAAAATTCCATGTCAAGCTGAAGATTTATACACTCTACCTAGCAGAAGTTATCTTTACATAGAGGGATCTCTCACCAAGGCCAATGGATCGCCAACAACTGCAAAACTCACCAATAATGCATTTGCATTCATGTTTGATGAGATTCGTTTGGATCTGAATGGGTGCACTATTGACAGAACTAGAAATCCTGGAATCTCAACAACGATGCGCAACTTTGCAACCCTCAATCCAATGGAAACTCTTCGCCTGTACAATGCAAGATGGACGTATCCGCAAGAAAATGCAGATATTGTGAATGCTGCAAATGGGGCATTCAACGCCATAGTTCCTCTGTCAATGCTTCTAGGCTTTGCAAATGATCACAAGGAACTCATTCTAAATAGCAAATTTGAATTGGTTCTTATTCGATCAAAGGATTCCAAGAATTGCCTTCAACATGAGGGAGCAGAATCGCCAATTCTAAAATTGACAAGAACAAAATGGAGGATGCCTGTCATTCGCCTTACGGGCTTTGAAAAAATAGACATTCTAAAAATTGTCAAAGCTGATAAACCTCTGCATATTGCATTTCGAACCATGAATCTTCATCCTCAGCCCGCAGTTCCTTAGACCAAATCATTCACTTGGTATGTTGCAACAACATCAAAACCCGAAATGCCTCGTTTTCTTTAGTAGGAGCCCAGACTGCAAGATTAAATGATGCTACGAAAGACTGTTCAATATTTGATCACTGCAAGATTACTAATCTGAAACTTTATCTCAACAGCGAGTGTTACTCATACAATGACATGAATTTAGACTTTGGAAATTCAAAGTTTGCATCTCTGTACGAGATGTATTCAAGATTCCAAAACTCATATTATGGGAAGGATAATTATCCCCTCTTGAAGAGAAAAGATTTTCTTCAGTATGCACTACTATTTGTCATCAAATGCTCACATCAGCAAGAAGAGGCTGTCACTGGAGCCGTCAACATTAGATTAGAAATTCAAGCAGCTGCTAATATACCGGTTCAGACAACCCTGTTTTTTTCTAATTCTACATGATAATATTTTTACATATAAACCTATTTCACACGTTCAGAGTGTAATTTGGATGTCCTAACATGAAATAAATAAAACATGATTATGCATAAACTATTTTATTAATTGCATTATACATTTGCATAATCTTCCTTCTCACACTCCTGCTTCCAGCATAATATGAGGATCTTGATACATTAACATCATGCAAGCATGTTAAATGTCTTTCAATATAGGTTTGAGTCTTTTTAGTTCACTTATTTCACAGCCACTTAGCGTAATATCATTGTCGTTTAAACACGTATTAACAAATTTGATTTCATTATTCATGAATATAATGGCATTGTGTGCATACACCATATGTTCACTATATTCGACTCACGGAAACTTATTTTCTCTCGAATATGTTTCGAACACTGCAATATTTTCCTTAATTGTATCCCAGTCTGGCTTTGTTATATATACATAGGATAAGTCACTCGTTACATGTATGAATGGAAAAGGAAGTTCATGATAAAGCCCAATGCTCACAGAATGGGCTGGTGAAATTGATGCAACCTTCAGCATAACCTCATCAATTGGCTGCATCTTTTGCTGCAAGTGGCTCTAGGATGAAAACGAGCACTTCCTCGTATGGATTCTTCTTCTTCCTCTCTGCTTTCTTCTCTCTCTTTCTTGACCTGCAAGGAAAGAACAAGTAATCTTAGAAGTGATCATACATACTACTTACATGTATACATCAGCATTCATGTGGACTCTTACATTCACGCACCTGCTACACACAAATGGAAACATATATTAATATTCATCCTGCAGCATGCATCCGCCTCCTTAAATAAAAACCACTGAGTTTAATGTTTTATAGCTAGCAACTAAAAAGCAAAGTGTATACTCACTTTTCTGCTTTAGCAGGCTTCTGGGAAGATCATTTACCATCAACTGATACTTTAGAAGCGCTCTCATCCACTTCATCCACATCTTGTCTGCCAGCATCCAGCTCCGATGGAGGCACCGGCTGGCTCACATGATCTGTGCAACACATATAAACGATGCATGACTGCTGCTACATCAAAATTGACTAACACAATTTTTTTTAATATATACTTATGATTTAGTTTGCTAATAAATGTTGCAACACTCGGTGCACGGGAATGAGCTTGTAAACTGCTTGTGGCAAGAAAGTTTGCTGCATACAGTCGCATGCAACTTCCCATCGCATAACTCCTGATGATCAGCCATTATGTGCTCCCACAATTCCAGTCCAATCGTTTCCTCGTCTTCCATTGCACTTCACTACAGATCTAGCTCCAGAGGAACCTGACATCCTCTTATATACACTCAGAGACATATGCTGTCTCACTCTTTTACCAAGCGCCAGCTGCTAGTATCTCACCAGAGCATGCTCTCTTGCAAGATAGATCCTGTTTCAGACAAGCAGGCTCAAACTTGTTGTATTAGTAATTTGTTTTCATATACACACAACCCTCCAGAGACACGTGCTGTCTCACTCTTTCCAGACGCCAGCTGCTAGCGACTTCCTAGAACCTGCACGTTAGATCAGGTTTCAGCCAATCAGACTCGAACTCGTTGAATTAGTAATTTATTTGCCCCCCCCGCACACCTACAACCCCAATAACACAATAAACACATACAAATAATACCACATACCTCACATCACTCATCTCTCTCACACCCTCACATCTCCAAACCCTCAAGCAACTACTCGTCATGGATATTTCATACCCTAAGACAGATTTTGAGATGAAATTTCATAAGCCCGACATCGGTTCCTTAACTTTTTTTAAACTCGTGTAATTACTAATTTACCCATTTCATGATTTAGACCACCATGCAACAAAACACATGCCTCCCACCACCCATCTCTCACATGGTGAAACCACATGCACCCAATCCACAATTAATACATACCCCCCCCCGCATCTCTACCACCCTTAAAATACACACCCCTGAATCCCGAACACGTGAGACTTGATATAAATTACACATTTCCTTGCCCTTATGCTCTAGAAAAAACATATTGCCACTACTTACCCCTGTGGAGTTTGGTCGAATTCTTTAGTGGAATTTGTCAGAAAATTAAATTTAGTATAATGAAAATGCAGAAATAGGACTAAAGTTAAGAAGTGTTAAGTTTTGTTCTTTTATTACACCTCTATTTTTATTGTGTGTCCATTAATTGTCATAAACACTTGCATTTTCATTTCCACTATCATTTTCTTAATGCCGTTCAATGCAGCCATAACTTTCACTTTCATCTGTCTGTTGCTAATGAAGGAGCATATATAAATGTTGTAGCTGTCCTTCAGTTTCAAGGCACAGGTAAATAGGTTTATTTACCTCTTCCTCAATAAGACCAAATTTTGTTTGATATAAGCACATGGATTATAACATCGTTTATTGGTTCGTTTTTGTGTTCCTGAATTGCTCTTTAAGCCAGTCACAGAGACAAATGATGCTGAATGGGTGGTTTCAAAGGTTGGGTACCTGAATGTGGAAATCTAGAGGGAAAATTGCAATCTATGGGGAATGAGCCACGTGTTATGTACGTCGGTGTACTGTGGAGTGAATGAAATCGTACTGATATTATGCGCGGTGATTTATACTAATAAGAACACAACTGACTCCTTCTGCCACAAGAGGCACCACTCATTCAATGGTTCTAACACTCCGTTTAAAGTTTGTCTTATTTCCCCCTTTACCTTCGCTCTCGGCTCTGAAAATGACCTAAGTTCATAGGTTAATGTTTGAGAAGGTAGCAGACGATAGAGACTATAAGACATCAGGGCAATACGTGACGGACGCGTCAGTGACTGGTGAGAACAGTCTTTGTGAAGCATACCTATGAGCCACTAAGGTGAAATATTTCCCTACTCCTCCCCTTTTATCGCCAATCGAGACTTGGCCTTTTCATAACACCAACGCATGTGTATCGGATTTTGATTTCAAACCAATAACAGATTGGCTCACCCTGAGATAGTGTGGAATACGGAAGACTAATAGTTTCCAGGAACATTAAATGAAGAAAACACTATAGAAAACCAGGAACTGTTACACACCCGTACTCTCGACTGCGCTTGATAATGTGGACCTTATTACAATATGTCGTTTATAAAAATATGTTTTCCTAACAATATCTTTTTCTGAAAATGTGTTGTTTAAACTTTTAAGTTTTGCAAGGTTGACATTTGTGAAACATCTTTGAAGGCATATCAGCCCTCCTTTTCCGTTTATGTTCGATAGAAACCAGAACTTAGGTGTCATATAAGGGGTTGTCTTCTGTTTACGCGACGTGCAAAAACATAGATTACAGTCTTAATCTAAGAGCGTTTATGGAGAAGTATTTAACGTGATTAAACTAAAGTAGATGTAAAACAACTGTGATAAGAATAATGCCATATGCAAGACATATTTGTTAATAGAGAAAGCTGTAAAGCTGTTTACCTATACCATTTTCCTTTGATTTTTGAAGCCCTTTATTCATCTAATATGCATGATATATAGCAAAAATTAAAATTGTCATTAAACAAAATTAAATTAGGTAATATTGAACATTCAAGGTTAATTGCTGAATGGAACCCTTGAAGAACAGTGATGACTGAAATGTATACTCTCTGCATTTTGTAGCTACATGCTTTAGTGTTGCAATATATCGAGTGAAACTACAATCCCTAGTTTATTTTAATAATCACCTACTAGGCAACATATATATTCCTTAGGTCGCTTTTGA
This sequence comes from Hymenopus coronatus, assembly GCA_030762935.1. NCBI lineage: Eukaryota > Metazoa > Arthropoda > Insecta > Mantodea > Hymenopodidae > Hymenopus > Hymenopus coronatus. Next base: position 295,546,394 of record CM060900.1, read on the forward strand.
TCACTCAATAGCAGTTCCGAATTGAATTCTAGATCAGAAACTGAGTCAATGTCACCGTCATCATCGGTTTCTTGGTGGCTCAGTAGTTAGCTGCTCTTGTCGTTAGTTTTATAGTTGACGCGTGGTAGTATCGGGATAATTGATGTAAGATGGGATAGCCTCATGTTTGTTTTGTTTTTGTTTTTATTTATTATCTGAGAAGGATTGCAGTAAATTATATGTGTCCATCAAGGCTGGGTGAAACTTGCTCCTTTAAATATTCATTTCCTTTAATTTCGTTTATTATGGATCCTTATAAATTTCACTTCTTAACATGGCAGTTACAATTCTAAACTGAGTTCCAGAATTCTTGAACCTGACTTTAAATTTATCTTAATCAGAATTCGAATCTAATGTTGACTCCTGAACTAAAGTGCAGCGAGAACTATTGAACTCGACAATCCCATCCTGCAGTATCTGCTCGCGGACACATCACCCCTGGCTTGTCTGATGCAACGATTAAGGAACTCTCCCTGGTGAACTTTGCATCTAGATTTGCTAGCGTTCACTTCCGTTCTAAATTTCAATTTCCTTTCTTCTTCTTTATAATTCTCTTGGATACTTTTAAATTTAATGAGTTGTTTTCTGCCCCGAACTTGCGTGTTTCCTTCGTGTTTGGGACAGCGATCATCTGCTGGACTTCCTTTATTCAACTTAAGGACAAATCAAATGGGGAAAATGGCCAAAAATATCTTCTTCTGCATTCTTAGCAGCTTTTTAAAATGTAATTCAATATCTAAATTGATATACCGGGTGTGTCAGACGGCCCTACCAATCTAGTTATGTAATTTGCAACATATTCTATATATCATGAAATTCTGTAAGATGGATACCTTTGTTTTCACATTTAGTAAGATTATTAATATGGCAGATGTTATAGTATGGCGTTTAATGCACTAATTTTGAAACACAGCTGCCGCTTACGAAATATTTTCACAACTCAAAATGTGTACCGAGGCAAGCACATACCGAATACAATGATAACTTGACGAGTAAACTGTTATAGTTCTGGGTAAACGAGTTGAAAGAAGTGAATAATCTAAAAAGAACTGTTTACAGTTAGAAAGGTTTGCACCACTTAAACGAACTTACTTTTCCAGTGTGCTGTATATATGCATAAATAAGCTTTGTTTAAGCTAATATGTTTCACATTTATAATATTTCCTTAATTTGAAATTATACATATCTTAATGCGTTATTATTTGAATGTTTCTGCTTGCTAAATAATGATCAGACAAGTATTTAAGTCGATATATGTATGTTTTAAGTTGATGGAACCAGGATTATTGACATATGATGCAAGACAATAAGCAAACTACATATCGCATAACGTTTTGTATGGAAGTTATAATAATAGAGGTCTATCATGTAGTGCAAAGAAATGTATTTTATTTGAATATTATAGTGGCGCTGAGTTGTAGCGGTTTAAATAGATAGTGATTACTTGAACACGACTCTTTTAATGAAGTAAGTGTTTAAACTGTTGTCCTTAGTGGTTAAGGCACACATGGGTTCGCTGTTACATGGAAATTCTGACTCAGTATAACATGCCGGGTGTGGAGCATCTACAATCTATTGGAATACGTTGGCGATAACTCTCTGGACCGTTTAGGTTCTCTACATAGACCATTTACTTTAAATAACCATATAAGAGAAAGTTGAGAGCCGTCATATTAGATGATCTGGCGGGCCAGAAGATTGGTTCTTGTCCTCCTATCTAATAATCAGGGTGCTTCGCATTTAGATGATTGCAGATAATCGTCCACCTGTGTAATGGAGCACCCTCGTGTTGAAACCGCACTGTTCATACCTCTCGCAGAGGTACATTCTCCTGTAGTAACAGGTTTTTATGAAAGAGCTTCACACACTGTGTTCCAGATAGACACCCCTTGCAGTAAACTGTTAGAATATGCCGGCAGCCCAAGATTCCGCACTAGAAATGCAATACTCGTTGCACTTAGAAAGCTTAGCCGGTGAGGATTATTAGGACACCAATGAAGCACATAGTGGCGATTTACTGTCCCGTTGTTGTGCAGGCTTGATTCGTTCGAAAACAAGATTCTGGAGAGGAACCGCATATCATCTGTCATCAGGGTTATATTCGTATTGTGAAATATGTTTTAAGGCAGAATGACAAAATGATTGTTGAACTACGTGAAAAAGTGTCACGTCGAGTTATCAGAAAAGTGCTACGGCGATTCAGCGCAAGAAAGTGTAAAATGTGCTCCAGCTAATTCATTCACAACTTTGGACAAAAGACAGGTGGACATACGTCATCTTCTAGTTCCTCACTGCTAGAAAAATCAATACCAGACAACAAGAAGCTGGAAGTCACTCCTCGTATCATCAAAGAAATGTCTAATAAGGTAACTTCTGATGCAACTATACAAAATATTTGAGGAAAAGACACTTGGGCAAAAGTCATTGGCAGGAAAACTAGACGCAATGTTAGTAGCAACTTGCAAAATAATACGGTTAGCACAGCAAAACTTCAAATGCTGCCGAAAACGGTATCATTGCACTATTTAGACTGGCCCCAGAGACTAAAGTAGAAAGCATTGTACACTTTTTGAAACCAAAATTTCCAGAAATTAAATGTGTACAGTTAGTATCACGACAACCCCACGAGTATTCTTCCTTTAAAGTGGATATTCTGGAAGAATATTTTGACTCTGCAATGGATCCCAGTATATGGACAGTGAATGCTTGTGTGCGGCGTTTTTTATATCAACGCCAAAAGAACCCACTAAACACAATCCAAGGACTCGGATAAATTCCCCCGACAATACTATTGCACATTATAATGAATCTAAATCTATGTCAGTTAATTTTGTAAAACAAAATGCAATAATGTGCTATGATATATTTTTATAAATATTCAATGCATTAGAAATAAACTTAATGAATTGGCAGGATATTTACAAGATAAAAGCTATTCCGTGTTATGCTTTGCGGAACATTGGCTTGTGCAAAATGAAACTGAATTTTGTAATATTAGTGGTTATACAAAAGCAACAATTTTTTGTCGCACAACTAAGAAAAATGGGGGCGTAGCCATTTTTGTTAAGAAAGGACTGGAATTCACTGAAATTAGTGTTTCCTCATATTGCATAGAGGGACATTTTGAGGTTGTAGCTATTTATGTAAAACTGTATGACATTGTTATAATTACTGTTTATCGCCCACCAAGCGGTGATATGGAAAAATTTCTTGCTGCATTTGAGCAACTTTTGTTACACCTTAGCAGTAAACATGTGAAATTATTAATTGGTGGTGACTTTAATATAAATATGCTTACTTTAAATTCTAGGAACATGAGTTTTAGTAATATGCCTAATACTTTTAATTGCCATTTTACACATATTCTACCCACAAGAGACAAAGCATGTCTTGATAATTTTATTACAAATCTTGCTAAACATTTATATGAATTCAAAGTAACTGGCCCTTCATTGTGTGATTATTCTCTACTAAGTTTCTCACTATTTGGTGAAAATTTTGAAACAAATGTACCAAAAAGCTCAAGATCTAAAAGAATAACTACCCTGAATCACATGAGGCATCTTTTTATCTCACTCAGTAATATAATTTGGAAAGATATTTTATTCTGCCATAATACAAGTGCTGATGAAATTTTTAAATTATTTTTTAACACTTTTTTAAATGTATTTGATATGTGTTGTCCAATTGTTGTTGTGAAACATAAGGCTAAGAAAAGTAATAAAAAACCTAATACTTGGTTTAGTGATGACCTGAAGCAAATGAGAAATAAGGTTATGGTTCTCAATACTCTATACCAACGGTTCCCAACCGGTGTGCCCCGGCACCCTAGGGTGCCGTGTGATTGGCTAAGGGATGCCGCGAGATATTGAGATAAACAAAAAAAATAATACCTTCTACTGAAGCCTTAAGTCTTGTAAGATCAAGTCAATTACCCCCATGTACGGCAGATGGTGATAGTGGTCGATTCATTTCAATAATTCAGTTATACTAGTATCCCACAGATGGCATTACAGCTATACCCTGCCGAACATTCCCGAGACTTCGACAGATGAATATATAAAAGTTTACGCCGCTTGGCGCTTTCAGTTGTCTTCCTCGCGTTGATTCACAGTATTTAGCTATGGATAAGTTCATTGTTAAACGTAAACGCCAGGACAGTCAAAGTGAACAGTCGGCTCCTACTGTTTGCTTTAAGAAGTCAAATCTTACAGTTTCTCCCGGACCGTCGAATTCACCACATAAAGAAGACAAACGAAAGAAAAGAACATACCAGGACAGTTACTTAGCGTATGGATTTAAGTGGAATAACAACGAGGAAAACCCTATCCCTGTGTGTTTAGTTTGTGGCGAAACACTTAACAACGGGGCCATGGTACCTAGCAAACCGAAGCGGCATCTTACAACAAAGCATCCTAGTGTGTCACAGAAAAGTGTAATGTATTTTTCAGATATATTAGAAGGGGAGAAGAAAATAGCTGTGCGAATGGTAAAGAGAATGACCATAAGTGATACTGCTGTTGAAGCCTCATTTAAAGTAGCAGAACTGATAGCTAAAAAAAAAAAAGAAACCTCATAGTCTTGGAGAGGAAATCATTGGCCCTGCATGTCAAGTTATAGTTTCAACAATACTTGGCGAAGGAGCAGCTAATCAAATTTCGAAAGTTCCTGTGTCCAACAACACAATCAGCCGCAGGATATCTGAAATGTCATGCAATATCAACGAACAAGTCACGGAGAAAATAAAAACTTATAGAACATTTGCTTTGCAAGTAGATGAGAGTCTCGATATTGGTGACAAACCGCAACTCCTTGGTTTTATCAGATATATTGATGAAAAAGATATTAGTGAAAAGTTTCTGTTCTGTAGACCGCTGGAGACTACAACCACAGGCCATGCTATTTTCGTTTCTATTAATTCCTGTCTCAATGAACATGATCTTTCATGGAAAGACTGTTGTGGTATATGTACAGATGGTGCACCATCTATGTCTGGGAAAATTAAAGGTTTTACTGGCAGAGCTCTGAATGAAAATCCATCCATTATTATACCTCACTGTTTTTGCATAGAGAGGCATTAGTCGTGAAAGCGTGTAATGAAGATTTTGCTGAAGTGTTTAACCAAGTTGTGAAAATGGTGAACTATAGGAAGTCTCGAACTTTAAAGTGCAGAATTTTTGAACAGTTATGTCGCGCAACGGATGCAGCTCATACCTCTTTGTTACTTCACACAGAAGTAAGGTGGTTGTCGTGGGGTCGTGTATGGAACCGGTTTCTCGAACTTTTTTTAAGGATGAAAATCAAGACACCTTTCATGAGCTCTTACTAAGTGATTCTTGGTGTTTTGAACTGTCGTATCTTGCAGATATTTTTCATAAGCTGAATGAACTAAATGTTTCGATGCAGGGTCGACATGAAACAATAATCTCCTCAACCAATAAAATGAAAGGTTTTAAAAGAAAACTTAGTTCTTGAAAGTCTGCAGTTCAAAAAGGAGATTTGTCGAACTTTCCATCTCTTCTTAATGTGGCAGGAGATAAAGATCTGGGTAAACTGAAAGACCGCATTTGTGATCACTTATCAAGATTGCAAGATGCAATAGATGCGTACTTTCCAACTATTTCCACTACGAATCTCGAGTGGGTTGCCTCACCATTATTTGATTTCGTAGATAGTGCAGAGGAAATAGATTTCACTGCTTACGAACGAGATGAATTTATTGATCTTTGCGCTGATTCCACACTCAAAGGTAAGTTCACCAAGAGTGAGGCGTCGGTGGCTAGTTTTTGGCTTCAACGGAGAGAGGAGTACCCTAACCTAATGAAGAAAGCAATTAACGCACTTTTGCGCTTTTCAACATCCTATCTATGCGAGCAAGCCTTCTCTGCTATGGTGACAATAAAATGCAGAGCAAGAAATAGACTGAATAACCTTGAGGATGATTTGCGTGTTTCACTGTCAACTGTAAGACCCGACGTCACATATCTGTGCTCTAAGCATCAATCACAAGTTTCACATTAATCATTAATCGAACAAAATTTATTGATGTATGTTTACTAAGTGATTGTAGTAAAGTTTACTGTATTATGTTATGGTGTACGTTATTATTATATAATATTTCAATACATTAACATATTAAGCTTAATTTTCTTTTAATTCAAGGAAAGGTGCCCCTGGTGTTTAATGTTATTCCCAAGGGTGCCGTTAACTTCAAAAGGTTAGGAAACACTCCTCTATACAAAAATACAAAATTATAAGCAGCATTAATAATGTGTAAACTATATAGAAATCAATATAAATCTGCACTACAAGCAGCAAAACTAGGGAGCAATATGGAATATATTAAAAACGAGCAAAATAAATGTAAAGCAGTTTGGAATGTTTTGAAAAGAGAATCTAATCCTTAAAAAGTATTTCTCTGAATCTGTGAAAGATAATTGTGATAAAGCAAAGCAAATATTAGAGCAATTGTAGCAAAAATAAGTGTATACAATAAGTCCTATTGTAATGCAAGTTTTATGTGGCAAGAAGTAACTGAGGAGCTGGTTATCCAAGTCGTGAAAAAAATGAGTAACTTTCCCAGTGAGGATATATATGGACTTAGTAATAGAATAATTAAATCTGCTATTATTTATGTTGTGAAACCACTAACCTATTGTATCAATTTATGTTTAAATGCTGGAGTATTTCCTGAGCAGCTGAAAATGGCTAAAACAGTTCCCATATTTAAGATAGGTGATGTGAATAAACCAGAAAATTACAGGCCAATAGCTATTGTTCCTATATTAGGTAAAATTTTTTAAGGTGTTGTACTCCATCAATTAAGGTCCTTCAGTCCTTCACAATTTGGTTTTTCTCCAGGTAAAAGTACACACGATGCAATAAAAGATTTATTAGAGTTTGTATATAAAGCATTTGAAGACAAGGAAAATGCTCTTGCTTTGCTATTTGATTTAAGCAAGGCTTTTGATTGCATTCCACATGACTTATTACTAATGAAATTAGATTACTATGGAATTAGAAATACTGAGTATAACTTCTTTTACACCTATCTAACCGGACGTAGACATGCTGTTTTTGTAAACAAATTAAGTAGTAGAAGTGACTACATTGATTTTGGAGTACCACATTTCTATTTCTTATTATGATAAATGACCTGCCATGTAATATACCTGCTAAGACGATTCTATATGCTGATGATTCCACTTCTATTTTTACACATAATGATTTTGCTGTTTTAAATAATGTTATGACATAATTCAGAGTGCTACTAAATGGTTCTCTAGCAATGGCTTTTTAACTAACTGTGACAAAATGCAAAACATTATTTTTAGCCTTGTACAAAGCTCAAATAATGCTGAATACACTAATGTAAAACTTTTAGGAACGGTTTTAGATACAGAATTAACCTGGAATTCACATGTTGAAATGGTCTGTAAAGACTTATCTAAAGTTGTGTATTTACTGAGAACCATTTACAACAAAGTACCTTGTAACTATTTAAAGCAAATATGTCTTGCTTTATTTGAGAGTGTTTTTAGCTATGGACTGTTAGCATATGGGAACTGCTCAAAATCGAATGATATTCTACTTCTACAAAAGAAAGCCATGAGAATTTTATGCCATACTTCTTACAATGCTCCATGTAGACCAACAGAAAATTTTGACAGTGTACAATTGTTATATATTACAATTATTATTTTATGTGCACAAGAATTTAAATCAATTTAAACCGAACAGACATTTACACACATTAAATAACAGAAATATTGACAAATTTTATGTTCCATACACTAGACTAAAGAAAGTTAAAGATTGTTATCTGATAACCATCATTATAGCCTATAATAAGCTTCCTGACCACATGAGAGAGCTAAATGTAATACAGTTTAAGGCTAAAGTAAAACAGTGATTGATGGACAATGTATTTTACAATTTGGATGAATTTTTTTAATACTAGAATTGTTATATGACTGACTCTTACATGTATATATTATTTTGACCATGTCTATTGTACTAATGTACCTAATGACTAAACAAATAAATACTAAAAACTAAAATTTGCCACTTGGCCTAGTACCAATTCACAGAAGCTTACGCGAGCTTCGAAATATCTTCTGTGGAGTGCTTGGCATAAATGCAAACGATATGTATGGATATTATTGGCTAGCAGTACTAGCACCACAGAAGGTGGTCTAACATTTATCGCTTAGTGTAACTACCCATGTAATAGTATGCGGATTTCTTCATACGGCACTCAAAAGAGATTTTGCATTAACATCGGATATCACTAGTGAGTCTCTCGCAGGAGACATCCTTGCAAGTGACGATGTCGTACGCTTAGGTGTTTCAACATTCTGAAAATTGTTTTGGTGTTGGTTTCCGTCTACTTTGATACCTCTCCTGTATAAATGCTGTAGTTGTTGCGCATTCACTCGCTCTCTCCTTAGGTGACAAGAATATTAACAACCTCGACTGTCGAATACGTAGCAAAGGACTGTTACAAATTTCGTGACATAGCATTCCCATGAAAAGTGAAGGCAGTCAATAGTCGCAACACCATTTTCCGGTGTAAGCCACTCAAATAGGACAAAAGGTATAACTACAAACCTTGTGCTTATGATAATGATGATGATGATGATGATGATTAGGATCTAAGATCGATCAACTGCTAGTTTATTAGAGCCCTTATAAACCAAACCCGTGGAACAGCAAGAGACAAAAGCAACATAAAGATAAAACCAAATAAAATAATACACAGAGATATAAAATCCAGAGTAGTCAACCTAACCTTGGTCAAACCTGAGATACCTAAACCTAAAAACTCTTTCGAACAGTGGAACAAAAATATTAAATTACAATTAAAAGCAAATCCTTTGAAAAGCTATTGTGACTAGCTCAATATATCTATATGTCAATTGACAGCCATTATAATAAATAAAATTAAAATAAAACTATGATATAATTCCAAAATTCGCTTTACCTAAAATGTTAATAGCCTTATCCACCCCCATAGTATCATCAGCCTAGACCTCCTCAAGCAGGATTGCTCGCATTTGTGCTACAGGAGCACAAGTAGTATAGTAATCCGCCGATTATAACGCAAGTTCAAAATACTATACAATTTTATGCAAAAATATAGCCATAATACACAGTAATACACAATAATAACATCTGTAGAAAATAAGGCTAAATAACTGCAAAATAGGCTTCAATGTATCTCCAATTACAATTAGAATTACGCTTTATATGGTTTGGTCTGAATATTGATTTTGAGTTAAACTATAATGACCATAACTAAGTCATGTAAATTTATTCAAAACTACCTTTTTATCGTCGTATGGAGATAATCCTATCTTGGTTTCTTTTATTGTGTACATTTGCAGATTACTCGATTGGATTCTGTATATCTCTTCTGTGGTTTGTGTTGCATTAAACAAACACTCTTTGTAGTTATCAAATTGGATGTGCTCAACGTTTGCTTTCTTTATTCCTTTACATACTTTCTTTTCCTTAACATCCGTTCTAAACGCATACATTTTCGATCTCAATCCAACAAATTCTCTAATTGGTATACCATTAAACTCATCCTTAAATAAGTCAGGTATTTTTTATTAGTTCTAGGTATATCTATTGGAAAATCGTTTGGATAGTCACTAGTATCGAAACAATCTATATTTTGCTTCACATCTTCGTAAAAATCTTCAGTCTCAACATAAATTATAAATGAGTCTGTATCCGTTTGTAGCAACTTAATTTTAACTTTATATTTGCTTTTCAGATATCTGTAGTAAAATTTATACATAAGTAATTTTAATAACTCCAGTACACAGATCCCACCAAATATTGGTTTATTTAATTTTATTGTCATGTTTCTCCCAAGAACTAACACTAGTTCTTCATTAATAATATTTCTATGCTGAAACATTTCTGAGTTTACACATTTAAGGTATATATCAGGTGTTTTTACAATCTGAACATTAGTTCGATATCTAAAATTTTCCATTTGCTTACCATAGACGCTGTTATTCATCAATTTGAAAAATTCCTTTTCAGAGTCATTTTTAGCTTCTTGTCTAAGTTTTGTATTCTTATCAATATATGACTTCATCCACTCTTTTTGTGTATACTTTATACCTCTATGTATATTACTTAATTCAACGCCTTAATTAATATACTCTTTAAGCCATCTGTAATCAACTATGAACTGTGTTTTATTATTGAGAGTACACATGAGCTTTTTGTTTTTATCTGATGGTTTCGATCCTAAACCTTTAGCAATCATACATTTTTGAAACTTTGATTGATCATCAAATTTTGGGACATAATATTCCGGCGCAGGCGCATAATCATTAAATGTATCGTGTAGATGATCTGGTATTTTAAGATCTACTACCAGTGTTTATCCTATATCACTTTTATCATCAATATTCATTATATTATTTTTAACATGTACTGTATCTTCTTGAGTCATCCATTTATGATCTTTAATAGGTAATTTTTTAGACATGGCCCAACCATATAAATTGTTCGCGTCGAGATATAGTATAAAACTATGTTTTTTGGAACTGTATATGCCTTTTTCTTCTGCTTTCTTTTTTGATAGTCTAACAACTTTATCGTGTTTTGCATCGTAAAAATAGCAATTGTTAGCAATAGCATGCGGGTTACTAACCATACTAATACCACCTCAAACCCTCAGTCATTAGATCATACATATCCTGGTCTGTATATAACTCGATTTCTTGTCCGGTTGTTTTTAACAATGCATTGTTTGCTAAATGTGGCGCACTAACATAATATATTGGGTCGAGTCTGTAATTCTTATAACACATTTTTCTAAAGTTTGTAAATACATCATATAATAAAAGAGTATCTAATTTTAAATATAGATCGTGATATTCACCAACGTTCTTAAATCCAAAATGATTCCACATACGTTGAATAAATTTATACTTTGATTTGCTTATTCTTTTGCCACTTAATTTGGATACAAAACACTCTATTGATGGTAATTCCTTATTTTCAGTCTTCTCATAGGTATCTACCCACTCGTATGGATATTCACCCTTTGTCAATAAATAACAGTTGTCTTCTAGACTGCATTTGGTTAATGTTTTGTTAAATAGAGTTAATCTTTCATGTTGACATACAGTAAATATCTTGTTATCACAAAATGTAAATTCATCATAGGCTACAATTTTATTTCTCACGACCTTGAGTATTGGGTCTTGTATTGGCCTATGTTTATTACATTTAGCACAATGTGCAGAGTTTATACCTAGTTCATTTTTAACGACTTTGTCTAATGAAGCACCCAAAATGCTAGAGTATCAATGAACCCAACTTCTATGTGTATTTTTTGTATAGTGACCTTCTTCTTAATAATTACATTTGAACTCCCATTTTCACACATTTTACAACTACTAAGTAGTTCTTTAAATTCGATATTACACAGTTTACCTTTAGTTTGGTCATATTTTTGTACATACTCTCCAACCTCAATTTTAAGGGATATATACTTATAGTTTTCACTTGTATCGGAAATGATACGTAAATCCTCTTCATTTTTACATAGATTGACAATCCATGGTAAAAATATTTTGCTATCGTACCTAAGGTTATGCACTATATAGGCACAAATCTAAGTAATGTTAAATGGAGATTACAACTGTTACATGCTGCGCTCCTATACTTGCCACTAATGTGGCAGTGATCGAATACTTTTCTATTGTTTTTGTTGTTTTCAAACTCCTTTCCACATATGTGACAATGCGTTTCTTCTTCAAATTACTCTAAGGATTTTTCATTGTATTTTGCAGGTACATTTTTACTTAGAAAGTTATCATTATAATTCTTTGGTATAAATATGATATCGTTGCAAAATTCCTGCATAAGCTTGGTTTGATCATCACTTCTTTTTTAATATATTAACGTCATCTCCTGCAAGTACTGTTTGGGATATGCTTAGTGATAATATCTTTGTTGTGCATTTTTTGTTCTTCTGGTCTTATTTGTGTTGTTTCCATATCAAAAGCTATTGCATACGGATGAAACAGTTTTGCGCCAATAGATTTGTACTTTTGAATATTAATTTTTTTCTGTTGGTATTACGACCACAGCTTCATTATTATCACTAGTTATGGAACAGTTTGAAATATGTGCATTAAAGGCTACCTTTTCATCAAATCTTTTGACATTTGGGACATGTATTAATGTGTTTATCCCTATTATGAATTTTTCCACTAACAAGTGCACTATAATTTTTAATTCCTACACAATGATGTATTGCTGGGACATAATCAGCACAATTAAATGCGCCTTGTGAAAGTACAGATTCAATAGCTAATATATTTACGTGGTTTTTGTTTTGTAGATCTATATTTTTACTTGTGTGCATTATGTAAAGCTGTTCCTCACCCGCTTCATTATTGATATCATATACGTTAATAGAAATGTTGAGAAATATTTCATATAATTCAATGTTTTCACATCTGAGTGCAACTGGATAAGGCATACATAGTTCATTATATTTTTCAATATTATAGTTAGACGGTTTATTTGGATCTGTTTTTACAGAATTTAAAATACTTTCTAATGTATACTCGAAACAAAGTTGATCTTCTTTGTTAACACATTTAAAAATCCTATTTTTCACATTTTTATATTAATACAACAATGCTTATTTTTAATCCATTTTGGTAGCTCAATCCAAGTTCCGCCTCTTATGGGTTGATGTACGTCTCTACTAAGCACGCTATACATTACTCGAACAAATCTAAATTTTGTATCTTCATAAGTCCATTGTTCAAATTTACTTAACATCTCATTTGTTGCTAATTCATATACAGTATCCATCATATTTATAGCTGACCTATCAATATTAAGATTACGACATTTAATATGCCATGTATCTGTACTTACTATTTCTCCGCTTGATGCGTTTAATATATGATATCGAAAATGTGTTTTCAAGTATACACTTAAATTTGGATGTCTGTTTAATCCTTTTTAATGAAGTTAATAACATGATCTTTTATTTCGTTAAAGTGTACTATTTAATCTGTATTATTTTTAGAAAAGAATGGGAAATCAGATACCATATTATTAAACGCTTTTCTTGGTGTAGCGAAACAGTTTCTTGCAATTTGATTTTTTCTTTCTATGTCTAACACTTCATCATTACGTAATTTATTATTAATATCATTAATCTGAGAAAATGTATTTTTTATATATTTTCTTAGACCTCTAATACTTTTTTTATTTTGTTTGTATACTTTAATACCATGTTGATTGGCAAATCTAAGCAGTCTGCGTTTGCTTTTTATATTATCCATATCATTAATATTCATTTTGTTATTTATATTAGAGCTATCTAGTTGCTTTGAAGCAAAATTTTGTACTCCCATTTATTAAGAAAAAAAAATTAAGAGAAAAACTTACTGCCCTGTAAATACACGGGAATTTTCTAAATCTATTTTTTGTTTAAATACCAATAATTCATGCATTTTTGTTTTTGTATGGCTTTTAACATGTAATTTTGTACAATATTTCTGACATGGTTCACAATAGATTTTCTCAAGATTTTTTTGGTTCATTATTTTTTGAGAAAGCCTACATGTATATCCTATACCACCTTTCATAGTTTTATTTCTAACAAATTCATCAGTATTAAGAGGTTTAGCAGTTTTACAGACACTGCACTTTCTCATAATATTTTGTACTTCCATTTATTACTCAAAAATATTTTAATGAGAAACTTGCTACTTCGTAACAACACGGAAAATTTACTAAGCAAGTATTTTAAACAATATCCTTTTTGTTAATCCAACTATTATGTGAACTATCAAATCCTAGCCATTTAACTTATGGTTTATTTCCTTTGGTACGTATAACCTTTTCAACTAAATATACATCAGGAAATTGCAATTTCTGCATTTCTTGTTCATAAAATGTACCTAAAATTTCTTCACCTTTGGAGTCCTTAAGATGATAATATGGTGAGTTATTTTTAAACACCTTATTAACTGTAAATATTTCAGTTGACCTATTAGCTGTATAGGCTTCTTCGAATGTATCTTTAATTTTGCTAATGCGAACTTTACCACCGACTTTGCATCGCGGATTTTTGTGGCAAGATCTTAGATCCGCGTAGCGTGCCTCTGGGCCCTTAGAGGGGCTATATACATCATAATAGATAGCCTCTTGGTTTTTTAAATTAACTTCAATGGGTTTAATTTTGATAGTGGTGTGATATGTATTATTATAGCTATTAACTAATTTTTGTAATATATCGATCCATTTATAATTTCCTTGAATAGAGAACTGTTTCCACATTTTTCTTTTAATGTCCTGTTAAAACGTTCAACAGCAGATGCTTTAATATTTGTATATGTTGAATAGTGATTGTTATTATGTTCCTTCATTAACTCTTTAAATTCTTTATTGTAAAATTCTTTGCCTTTATCAGTTTGCAAATTTCTAGGAATACGTCCAGTTACCTTGAAAATGTCGTTAAACGCATTAACAATATATTTACTGGTTTTATTCTTTAATGGAATACCCCAAGCTTGTTTACAGAATACATCCATGATAGTTATTATATATTTGTATCCCTTATTAATTTTTGAAACGTCTTTAAGATTATCAGAGTCCATTTCTACCAAATCAGCTTGCCCTAAATCATCAATACCATATGTTATTACTTTTCGTGTTTCATAATTTCTTCTGGCTGGTTTATGTAATTCATCTATGATTTGATTTCTTTCGGATTTTGTGTTTAATGTCGGATCACCATCAGTCACTAATTTAGCTTTAACACCTTGTCCAATTATTTTTTTTAAACGTAGCTTTCTTGGACCCACATATAACACAGTTGGATAATGTGTATAATTTTCCATTTTTCGATATTTTATCAACAGAGTTGGTGTTATCAGTTTAAGTTTTGCACTTTAAACAATATGTCGTAGTGATTTAAAGCAATAAAATTTCATCGTTCTTTGTTCTTTCTTTTTCGGGAACGGGTCTGCAACCGAGCGCAAGCGGCTCGCCTCTGGGCCCAGCGCGATGCTCTAATAATTATTCTTAGTAGTTTATATGGTCCGTAAAGGTATGTGGCCGCAACGGAAGAAGCGGAGCTTCTGGTAATGGTAGCTTTCCAATTCATTTATAACACAAAAATATGTAATAAGTTTAAATCAAACGACAGCTTACGTATAATACTAAAAACAGTACATAATTATCGTGATATGTTCCATCAACCGTGAAATAAAGAGCATCACCAGATTGAACCCTATACGGTAGCATTTGCGGTGCATCAGCTCTTCGAGGTTCTTTTGAATTCATAGGTTTTATCTCCAACACCAGATTAGCTAAAATTGAATCGATTCTGATTATCTTAAACTCATTGAATACTGGATAGTGGGATATACCATTAAATTGAAAGTATTTGCCTTGCTTTATGCCATATAAAGTTAATGTGCTAATTACATTATTTTATATATATATATATATATATATATATATATATATATATATATATATATATATATATATATATTAGATTCACTGCATCATGGGCTTCAATGGGGAACTCACGTTGACTAATCGTTTATCTTCGAAATCGTAATTTTCATCATCAAGAGTTCTCTTTGATCTCGATAAGGTTTTTACTTCTTGAATTGCATTATCTAACTGACCTTAGCTTGCAGCATCATATTTATCTACACCAACCTTAATTTTGACTACTCTTCGGTTTTAGAATGATACATAGTTTTTTGTAATGTTGAACATGTTATTTAATTTTTTTGTAAATTCGCTGTGAATATTTTTGGTTTTGGCATCTATTTGGCTTACTACCTCTTGCTTTGTTTTATTGTCTAATTGATTCGATTCTTTAAGTAATTCCTCTTTTGTTTTAGTTTCTACGCTATACATTTCTGCTTTCATTTCTACAACTTTATCCTGCAAATATTTAATTTGTTCTGCATCCGTTTTAATATTTAACATTTCTTCCACAGTTTTCTTTACAGCAGTTTCTAAAGTACTATCTAACTGTTTTAATTTCTCTAATTAACTTATTCATTACAATATTTTCAGTTTGTTTTGTTTTTTGATTAAGTATACCTAGACTGTCCGCTTTAACTTTGTCTTCTGCTATATTTATGTTGTCATTTTGAAGTTCTGCAAGTAAGTCACTTTTAATAGAATCTGTATCAAGATCAATATTATTCGTAATGGATGGATTTCCATACATATTGATTCCCATTTATATAGATTTAAAATAACGTTTCCATAAGTTAGGATATGCTTTTAATAGACTTTGAATAGCCGGAAAAGAATATCCATCCGAAAATAATTTAACAGCTGTAATACATAGATGGCCACAAATTACTTGTGATGTTTGTTGCACAATGTCTGCTCTAACAAATTTTAAGAAATCTATTCTATTTCCCTTGAATTATTTAATTAAAGATTTTGGTAATCCAGTTCCAAAAGAATCGAAAACATACGCTATTTTACCTTCTTTCCAATAGCATATCCAATGTGTTCCTATACTAGAATTATCTTCAAAGTTAACAACTCCACATTCTATATCTTTTGGTTTTAATGGAACTGTATCTGACATAAATACTCCTCTAAAATTATTAATACCTAATTTTTAACGTAATTTATAATATCTATGTTACTTAGAGGCGAGACAAAATTTTCCTTTTTTTAATAACGCGCATTCCAGACCCAGCTTTGGCTTCCATAGCTAAATTATTACGGTTTTGTTCCTCAAGTTCCTTTTCATTTTTCTTATTATCAAGAACTGTTTTGGCAATAGCAGCACTTCCACCTGCAAGCGATCCTATAGCTGTTAAAGCCCCAATAATCATAGGTATCGTAAATACAAAACCTCCATATTTTATTTCAATTGAACCTCCAAGTTTTGCTCTTTTAAGCGTATTAACTGCTTTAATATATTCACTAACTGTAACACCATTTCCGCGAAGCTCACCTCTGGTCCCCACTTTAGCAGGTGTTGGTTTTTTACCTTCTATGAGTTCTTCTTATTTTAAGAATTGCCCCCAAAATTGTAGATATTGGAAGATTGGACCCACCATAGTGAATACCGCTTCCTTTTTTAAAACTTCTAAGAAATTTCTCTATGATAAGTAATGCCGGTAGTAACATTTATTGTAGAAAAAATATGTGATTTTTATAGGTAAACAGGTATTCCTATTTTTCGTTCAATAATTCCAAAACCTAATTTACGTTTTGTCCACATTCCTCCTCTTACTAATGCAGCGTCAAATTTATCACCTAATGGTATATTAGGATCGTTTTGAATTTCTTTGGCTGCTAATTGTAATTCTTTATCTGCTATATGTCTTGATTCTAAACCTTTATGATCTCTATATGCTATGTCGTGATTTAAATATGCAGAATCCAAATTATTAATAGGTTCATCACCTCTTGCTAATCGTTCATCTAGTTTAGTCCCAGGTCCACAGTAATTATACTTTTTTCATCTTGTGAAGTTATACATATGCATTTCTGGCATTATTCCTGAATTCAAAATTTTATTAAAAAAAAGCCTGAATCATACTTACCACTTAAAATACTTTTTGGTGTACTTTTAATTAAAGACCCTAATATATATGCAGCATTTTGATTAGTTTCCATATTCGTATTAATCGTATTAAGCTGTTTAAAATACATATCATAAATACTTGCTATTTCATTCGTAATTTCTGGACTATGATTGCCTGCTTTCCATGCACCATCAAGAAGGCCAATTCTTTTTAAAAGTTGACCGATATTATCCAATAATACATATTATTTCTGTTTTCCTGTGTACGTTTCTATAACTCCTTTACCAACTCTAGGGGAAGAAAGATAAGAATCAGATCTAGACCTAAGTCTTCCGGTTAATTTATCCCACATTGGTTGAATATAATTATAATACCTATTGCCTTGACTAGATTTTGGTCTTCCAGTGTTTGGGTCATTATTTTGATAAATAGCATTAGATTTTATAAGTATTTCTTCATCGTTTAATAAATCTTCAGGTTTAACTATGCCTTGTGGAATTATCTTTTTAGTAAGCAAAGTGAGCAAACCATCTGTTTCATTATATGTTTTTCCTTCAATAATAATAATATTATCTCCATTTGGAATTATTTCTGAGTTTCCAATGTATAACTTTGTTCCATCTCCTCTAATTTCAAAAACTGGTTTACCTGTTTTTTCATTTAGGTATCTTCCTAATTTTGGTCCTATATGAATAGTACTATAGTCTGTAATAGCTTGTGGTCGCAGGTCCGCAAGGGAAGCTTCTGATTGTGGTATGAAAACTTCATTATCATCAAGATCATGAAACCCAGGATTTTTAGCAAGTGGAATTAACTCATTAATAATGTTTTTATTTTGTTCAACTAAAGTGTGTAATTCATTCTTATTTTCTGCAATTGCATCTATAATAGGTTGTTCTTTTCTTTTACTAAATTCATATAGCATTCTGGGATGTCTTTTCCAATCCTTAAATTGTTCTATTAATTGCTGTCTTAATTTTAGACGTTCTTATGGATGTTTAGGTAATTTATTCATTTATAACGCAAAAAATATACAACTTTCACGTGTTTACGTTACGTTTTACGTTTTTACGTTACGTTGTGCAAATTAATTCATATAAACCAGGTTCTGATACATATATTACTTTACCTTCATGATACGTAGGTCCGTATGCATTTTGCATATCAACTATATCAGATAAAATTCTCTTATATTTTTCTGTTACTTTTTTATATAAAACATCTTTGACATTAGAATAACCTAAATTATTACAAGTATCTTTTCCGTTAAACCAGGGCTCATTTTTAGAGTCTAATATAATACAAACTTTCTTATTATTAAACACTAATTTATCTAGATCCATTTATATTATACTTATTATATATAAAAATTTATCATCTGAACGTTTTTACGTTACGTTACGCTTTAAGTTACGCCTCACGTTTACGTTACGTTTATAAAATCTTTTATTTGTTTGCGGTATTTACCATCATTGGGTGTTCTTGTCATATCAATAGTAATAAACCCAAAACGATCTTTCCAGCACACATTACATAGTTCTTTAAATTTATCTAAAATTATATCTGCTCCAACAAACTCATCGTAAGCGTGTTTAAGATTATTATTGTCTTGTTTATATAAACAGATAAAATTGGAATTATCTCTTATGAGCTGCTTTGGAATTTTAGTATAAGTTTGGCCCAAGCAAAGTACGCTAGTTCCTTTATGCCTACCTCTAAAATATATCTCTTTTACTATGTCTTGGTGTTCTAAGATCCAATCATCTATAAGAACTAAAGAATTATCTTTCATTTGGTCTAATGGTATTATGTCATCTTCTTTATCTATAAATGTTGCAAAGCATTTTCCTGTTTCATTTTCAATATCTTTAAATATTTTCTGTAATCTTTTGTATTTCTTCTGCTATAAAGCCCTACATAATATATAGCAATGATAGGCATCCATCCAGCCTTTTTCCAGAATAAAATTATCATTCGTTAAACTGTTTTTCCACATCCTGATGGTCCTACTATTAATGCTCTAATAGTTGTTGGCAATAACTCACCAGTTATTCTAAATTCTTCATGTTCATCTTCTTGTATATATGCTGTGTCCCAATCGGTAGTTTCCATTTATAAAACAAAATTATTCTCTCAATAAATGTACATTGCATTAGAAGGAACTACTTCAGAATTACATTTGCGATTTTCTAAAGCTATGACCATTGATAATGAACATATTTCTGTTCTAAGTTTTTATGCTACTTTTCTAACACCAAATGTTAAGGATTGTGTACTAAAATATGGTTCTCAGAATATTATATTCGAAAAAGGACAATACACATTCAAAGACTTTCTTGCAAAATTAAGTCAAATACAAACATTGGAAATTATGCTAAATAAAATTACTGATTGAATTACAATTACTAATAAAGGAAAACAAGATTTAGATATTACAAATTTTGGAAAATTATTAGGATTTTCTAAGAATCGTATTATTAAACCTGGCGAAACAAAAATAGGACATGATTCACCTAATTTTGTACCTTTTAACACCATTAAAATTGAATGCAGTTTAGTTTCAAATGCTGTGTTCATCACCAAATATAATAATCGTCAGCACAAACACAGTGACGTTATTGCCAAATTTAAACCTAATGTACCCTTTAAAGATCGTATAATTTATGAGCTGGCAAATCCTTACGAGTTGCCTATTCATCATCTTGATTCAGTTAGAGATATTAAAATTTCTATCACAGACGAAAACGGAAATCTGATTGACTTTGGTAGTTCTATAATAAAAACAGTTTTACGAATTCGTTAATTTTTTTATCATTAAATGGACATCAAAAGTATCGAAGAATACCAAACGAGATCATTTGAATTGAAGAACTCGACCAGATATAATTTAAACAAAACACTCAGTAATTTAGACATAGATCTAAACATTGCTGATAGTAGTTATTTTCCTAGTAGAGCAATTGCTTACATGCAGTTTGAGCCACGTGGAAAGGCTTCAAATGGATAATTTAATGCTGAAGATAACTCCAAACTTGTAAATAATTACTTTCCACGAATGTTTAACAAAGCATATTTAAAAAGCTTTGATCAGGTTATAGAAAAGGTTGATCATCCTGGTTTAATAAGTGATGTGCTTATTGGTCTATTTGTTCCAAAAACAGACATGCATTTATATAAATGTGCTGGTTTTATTAATGACAATAAACTTAATTATGAAGCAGGTCGAATCTATGAAGTATCGTGTCCTCTAGAATACATATTCAGTTTCTTTAGATATAATAAACAACCTTTGTGTAATTTAGGTTTAACTGTTTCTTTTGAAGGAGCAGCTAATGATGATTTAATTTTTATAGATGGGACACATTAAAAGCTGATGGATCAATTGATAAAGCTTGCACCACATGAGGCTAAAATTGTCATAAAAGAATTTAAAATCAAAGTTCCAATCATAGGATATGAATCAGATTATGCTTTAATTCAGAAACAAAAACTGCTAAAAAATCCAAAATTGAACTTTAATTTTTTTGTTTGGAGTGTTATGGAAGAACATAATTTTACTGGAAAAAGCATCAACATCAATGCTACAACATCTTTCAATAATTTCCAATTCGATAATCCTGATATCTGTATCACACGTTTTCAAACTAATAGGCCAAACGATCAGAAAAGAGACTCTAGCGTTTATGATCATTGCCAACTTGAGAATTGGTCTTTCAAAAATGCCAGAAATGAAGAATTTCCGGTAGAAAGGCAAAAATTGAAAATTATGAATCATTGTTATCAAGTTGCATATGATGCTTACGCTTCATTAGCCTTTTTATTTTTATAGATTATCTGAGCAAATAAATAATTCTTCATTTAGTTACAAATGCAGGATTCAAATAAAAACAAACAATATCTTTAATTTCTTGACAATTTATACATCTTTTTGTACCTTCAGAAACCTCAACAATTGTTTGTAAGATCTTAAGTTTTGTATTTTGTGCTCTATTGTTTTTATATTATATATTGTATGATATTATTAATTATTATCTGTATTGTACAGAGGACCAAGTTTTGCATTTAAAAATATTTTCTGTACTAAATGGCAGAACAACAAAGCTACAATAGTGCTATGAAAGAATTTCTATATCCACAAAGCGCTCAAGCTTTAAGGAAACAACTAAACGCATCACCAAAGTACATAAAGTTACAGGACTTAGAATTAAACGTATCATACAATATTACAAATGGAAATGTTATAAAGACAAGACTTGGAGATAAAGCACAGCTTACATTAAACAACAAATGTAAACTATTATTAACTGATCGGTACGCTAAGTTATTAAATAATGAAAAAATACAAATGCTAGTTTCCAATAAAATGAAACTTATGTATTAAGGTAAGAAAGACAAATGTTATATCCAGACGAAACATTAGATTGAATTCGTGTAATTCTAATTTTAATTGGAGATATACTTAAAATTTAATAAAATATTATAATTAAGTAGTTTGAAGACTATTTTGCAGTTATTTAGCCTTATTTTCTACAGATTTTATTATTGTGTATTATTGTGTATTTTGGCTATATTTTTGCATAAAATTGTTTAGTATTTTGAACTTACGTTATAACCGGTGGATTAATATACTACTAGCACACTCTAGCAACACATGACGGACGGACAGTGCTTCGCAACAGAGTGGACAACGCTCTTTGTTAAGAAATTGACTACGAATAAAAATGCGGTGGCCAATGCGCAAGCGAGACAATATTACTTCTTCCCTTCAAAATAAACAAGAGGTGGTTACCCAGTTGATAGGGAGGTGCTTTACTCTTCTAAGCTTGTTTCCATGGTGAATTGACCACTCTGCATGCCATCGTAAAAGCACCGCTCTCCGTACAACACACCTAAAGTATTATGATGTAGCACAAGTAGGCAAAGCACTGGATTCTGTGGTTGCCATCTTTGCTGCCTATACCTTCAGTGCATTACACCAGAAGGGAAAGCAACCAGAATATCCATGCACAAACCACATTAACGCCGGAAACGTGTAAATTGTGGAGGATATTCTGAATGCACAGCACAATAGGACAAGTTAGGAACGCTCTGAAGTACACCAAGGATAACACTCATAATAAGGCAGTCACCCAAATTTTAACAGCGAACATAAAGAATGGTTCGGTATGTGGCATAGAGCTGCGCAGTATAATTGCTGCATATATACATACACAGTTTGGTTTCATACATAAAGGCCATCCTAAGTTCACTGCCATCGATGTGTATACAAATTTGGTGATTAAAATCTAACAAAAAATTGTAAAAAAACTATTACAGACACAAGGCATTGGCATCTCCGGCATCTGATATACCCTCATCATAAGATGCACGTGGGATGTTGCATGTAACCAAGGTGGGTGTACTCCCTTCCCCTTAGAAGCTTTTCAAAATCGTACCTCAGAAGAATCTCACGGAACGAAATCCTGCAAGTTTTGGACTATGGGAGGGGTTTCTATAACGTTCTTTGAGCTCGTCACGGAAAAAGGAGTAAACGCTGGATATGTTGGCAAGCACTTAAGCCCACAATAATAATTGCCTAGGAGGACATGACGCCGACATTGCAGAGAGGATTCTGCCGTTTCGGGATAAAGGCTCGCAACTGGGCTGGTGTGAAAAGGTCCAAAAACCTGACGGATGTCCTGATTATTCACAGTTTTTAATCTTCTCAGCACAAATGGTGGTGCGGCATAATAAACAATATCTACAACAACATAATCTATTTGGATCGGATAATATGCGATAAAGACGTAGCAGATTATCCGATCCACTCCCCGAAGAGTTTTCGCTTAGTATCCGTAAGATATTCAAGAAACGGCCACATCGTGCCTTCAGCTACGGGGGCCAAAAGTTTCCGATCGCATATTAACCAAACGCTGTCTCCTCCTCATCTACGAATAGTAGGAAATCGGAACCAAGTAAAACCGAATGCGATAATCTCCTCCTACATCGCCAGAAGTTAACGCAGAGAAACTTCTCGGTTCAGATCAAAAAACCTTTTAGAACGCCAATCTGAAAGATTGTCTAAATACTGCTGCAGGTGGCGTTCCAAAAGTGACGAAAGGTAAGATGTACAAACGACTACAAAATCTTCTACAAATAAGGAGGAAAATATCACGAGGAGCACATTGCGAGAAAGAATTACTTGCAATAGCAAACTGCGTGACGCTTAGTACGGATCCTTACGACAATACGTTGTGTTGAGTAAAACGATTCAAAATAAACCGAGCCGATTCTTACTCAAAAAAACTGTGCTTCATAAACTCCTGAATGAAAAACAATAGCTGTCCACGTATATTCCAGTTGTGAAGGGAACGCTTTATTTCTGTTCGTCAAAATGTATCATAAGCCTTCTCCAATTTTTGACAGTTCCTAAAGAAAACGTCTCATCATCCGCAATGATAGTGATTCAAGGTGGTCAGCTGCTGACCGATTCGTTGAAAACCGCACTGGGTGTTTGTCAGTAAAATGTGAGCTTCCAACCACCACACCAGCCGCCCATTGATTATGCGTTCCATTACTTTGTAAATGCAACTGGTGAGGGAAAAAGGATGGTAACTGGAAGAAAGATGACGGTCCTTTGAGGGTTTGAACATAGATATGGTAATGGCCTCCGGCCTCTTTTTGGGAAGACTATCAATCCAAAAACAATTAAACACTTCGAGCAGAAAGCCCTACCTTCAGGAGAGAGAGAGAGAGAGAGAGAGAGAGAGAGAGAGAAAGAGAGTGAGAAATGTTGTAGCATTTGGACGTATATCTGGCATATCTGGCCCTGCAGAATTTCGCGACGATGATATTGCATGGTCTGTTTCCGCCATGGTGAAAACGAGAATATGATCTTCAAGGTTTCTAGAAAAAAAGCAGAATCCTTGAGATTCCACCTGAGCCTTAACTCCAGGAAACTCTGGCTAATAAATGTTTGAATAGACACTTGAGTGAAAACACTGCCAAAAAGTGTAAGCTAAGTCAAAAGTAGGATCACCAGCTCCTGCAGCTGTTTTTAGACCGGCCATTGATATATGGGTCGATTTTCCGGGAAAATGCCTTAACTTATCCGATACAATGGAATGAGCGGTAGGTCCAGTAAACGAAGCTACAAACTTGCCCCAATATATATGCCTGCTTTTTTAAATGACTTATGTCGATTTGGGACACATCTTCTTATGTTTATGAGATAATCCAGTGTATGGCGACACTGAAAAACTCTGAGAGCATTACTGCGAGCGCGAATGGCAATCCACTTTCATCTGTCTAACAAGGTGTCGGAAACAAACGGGGTTGCCTAGTCGACCTCGAAATACACTCTCAGCAGCAGAAAGATTTGTCTCTCTGAGGTGTTCGTCTAAACAATTTAGAGAGTCGTTCTCGTAGTTAAAACAGCCCAACGGGAGTGAATGTGCCAGCTTTCGACCATCTTAACTATGTGGTCCTCGTCAGGGAAGACAGATTCAAGAAGGTCAAAAGTTTGGATTAATTTGGTTCCAATCTAACTGGTTGCTATGCCGTGCGGTCATCTGTAATAATCAACACCGAGAATGCTTTAAAACTTTAATCACATGTTTTCCAGTTAGAAGATTTTACACAAACTAATGCTATTTGACAATTATAGTTAAATACTCCATTCTAATTAAGTTCGGCTTGGTATACATGACCATGACTTGATACGGAGGTACAAAAGGGCTTTCAAATCTATCTGTCTTGGCAATAAAATCACCGCACCTCTACAGTTTAGCAGCTTCGGTACAAATAGGAACTTTTATAAAAAAAAAAAAAAAAAAAAGTATACAGAATGTTAGCTTAGAACAATGGAAGAAAGGAAAGCCATTAGACCGTCTAATGCAGATAGACTGTGGTAGATAGGATAAAGGCCAATATTTTGACTTAAAAAAAATGTAGCCAGTGGTTTTAAACAGAGTGATGAAGGGTACGCTATAGTCGTACAAGGCAATATAGAAACTTTACAGCAACCCTCAGAAAGGCCGAATGAAGGAAATAAATAAAAATGCAAGGGCGAAAGAGTGAAAGGAAGAGAGGAAGCAAGAAAGGAGGGAAAGAAAGATTCTGTCTAAGTGTTGGAAGTACTTCATTGTTCTTGGTTGTACGAGTAGGTATACATCGAACATTGCTTGAAATCAGTTGACGCATCTACGAATTTAACATTCTTCTGAGTACTCCTTGAATAACAGGCTTGTTCTAACCTTTTGTACAGTTCAAGGGAGGTTCTTTTTTCTTTCCTTTTTAAGTTGTGAGAGACAAAGCCGCAACCACTCGGATATTTTAGGAGCTTAACACCCTTTAAAAGACAAAATACGGCTTGAGAGTTCATTGCCATTCCAGTTTCTTTTGTTTACTAAGGAAAGTCCGTCTACAACATTTTTCGGAAGTTCCGGCTCGTACCCACGACCTTACCTGAAAATCATTGCGAAGCGCTCAATCAGCTAGAGAATTTACTATGAGTTGGAGTTGGCATTCCAAGTGATCGGTGCTCTAGGAGCGATAGTACATTGCAAAGTGGTCCTCATAGAGTGATATTGGGACCCCATTACGAACCAAGCTAGTATTGCCATTAAGGGTACCGTCACAAAGTATAACACTAAGAACCGACCTTTGGGGCACATTGTTCTACTAAATCCTCTCTTGTGAGACAGTGTTTCCATTATGTACACGAAAGCGGCGGACCTGGAGAAAGTTGCCCAAAAGAGGGTTCTGTGATCACGCAACCCACAACACTCCCCGGCAGCTTACAGCAGTAGATACAAGTTAGGCGCTTCCGGGTTCCTTAGCCAACCCTAACTTTCAAGTGTGAGAAACCTTTGAGTGATGAGAGAGTCAGGCCGTCAAAACGCCCAACCACGTGTAGGCCGTGCGTGGAGATCCGTGTCAGTGGAAAGGAATATTCTGGTTGGTTGAGGGTTCCGTACATGAGCCTGGGTTTTTGTTTTTTAGTGATTGGGAAGGATGCGCAACCTCATACTCCGCTTTGGTTTCTGCTTCGCCTGAACGGAAGGCTAAAGACTAGCCCACCCCCAATCAGTCAGCCAGGACTAGGTACTATTCGGAACTTCAGGGTGGGTGGGACTGCGGACTTGTTATATCCCCAGTGGGGTGACCTCTGGTTGGGGTCTGTTATGGGTGGTGAGCACTGTGGGTGAACTAAGGCCATCTTTTATGGAATCCAAAACAAACGCGAACATAGCTTAGTGTTAGGAATAGAAGTAGCCGAGTCCAGTGGTCCTCGCTACTTCGTGATTAGGAGAACAAAGAAAGACAGAAAATTTTCATCGGTAAGCCCATTTGAGATTCAAAATGGCCTATATAAAATATCTGGTCCAGTAAAGTCGCGCGTTTGATCTCGTAATTACGCGCTCATGGTTAGTGCACTATCAGTATCCCAGGCTAACAAGCTATTGAGAGTCAGTATGGGCAGCTACCTGGTTAAGGTCGAGATGCGCAAGACATTAAGTCCTCGCTTAACTCTCTCATCACCCACTCCTTGGACTATTTGTCCAATAAGGAGATTCAGGTGTATCTTTCGGCACAAGGAGTTACTGATATGTACAGGATTCAGCGGAAAGTCAATGGTGAATTCGTCCCTACTCGCACCCTCTGCCTTACGTTTGATCGCATAGATCTATTGCAATGGATTAAGGCAGGGTATATAGCTATTGACGACAGGCCATATATCTCGAACCCTCTCAGGTACTTCAAGAGTGAGCGCTTTGAACCCACCATCGTGTATTACCGTGATCAGTTTATACGTGTCAACTGCGGAAACGGCATGCACGATGGAGGTTTCACATCAATTCCATCTTGCGTATACTACAATGGTGAACATCCATCTAGTTCCAAGAGTGTCCCCGTTTTGCAAGGCAGAGAAGCATCCAGCAGATATGGGAGAACGAGAAGATGTCCTTCTTGGAAGCCCAGAAGCTCTTGTGTACCCGCAAAGCCTCTATCCAGTTCGTGTAACCCTCTTGCAGCTAAACCGGTACCCAGGCGGAAAATCGCTGCCCAGACCGGCGATTTCAACTTGGCCTCAATTGTAGAAAAGATTATCGTTATATTCCTTTACCGAAGACCTCAAAAACTACGTCTACGTCGACATCAATATCTTCCAATTTTGCCAATGTAAAGCATAGCTAAGTACCATTGTCACCCCAACCGTCAAATTCTGAGAATAATCCGGCGATACCGTAGTGTTTTCTGTACCTGAGAAACATTTCCAGACCAGGTATGTTAGAACCGACTTCCTTAAGTAACGTATTACGTCTGGTCCCAAAACATTCAAGGGTGGCAAAAGTCCACGTCACTCTGCCGATCCTCTTCTGAAGAATCGTCTGGGAGGAGCTTCGAGTGCTCGGACCATCTTCGTTAATCAGAACTTCTAGTTGGCCCGTAAAACCGAAATTTTCTACTGGAAACGGGCCCTCCACTGTGGAAGAGATGGAACAGGAGACGAACAGCTCATAAGTGGTAGGATCGCGTTCCTGAACAGTGTTAGACCTACAACGAAGAAGAAGAAGAACAAGAACAAGGAGAAGAAGCAAACGATTAAACCGGCTAGCAGAGACCAATTTAAAAAAATCCTTCAGTTTATAACTTATTCCATAATCTAGACTATCCATAGATATTCTACAGTGGAACATATGTGGAGTTAGACCACATCGATAAGAGCTTGAACTGCTGCTCCACCAGAATCAACATTTGGTCGTCTGATTATGGAAGACGAAGCTGTCACACAAGATAACATTATCTTCAGGTAGCACTCTATTGTACAGTGTGATTTAGCACCGGTAGACGGTGTTTCTGCACATGGGATGACTATGACGCTCATTAAAGGTGATATATTTGCTCACTTCGTATCCTTACTGTCTGGCATCTGTCACTGTAGGGATCCAGCTGCGAACTACCAGCTTCACCATTTTCCTAAGTTATGTATTTGGCTCCGTCCCACGACCTCTCATGCACTGACTTGGAAGACCTAGTTTCTTAGCTTGCAAAGTTTCTTCTGTTGGTAAGCGCTGTGAAAGCCCACCACCCACTTTGGATCTCACTTTGAGCTTGTGTGGGAAGTAAGTTAATTGCAGGTTTCTTTGACAAAAGTAAATTAGCTCTCCTGAGAACAGGAGAGCCTATATTTCTATCAAACGAGTTTCATAGTGTTCTCGCCTTGATATAGCGGTTTCTTCTCAACAATTAGCTGAATTAATATATTTGACTTAAATTCTAGTGACCACCTTCCATGTCTTATAAGTCTATTAAGACATGATGTACGTTCCACCCGCTTACCTAGATGACTGATCAAGCCAACAGGGCCCTTTAGTGCCTTTTGGCTGTTTTAACTACGATGAGCGCGGATATTTTGGTACAAAAGTTCACAGAGATAATTCTTTCAGGTGCTGAGCAATCTATTCTGCGGTTAAATGGCCATATCTCCGAAGATTTTCAGTGCGTTGGTGGATCGATGAATGCCGGAATGCCATTCGTGCTTGCAAACGGGCTTTCAGAGACTTCAATCGGCGCCCTACACTGGATAACCTGATACGATATAAAAAGATTCGTGCCAACCTTAGACATGTTGTTAAGGATAGCAAAAAGATATAATGGAGCAAGTTGGTTTCATTTAATGGATACACATCTTCCTCTGTTGTATGGGATAGTTAAGGCTTGTGGTTGGAAATTCGACCCGTATTTCCAACGGCGGTCACAACATATCTGTCGGTGCTGTGGTTGATAAGTTTCACGTAGCTAATATTTTAGGCAGTGCATTCGCTCTGGTATCTATCTCAGAGTAGAATACACCTGAGTTTCTTCTAGTTAAAGCTAAGGTGGAATCTCAAGGACTCGCATTCCGTTCCGCAAACCTTGAAGACTAAATCGCCTTTTCTCCATGTCATTTCCTCTTCGTGAAGCTCTGCAACAGGCCCAGATGAAGTCCACATCCAAAAGTAACAACATCTCTCTCCTGAAGGTAAGGCGTTCCTGCTCAAAGTCTATAATCGTCTTTGGGTTGACGCCACTCTTCCAGCACCGTGACAGGTGGCCACCATAATACCCATTTTGAAACCCTGAAAAGAACGTCAACTTCTGTCAAGCTACCGCCCTATTTCCCTCACCAGTTGCGTTTTTAAGGTTAAGCAACGCAGGGTCAATGAACGGTTGGAGTTGTGGCTGGAATCCCACCACCTACTGAATAACATCCAGTGTGGTTTTCGCCAACGGCGTTCAGCAACTGACCACCTTGTCTCGCTATAAGATGTTGAACGGGTTTCTTAAGAACTGTCAAAGAATTGGGATATTTTTGGACCTCGAAAAGCCTTATGACACATGTAGGCGAGCAGGGATATTACTTTCCTTCCTGAAACAGAATACGCCTATCGTTGTTCATTCAGGAGTTTTGAGGGACCCATTTACTGAGTAACGGTTCGGCTTGGGTTCTTCCAAACATTTTATTCAAGAGAGCGGTGTGCCACAGGAATCGGTTCTGGGCGTTACGATCTTTTTTATAGCACTTAATTAAAGATCTCAATGTGTTACCTAAAGTGACTCGTCCTGCTTATTCGTGGACGTCTTTTGCATATTTTGTACTTTTTAGCATACGCCTTTATTTGGAGCGTCGTCTCCAGAAGTGTTTAGACAATCTCTATGGTTGCAACTCGAAAAGTAGCTTTCCTTTTTCAGGCTAGAAGTCGCTCTGCGTTAACTTCGGGCACCATCTCTTCTTCTGGTCGCGATTGCCACCGTCTTTTCGACTCGGGGCAGATTTACTTGCATTCGTAGATGAGATGAAATTCCTTGCGTTGACCTCCACTTGCTAACTTTGTTAGCCATAACAGATAGCACAGACGAAATCGTGATGTGTCCGTTCTCAAATACTATACAGATGCTAAACGCTAAATTTTGGGGAGTAGATTGGACAGTGTTGCTTCATGCAATGATTCGATCCAAGTTAGACAATTGATGCAAAGTTTATTATTCAGCACGAATAACTGCACTGAAGAGATTAGACACAATTCATTATCAGAGCGTCCTTCTGGCTTTTACAACCAGCCCAGTTGCTAGCCTTAAGCAAAATCGGCAAAAACTTTTCTGCGTTTTCGGCGTGAAGCTCGTCTAGGTAATTCTGGCTGGGTGCTTAAATCCACGCCTTCGCATACAGCAGTTTTACCATTTTGTCCTTTCGGAAATGAGGGAACGTTACAGAAACCTATCACTTAGTCCAACGCATGCAAATTTTCGTTTCCGAGAGCCGATTCGCATTCTTAAATGCCTAGCATGTTTTCCAAGAGCGAGGGGGTGACCCCACCTTGGTTACATGCTACATCCCACATAGATCTAGGGAGGACAGCTTACGGGAAATATACTACGGCTTTGTGTAGTATATATAATTGTCGTCAGGTTACAGGAGCCCCATGCATGTGTTTTCATATATATTGATGGCATTAAGTTTACCGACTGAACCCTACACTCTCGGAATGCCTGGCAGCACATCAATTTACTCTGTCATCTACTGAGCTATTGTCTGTGTTCACTGTCGAAATCTGGGTGACTGCCTTATACTGAGTGATTCCCTTAGTGTACTAAAGAGTATTCGAGCTGAGGTGATGATGGTGATGATGATGATGATGATGATGGTGGTAATTGGAGTTTAAGGACGCTGAAATGCTAGATTATCAGAGCCCTGAACATAAATCAGTGGAGTTAAAGACCAGAGATAAAAGCATGCTGAAAATATTCGCACTTAAAACAGCTAAACCAAGAGATAAAAACCAGTATAAAAAACTAAACCTAAGGTAAAACGACTATCCAGCCCTGAAACCAGAGCCGGCGATAAAACTATGGCGTTAAAGAGCTAAAGCAGGAGGCAACGTTAAACTAAAGCGTCGATAAATGGCAATTGAGAACAATTAAAACTTACAGATGAAAAACCGGCTGTTTACAGGTTAAAAATCCGCTGCATTATCACGCTATACAGCTACCACAAGCTAAAACCGCAAGGTAAACTAAACTTGTGCTAAAAATTTAACAAACCGCTCCACTGCTCTCTGATCATCAGCCAGGACCTCTGCAAGAGAGGCTGGCATGTCCGTCGATTATCGAATGTGTGCGGGGTGGCCACACTCTAGTAACACGTGACAGACTGCCTGTGCCTCCCCACGGAGCGCGCAGATAGGAACAAGTTCCCGCTTAAATTGGTAGCTGTGGGTAAAAATACGGTGACAAATTCGTATTCGAGTCAATAAACGAGAGGAGGTTTCCCAGTTGAAAGCCAGACCATTCGGCTCCCTAAGTTTGTTTCCGCGTAAAGCTGATCACTCCGAATGGCAGCGTCAAACCACTGCTTGGCGCACGAAAAGCCGAAAGTCTTCAGCCGTTACAGAATTAAATTGGAACAAATTAAATGGAAACATTGGGTTCTGTGGTCGTCATTTTTGCTGTCTAATCGGCCTATTCGATCCCCGACAACACAACGTGTCCATGAATCCAGGGGTAATCCATATTATCGCCAGAAACCTGCAAAATATGGAGCGAATCCTTGATGTGCTGTACGATGGGATGGCGGCTGCACAGCTCAGGAAGGATCTGAAGTGTTTTGAGGGAATCACTCATATTAACGCAGTCACCCAAGGTTGGACGGCGTACATACAGAAGGCACATAGCATTCAGCTCTGCAGTATAAACGGATGTATTATTGGATTAACCGAAAGCATATGTGTCGGTTTCAATTACGAAGGCACATCCTACACTTACTCCCATCGGTGTATACACAAATTCGGTCACTGTAACGAAATAAAAATTCTAAGAAACTAGTATGGATACAAGGTACGGGCAGCGTGGATTTGTTATCCCAAGATCTACGTGGGATGTAGAACGTCAGCAGGGTGGGTGCAAACTCTCCCGCTTGAAAACAAGCTACAAATTTTGATATTCAGCTTCTGAAAGAGCCTACGAAAACGAAAACATGTAGGACTAAGTTACAGGTTGCGACAACCTTGGTCCAGCCCATTATATGTAAAAGGCGCAAACGTATGATGCGAAGCCATGCAGTTAAGCCCACAGTCATTATTACCTAGGAGGACATCACGCCGATATCGCAGAGGTGGTTCCGGGGATTCGGTGTAGAGACTAATAGCTGGGCTGGTCGGAAAATCCCCAACAACGACACCAATGCCGTGAAATAGACTAAACTTCTCAGCAGACATGGTCACGCTGAAAAACACACAAGGTAACCATAAACTAACTTGGATCAAATCAGCGCACGATAAAGCCGTAGCAGGACTGTCCGATCTGCTACCCAAAATTTCCCACTTAGTATCCGTAAAATATTCAGAGAACGGTCACACCGCGCTTTAAGCTGTGCTAAATATGGTGACCAGCTTAGTTTTCAATCGAATACCAATCCCAGGAAGCTCGCCTGATCGGCGAAGTGGAGTAAATCTGGCCCGAGGTGAAGAGTAGGTGCCGTTCTCCACCTACGGCACCGGAAGTTAACGTAGACTGTCTTCTCAGTTGAGAAACAAAATCCGTTTTTCAAGCTCCAATCATAGAGATTGTCTAAACACCGCTGGAGACGGCTGAGAAGTACAAAAGCGGGCAAAGTCGTGTACGAACAAGTTGGACAAGACACCTGGGGGAACACATTGAGATACAGAATTAATCGCTATAGCAAACAGCGTCACGCTCAGAACCGACTCTGTGGCAAAACGTTCTCTTGAATAAAAGGGTTAAAATAAATCGAGGCGACGTATACTCGGAAAACGCAGTCCCTGATAAAATCCTTAATAAACAAAGATAAGCGTCCACGTAGATTCCAGCTGAGCAGGGAGCGTAATATCCCTGCTCGCCAACATGTATCATAAGCCTTGTCTACGTCAAAGCATATTCCAACTTTTTGACAGTTCTTAAGAAATCCGTCCATGATGTGCGTCGACAGCAATACAAAATTGTCAGCTACTGAACGACGTTGGCGGAAAACGCACTCGGTGCTGGTAAAAAATTTGCGAGTTTCAAGCCATCATACCAACCGCCCATTTATAATGCGTTCCTTCACCTTGTAGATGTAACTAGTGACTGATATAGGACGGTAGCTGGAAGGAAGGTGACGGTGCTTTTCAGGATGGAACGATGGTGCCCTCCCGTCACTTCTCGGGAAAACTGGAGTCCACGCAGACACGACTAAAGACCTGAAGTAGGAAAGCCTTACCTTCAGGAGAGACGGAGAGAGAGAGAGAGAGAGAGAGGGAGGGGGGGAGATGTTGCAACATTTCAAAGTGAATGCTATCACGACCAGGTTTCACGACGGTAAAAGTGCATTCCACCTGAGCCTTGACAGGCAGGAACTCGGGAGAATAGTTATCTGAGGTAGACACTTGAGCGAAAGCACTGGCAAGAGTGTTAGCCACGTAAAACGGATCAACCACGGCGCCTGCCGATGTTTTGAAACCGCTATTGGCAATTGGGTGATTTTCCGGCCACAGGCCGTAACTTATCCCATACAACAGAAGAAGGTGTATATCGGTTAAAAGAAGCTAAAACTTTACTCCAGGATGTCATTTTGTTATCCTTAATGATTTATCTAGATGTTTGCGTGCAGCTTTTTATATTGTATTACATTATCTTGTGTCGGGCGACGTTGGAAGACCCTCGGAGCACGTCTGCGAGGACAAATAGTATTCCGGCACAAGGGGACAGGACAGCGACGTGGTTGTCCAGTTGACGCCAGAATAGAAAGCTCGGCATCAGAAATAATGGTCTGTGTGAGATGTTCGATAAACAAAGTCACAGGGTCGTGTTCGTTGTGGTTAAATAAAGGAATAAAGGTTCCAGTTGGTTCTGTCAACGCGCCATCTGGGTGAACGCGTGGAAAATACATCTTGGGCTAAGACATTAATAAAAATTGGATAATGGTTGCTAGAAAGCAAATCAGAGATAGCATTGCATTGTAATGAAACTGCAAACTTTGCAGTACAAACCGCTATATCCAGGTGTGGAAACCTATTGAAGGCGTCAGAAAAGCAATGTAGGCTCTCGGGTATTCAAAACAGAGAGGCTATTAGGGTCAAAGAAATCGACGAGTACGTCACCTCCCATACAAGTCCGAGATGAGCTCCAAACTAGCAGGTGGGAATCACGTCTCCTAACCAACAGAAATGCTATTGGTAGATAGGAAACGAGATCTAACTCGGTGAGGTCATTTGAGGGGGGCAGATGAATACTACAAGTGGTAAATCTGGCAGAAGGCTGATCCTTATAGAGACTGACTCGAGATAAGATTGTATAAGACGAAATCGACATAAATGCCACCTCTGATGAGGATCATAGTGCCCACTTGTGCTGGAACACCTTCTGTCTGTAATAACTCAAACTGTGCAGAAGAGTAGTGCCTGAAGGTAGCAATGTCTTGCTGAAGGAGCTTTCTCTCTTGTACGCAGGTGACTAAAGGTTGATGCACGTTGAATACCGGTTCAAATTCTGCTCAATATGGTCGAATGCCGCGTGTGTTCCACTGTAGAATAGCCATGGTATATATAATGGGATAAGTTCTAAATGGAAAAACGTTTCTGCATATTGGGTAGTGCAGGTCAGTTTGATTTTATCTTTTTAGCCGTCGGACTAACATTTTTTTCAGGAGCACGATCCTACCGCTTACGCGCCGTCTGTCTCTTAGTGGGGGCCGAATCCTCTTCTTCCATTTCCTCCATTTGGGAGGACCCTTTACCAATAGAAAACTTCAGTTCGAGGACCTCCAATCGATTTGGGGTACTGATCGGCGAAGATGGACGTCGACGATAGGAGCTCTTCCCAGGAGATTCCTCAGAAGAGGATCTCCGTGGAGAATTATATGGACATTTACCACCCTTGTATGTTTTGGACGCAAGGCACTCTTTAAGGAAGCCAGTCCTAACATAGCTTTTCTTAAAGCTTTCTGCGGTGGAAAATACTCTACGAATTTGCGGGTCTTATTGCCTGAGATCTACGGTTGGGGTGACATTGTTGCTGGAATGTGCATTACATTTGACAGATGGTGATGCCGATAGAATCGTAGTTGTTGAGTTCTTTGTAAGTAATCTGGTAACGGCAATATTTTCCGTAATAGCGGCTCCGTTGATATAACAGGTCTGGAATGCTATTTCCCGCCTCGGCACCGGTTTAGCTGTAATAGAGCTATCAGAACCGGACCGCGGGACAGAGGGTTGTTGGATGTGCAGGAGCTTCCGGGCTTCGGTGTAGGACACTGTTTCTCCCGAATTTCCTTGATGACTCTCTCCTCAGCAAAACGGGGGCAATCTCGGAAACTGGATGGGTGTTCCTCGCTGTAGTTCACACAAGATGGAAGAGTACTGCAATCCCCTTCGTGCGAAGCGTCGCCGTAGATAGAACATGTAGACATAATTAGCTGCTATGTCCAAACCGCTGGCACTTGTAACACGAAAAGGGTTTGGAATGTACGGCCTAACCTCGATGGCTTTGTACCTCGCCATAATTATTTGAGAGAGATCTACCCGATCAAAGGTAAGGAATAGGATACGCGTAGGTACGAATTCACCATTTACTTTCCTTTGAACACTATGGACGGATGTGACGCCTTGTTCTGCCAGATTTTTGAAGCTCCTCAGTGGACATACTGTCCAATGCGCGGGTCGTGATAACGCCACGCGAGGAGTTCAAGGTCTTGTGCTTTTCGACCTAAACCGGATAGCTGCCTAACATTTTCTATCGAAGGATCTTCACCACCTGAGATGCTGAAATAGCCTCCACCAGGAGGGTACCACAAGAACTAAATGGGTCAGCTGTTTTATCTAATCGCTTTTGAATGGCGAAAGGGCTCACAGGCGGAAATGTTCTTCCTTCCTCTGTCCTACATAAAACTAAGTAGCGAGGACCATTAGACTCGACTATTAGATTTAGATTAATTTTTTTCCATAAGAATGTGCTATAAATTCCTCCTCCAGGGCTCCCCACCCACCACAGAGGCCAACGAGAGTTCACCGCTGGAGGGCGACAAAGCTACATAGGGAATATAGCAGGCTCGCCGGCCCACTCAATTTGGAGTTCGGTGTAGTACCTAGTCCTGGCCTTTCGTTTAGACGAAGCAGAAACCAAAGGGGTTTATGAGGTTGCGCATTATCCCCATTATCCCGGCCGCTGCGTCCCCCATCTCGGTCCACTACAGACGTCATGGATGGGGTGCAGTATTGGAGGGTGAGACGTGGTCAGCGCCTCGAATCCCCCCGGCCGGTTAATGCGGTCCTCATGACCTGGAGCCGCTATTTCTCCATCAAGTAGCTCCTCAATTGGCCCCCCAGGGACCTTACGAGGCTGAGTGCACCCCGGGCCAGGTCTCCCAGCGGGGGAAAAATCCCCACGCCGGTACTGGGGATCGAACCCAGCTCAGTCGCCATATATTTCTTGCAGTTCCTTTTACTTTCTCTACCACGTATATACAATGTATATAGTAGATGAGAATGAATTGTGACCATGCCCTCCACACGTGCGATCTTTCTCATGTTCGTTGTGGTGCTGGAATGTGAGACATCAAAGTTAGATGCGTAAACAATGGCGCCACGAAACAGGACATTTTGGAATGTGATACATCGGCATGAAGGTTCTTTCTTGGTATTCGAGATGTCTGTAGTACCCGCTAGAAGTTTTCAGGAAGCATTTGACGTAATTTTCTCGCGTAAAAACAAGGAAGAATTGCAGTGGCTTGTTGAGTTGTGATTTATACCGAATCATGAGCGATTGGAGTGTTATCGCACAGTGGTATGCGAACCACGGACGACATGGAGTCATAAACTGTGGACTGTATTACGTCGAGTGAACTATTTGCAACAATTAATTTAATTGCTTATTTGTAAATTGTGTTTGAGTTTTTAAAGACATTTGTTGCACTGGTGCCAGAGGTGGGATTACTACGCCGAAATGGCAAAGATGATTAAAATGTTTTTGGCCAAAATAAAGAAGCCGCAAAAAAATATTAGAAGCCGCAATGGACAAAATAGAGTATAACATAGAGAGGATGAACGAGAAAATTATAACCGGAATAGAAAGCGCAATGGAGAAAATAGACAACAAATTAAACTCTAGCATGGAAAAGATAGATGAACAAATTGAAACTGGAATAGAAATCACAATGAAAAAAATAAAGCACAAATTGGAATCTGTCATAGAGAAGATGAAACGGAAAAGAACCACTGCGAATTGTGCGATGGAGAATCTGAAAACAGAACATTCTAGCAAATTCGACAAACAACTGGCCAGCGTGAAGAAGGAAGTGGAAGGCATGGTGGAACGATGCCCTGGAATGAAGAGCCGAGGGAAGCACCAAAGAACTGAGCGCCATGCTGCAGAGGATGCTCGACGGGTGGCTTAAGGAGTTAAACATCGAGACGACAGGACGCGTCAAAGCTTTTCCTCGCGTAAAGCCACCCAAGTTCGAGGGGACGTAAACTTTTGAAGTTTTCCGCCGACAGTTCGCCGCCGTCGCCTCCGATTGCCAATGTTCAGCCGAAGACGAAGCTGCACAGCACATAGCAAGCCTCCAGGGACGAGCGGCAGAGATACTGAATCCGATTCCGATATCGGCGAAGTCTGGAGACATCTGGGAAGCCCTCAAGAACCCCTTCAGGAACCATCGTCTGGCTGCCGCCTATCGCAATCAGCTTAATTCGAGGCTGCAACAGCCAGATGAGACGATGCAGGAATTTGCCCCAGCCATCGAAGATCTTGCGAACAAGGCCCTTGTGAATAAAGCCCTGGCTCACCATGGCGGCTCGGGTTTGATCTCAGGCGACCGCATGTGGGATTTGTGGTGGACAAAGCGGCACAGGAGCGGTTTTCTCCGAGTTCTCCGCTTTCCCCCAATGTTCCTTCATTCCGAATATCACAAGTGTCATGTCTTGCGGTGCCTTAGTAGTAAAAGCGGGAGTTAAATGCTATAAAAATCCCTGGTGAATCTACCACCTAGTTACTTGACCAGGAAACTACCTACTCCTTCGTCGACGTGGTGCATGACACCGAGATTCGACAGTGTCAAATGATCGGCAACTATAAGTCAATCCATGAAGCGTTAATGGCAGCACTCAAAATGGAGGCGGCCAAGAAAATAAGTACGCCCACCCCAAGAACCAGGAGTGCTCGCTATGACAAGAGGGAGACGACGACCTTCAGGTGGTGTGCCGGAAGTGTGACAAACCAGGTCACCTAGTGAAGTACTGACCACACCAAGACAACGAGCAGGCGGCAAACGAGTAGGGACCGGCGTGACGAGGACCTTCACCAACTCCTCGAGTGACGCTGTGTATCCTGGGTAAAAGGCTTGACGACAGCCTCGTCGTAGACGGCTTGATACAAGGGGAGCTGTTCCAGATACTCATACCACAGGTGCAACCGTGACTGTAATAAGACCTGACGTGGTGAAGGGTTTGCCGACAAGAAGACCCAGTTGGCCTTACCAACTAGTGAAGGCGTCGGGCGACACTTTACCTGTGAAGAAGGAGGCCTTGCTGGAGTTGTAACTGGGACTGACACTGTGAGCCAGTGGGTGTTCGGCACGAGAGTGGCTGAGGATGTGATACTGGGATTGGATGCCCTCATGAGCCACTGTCGACGCCGACAGTAGCATTTTGCGACTCGGCCAAGATGATTTGTTGCTCCACAAGAACATACTGGGATATAAAGGGTGCTACTGAAGGATGGTGTAGTTGCTCCCACAAGAAGTATAGTGGTGGTGAAAGCGCACCTATATTTTACGGGAGCGTAAAAACAACCTTAAATCCGGTAAAGTAAACTCTCAACAAAATTTAGCGATTTTTCTGAACCAATATAGACTTATAACCAATATAAAAAAAACTCTAAAAAAACACATCAGGTAAAGACCCAGTTTAGCATAATGTAGCATGACATATAATAATGAGGTAAAAGTGTTGCGGAAAGAAAATCCAATGCAACGTGCAACTTTCTGCAACGTAAAGGGTTTTGGATGACGAAAAATAACTGCATATCCACAGTAAAGTAAACAAAAAAACAGTATGTGAATTATTTCTAGAGAAACTATTCGTTCAATTTTAAAAAACAAACAAAGAAAAAAGGACATTTCATCTTTATAATTTAGTACCAAGTGTATCCTTTTAATACAATCAGCAAACTTAGAAACAAATAAATTTTGTTTCGAAGTGCTCAGATGACCACCAGCAGGCGACGCTTATAAACAACTTTTAACATATTCCAACTCAGTTACGCGATGCCTCTGGATTCTTCTAGAGGTTTGAGCTTCCATAGGCTTCAGAAAGTTCTATGTCATTTTCCAGCTATAAAAAGAGGAAAAATTGCAAAAAGTGTGTGTGCGTGTGTGTGTCGTGTAGAGAAGTGAGCTGGGTGGTCGTGAATCAGACCTTGACTGGAGTATTAGTGCACCGTGGCGTGTAAGCCGTCAACTGTCCACACGTCAAAGCCCAGACACAATTGTATCCCACAGAGAATTAAAGACGTTATTTGTAACCAGCGTTTGAGTGTACTGAAACTTTTGTTACACTTGTGTCAGGAGTGAAATGTTTAAGCCGAGATGGATGAGATGATGAAAAGTTTTCTGGCCAAAATGAAGGAAATGAAAACTAGAACAGAAGAAATGAAATTCGGAGGTGATGGAGAAGATAGAATCCAGCATCAGAAGATAGATAAGAAAATGAAAGCCGAAATGGAAGAAATGAAATTCGGAATGGAGAAGATGACAGAGAAGATTGAATCCGGCATAGGGAAAATGGAATCAAAAATAGAAAAAATGTAACTCGGCATGGAGAAGATGGAAGATAAAATGGAGTTGGCAAAGGAGAAAATGAAGACGGCATTAGCAGCCAACATCGACGAGTGACTCATCGGCACAGCATAAAAAAAAAAAAAAAAAAAAAAAAAAAAAAAAAAAAAAAAACACATTGGAGAGCCAGGCAGAAGGATGAAGGAACTTGACCAACGTGTTAACGGTCTGAAGCGGGCCGAAGAAAATGTTAATGACCTGGAAGATCTTAAGAAACGCTTTAATGCCCTGCAGAAAACAGTCAACAGCAGTGTCAAACAACTGAACGCCATTATGGAAGAACTGCTTGATGGAAAATTGAGTGACATGAAGATCCAAACGTCAGAACGGAACGCACTTCCGCGATCTTCGAGTTACCCAGGCACGACGGGACGTCTTCCGCTGACAGTTCGCAACCTAAAGCCGATGGTCAGCAAAGGAGGAAGCCGCACAACCAATAGCAAGCCTATAGGGACGGACGCAGAAGTACTGAATGCGATTACGACGTCGGCGAAGTCCGGGGAAGTCTGGGAGGTCCTTGAGAACCATCGTTTGGCTCCAAATTATCGCAGTCAGATTAAGGCGTCACCGCAACAGCCAGGTGATGACGATATTTCTGTTGACAGTGTTTAAAGCTCGCTTTTACTACATATGGCTCCGCAGGGGATGACACTGATGAAACATGGAATGAAGATGGAACATCGGTAGAATGTAATGTTGGGTGAAACCGTAGAATCCAGAGAAAATCCGCCCCTGAGCCGCTTAGTCCACCAAAAATCCCATATGCGGTCGCCTGGGATCGAACCCGGGCCGCCTAGGTGAGAGGCAATGGTCTAATTACTCGGGCACGGTGCGGCCCCATAATGATGATGTTAATCATGTGTGGTGTTTAACGGTGTTCAACTGCTAGGTCATTGGCTCCCTTAAATGTAAATTTTCGCACAAACCAGAGGTAAAAACCAATATAAAAATGAAGTACAAACACAATAAAAGGCAGAATTAGATATAACATCCAGTGAAAATAAATCTGCCCTTGCCATATATAGGAATATAAAACTTATTAACAACAATGGAACTAAAAATGTATAACTAAAGCTAAATCCTAATCGGTAAACGTCGCATGCGTTTAAGGGGACTAACCTGTGAAAATTGACATTTGTTGAAAACAAATTTTTGCAATTTTGGGTATAAATAAGTCTTTGGTTTCTTATAGATTAGTATGCATAAGTTATTTTCTGCCAGTTTCGCTTTAAGTCCCTGGCACGTGGTCATTTATGTAAATAACCTTGCGCACGTGCTAATAGCATTTTAAATCTCATCTCTGGTGTTCCATAATTCGCTTCTACATTGCCAATAAGCTAGGGGATAATGTGTCTTGCGGCAGCTCTGAAGTTTGTTGATAACCATATTATTCATCACAACAAAGCTGTAAGAGAAAATAAATAAACTTTCGGGTATAAACTTTTTGGTAATCGATTACAGTGATTTATGCGTTAATTTTCCTGTTAATTTGTCTAGTACTCTACAGGAACATCTATAAAGCATTGTTTGTTTAATATTTACATAGCATATATATGCACATTAATATATACACACAGTTTCAGATAGTAAGTGATAGCAAGTAGTGTATGTAGAAGCGGAAAGAACTGGGGCTGACGTGAATAGATAAGCTTTGTTGTTTAGTTTCAATATGTCCAATACTGTTCAATATGATCCAAGGGGAGTTTCAAAAAGGAAAATACCTTCCAGTATAAAATTGGCTGCTAGAAAGTGATATTTCTGTAAACAGTTTTCAGTACAAATGGTTTATGAACCAGTGCCTTGAGGTGAGAGCAATAAGCTCATTACACATACAGATATTCCCCAAGCAATAAAACAAACAGCATCCTTTACCTTCCACATCAGAAGACATAATAAACTTACAGAAAGCTAATATAAACTATCAGGCTTTAGTTCATTAGCGATGGACATTTCTCCAAATGTGGTTGTGACATTCAGCCTTCACTGTGGCTGAATTCAATTGACTTCTTATTGGTATGTACTGGTATATGGCATCACATTTTTAAGTATATGAAATGCAGTCCATGTAATAGTCTGGTGTTAGAGACTAATATAGAAACTATGATCCCGGTCGACCAAAGGTTCGCTGAAAATAACTCATTAGAAAGAAACTCGAGAGGAGAGACCCAAAATAGTAATGAATGCTGACATATTGTTCGTTATATGCAACAAATGCCCTAAGGAGACATTTGTGTCAAAGGTAAATTTGTAGGTGGCAGTTCTTTCTGCAGTGGACGACTTTAATATGGGCTGTAAAGCACGGAAAAAACTAAAATCTAGAATCACCGAAACTGTGGCAAGTCCAACTTCCCTCAGAATCAGCCACGCGAGAGACCAGCAAAGCAAAAAGAAGGCCTCCAATGTGAATAAATGATAAAGAAAAAATGCAATTAAAAGGACATTGAAGGCGGAAAAGCTAAAGCAAGTAGAGTGTACAACATATGCACAAGGACAATTTCACATGTAAAAGTAATACCTCAAATATTTAAAGCAATTTTTGTCGTAATGTATTTTTTTCAACGCATTCAAAGATTCAAAATGATTCTTGTGGTTCTATTTTCAACCGATCCGTACGATTCTTGCACACTCAGTTCTTAATATCATAACCGAAAAAAATAACATCCTTTGTATATCTCCAAATTAAATCATTTATGTAGCTATATGTTTAGACAAATCCGTTGCCAGCTCTAAAATACAATAGCAGTATTCAATGAGTTATCAAAAAATGTTCTACATTTAAGCTTATTTTATATGACTCTCATGAAATAAAGTTTATAATGTGGTGTCCCTAGAATATAAATCCGAAAGTCTATTAATTTATGAAACTAAGCGGTAAGAAACTTCTTTGCAGCCCAGTCACAAAGCCAGATTTTTTTTTTAAATTGGTAAGTA
The DNA here is from genome assembly GCA_030762935.1 of Hymenopus coronatus. NCBI lineage: Eukaryota > Metazoa > Arthropoda > Insecta > Mantodea > Hymenopodidae > Hymenopus > Hymenopus coronatus. Next base: position 295,589,792 of record CM060900.1, read on the forward strand.
GTTACATATAATGTTAGCACTATTTGGAAAAGAAATGCAATTTATTGTTTAAGATACACTGACAAATGTTCACAGTTTTGTCCACTTAAGGATATAAAACCCTAAGTTACCGGTCGATTATAATTTCAGGATAAGGAAAAATTAAAATAAAACTACTTGTTATTGTAACATGCACATTAGATAAAAATTTTAAAATCCTATCATCCGCTCCCGCAGCATGTGCTACAACCTCTGCAAAACTGGTCGACAATGCATACTTGTTCGAATCTGTGCTAGAGGAGCACACTCTAGCAGTAAATGACGGACCGACAATTCTTCTCCACAGAGGTGGCAGTTAGGAGCATGTTTCCACCTAAGCGGGAGCTGTGCCTAAAATGCAGTGGCCAATCGAGCAAAAATCACCTAATAAGGACGAGATATATGCGAGGAAGTTACGCAGATTACAGGGAGGCCCTTCAACTCTCAAAGCTTGTTTTCGCGGAAAGCTGAATTCTTCGTGCCAGCACAAAAGCACCGTTCTCCGCAAAACAAACCTAAAGTCCTCAGTTGTTACACAAGTTTATGCAACACTAGGTTCTGTAGTTGACCACGTTTTTGCCAAATCCGTCAATTCATTCCCCGGCAAAACAAGGGGACCAGAAATCCATGCATACTCAGTGTAAAATATGGAGATCTTCCTGAATTGGCTGTACGGTAGGATGGTAGTGGTACAGCTCACGAACGCTGTGAAGTGCAATAAGGCAATAACTGACAATAAGGGAGTCGCCCAAATTTCGCCAGCGAATATACAGATTGGCTCACTATAAAGCATAGAGCTTGGCACTAAAAATGGATCTGCTACTGTGTAAACCGAAATTATGTAATATGGTTTCAGTGACAAAGGCTCATCCAGCGACGTCGGTGCACTTCATTCCATCGGGGTATATACAAATGCGGTAATTGAAATGTTATAAAAATTCTAAAAAAACAAGCAGGATACTCGACTCAGGCATCGTAGACTTCCCGTATACCATCTTCCCGAGATCTACGTGGGATGTCGAACGTAACTAAGCTGGATATGCCCATGCTAGGCATTTCAATATAGTGCTTCCGAAGATATCGGAAACGAAAACCTGCAGGCCATGGATTTTTTGACAGGTTCATATAACGTTCGTTCGGTACGGTACTGAAAAAAGGAATAAACGTTGGATGTCAAGATATTCACTTAAACTCACAGCTATAATTTTGTAACAGTATATCACGCTGGCATTATATAGAGGGTTCTGCAGATTCGGTGTAAAGGCTCGCATTTGGGCTGATCGGAAAAGATCCAACAGCCACAGTGATACTCTGATTATGAACAGTCTTGGCACATCTAACCGCGTGGAAGAATAAGCAATGCATCCATAATCTAACTTGGATCGGATCAGTGAGTGATAAAGGCGAGGCTACACTCACCGGTCCAATCCACTGCCCAAGATTTGCCGTTTAGTATTCGAAGGATGTTCGCAGAAAAGTCATATTGCGCTTTCAGTTTGCTATATGTACTGACCAGTAAAGTTTTCGATCGAATATCCACCGAAGGAAATTGTCTGCAAATGATAGGAAATTTGAAAGAAATCGGAGCGAATTTGGTGATCGCCTCCTCGGCATCAGAACTTAACGCAGAGTGACTTCTCGGTTCAGAAATGAAAGCCGTTTCTAGAACTCCAATCTGAAGATTGTCTAAGCACTGTTACAGATGGTGTTCCAAGAACAGCGAACACTGAGAAGTGCAAAAGACGGCAAAGTCGTCAAAGAATAAGCAGGGCCATACACATTTTGGAGTAGAATAATTTCCTATAGCAAAGAGCGTGACGTTTAGCTCTGATCTATATGACATTTCATTCTCTTGAACAAAACGAGGTGACCCTTACTCGAGAAACCTGATCCCTGATAAACTCCTGGATGAACAGCCATAGGCGTCCAAGCATATTTCAGGTGTGTGAGCAATGTAATATACCTTCTAGCCGAAACTTATCGTAAACATTCTTGAGGTCAAAAAATATCCCAACTCTTTGACAGTTGCTGATTTATACGTTTACAATATGCGTCGATAGCGATACAAGGTGGTCAGCTGCTGAGTGACGTCGTCGAAAATTGCAATGGGTGCTGGTAAATAGAAATTGAGATTCCAGACACTATACCAAGCGTCCATTATCAATGTGTTCCATAACCATGAAAACACAACTGGTGATAGAAATAGGACGGTAGTTGAATGGAAGATGGCATCAGGTTTCAAAATGGGTATAATATGGCCTCCAGGCGCTTGACGGGGAAAGTGCCGTCAATCAAAACACGATTATAAACCTCGAACAGGATGGCATTCCCTCCGGGAGATATATGTTTCAGCATTTGCAAGTGGATTCGCTGTGAACCTGGTGCAGAGTCTCGCAAAGATGAAGTTACACAGTCTAGCTCGGCAATGGTGAAAAGGCGATTGTAATCACGTTTTCCGGAACGAAAGGAGAACCCTTGGTTTTCCATCTGAGCCTTAGCTGAAGGAAAAACAGGGGAATAATTGTCTGAGCTAGACACTTGAGCAGCACAAACGGTTCTACAGCACATGTTTTAATGCATATTGGCCGATTTAGCAGCCACACGCCGAAACTGATTCCATAAGACACAGGAAGAGGTATGTCGATTAAATAAAGCTATAAACAAAATATCTTGTCTAGATTTGGCACGCACCTCCTTACATTGTATCAAGTTGCCCAGTATATGGCGACGGTGAGAAACACTTAGAGCAGCCTGCGAGCACGAAGTGCATTCCGACATTCATGTTTCCACTAAGGAAACAGATGGGTCGTCCACAGCATAGATTGTGCTCTGCAGCATAAAGAATGATCTCTTTGAGGTGTTCAACTAAAAACTTCACGGAGTCATATTGGTTGTAGGTAAAAATAGCCAAACGGTAGTAAAAACGCCAATAGGTTTGATCTAATCGCCATCTGGGTAAGGGTGTAGAGCATGCATCTTTTGTTAAGAAACTAATAAGACACGGAAATTCGTAAACAGAATGTAAATCTGAGGTAGTATTCCATTGTGAGCTAAGGACATACTCTGGTGATCAAACTGCAATATCCAAGTGTGAAAACTGCTAAAGAGGCTGGAACAAATTCGAGTTCTACGGTGTTTAGGAAATTTAAGTTATAAGATAAATCGGTATATTTCTTACCTGTCCCACAAGCCCAAGTTAGCCTATCCCCATGACCGCTCTCGGTAAAGTGTTTCGCTTTGGTGCTTCGCGGCGCAGAGAATCGTGGGTTCGCGTCCCTCCTTGGGCATTGGTGTTATATGTATGCGAAATGTATATAAGTGTGTGTGTGTGTGTGTGTGTCTTGGAACAGCAAATAAAGTAATCATACAGCAAAAACAGCAAATTTAGGAAACAAGTTAAAAGGGGTATACAGCGCCGGAATCCTGTCCAGATTCCGGAACTGTATTTAAATAAAAAAAAAAGTGCAATTTAAAAGTAGCTGATGGGTACCCACGTCCCCAACCACCAGAAAAGGTATTCATTGTGTTGATACTATGTCTTCTGAATAGTGAATGAGAGTTCATCAGATGGTGGCAGGAATATACTACAAATAGTGATTCTGAAAGATGACAGCTTACACCTTGCAGTGACTGACCGGATGTCTGATTCTAAGAAAACGGATTCAGCGAATATATTATCTCTGATGACCATCATGACATGTGTTCAGAAACACCCTGTTCCGTGGACAAGAATACTGCATGACTGTAACGCTGTCTCTTGTAAGCATACGACCAAGCATGCTGGTTGAGGAACAGTTCAACCTCTGGTGAAGTTGGTATATATTCTTGTAGTGTTTAACGCACTCTTTTACTACTTGTGGCACCGCAGACAAAATACAGACAATGGCTACCCTACACTGGAACATACGCGAAATTATACCACCTATACAAAAAAAGTCTGTACTAATGGAAAACATGTAAATGGAAAGACTTTTCTGCATGGGGGACTTTGCTGGTCTGTTTAATTTGTTCTTTTTCGCTGTCGAAATAACACTTTTTAAAGGAGCGTGATTGTGCCGGTTAGGCACTGTGCGTCTAGTAGTGGACTCCCACTCTGGTAGTTCAGTTTTGTAGAGCTGTGATTACTACGTTATTGTGCATATGTAATAGTGAATTTAATTTTATAAATGCCTTAAGAAAGAAGATTTGTATACCCTGTAAGTAGAAAAACCATAAAATCAAAACCCTCTTATGATTATATGCGATGTCCTAGCAGGTAGTAAAGTTGAGAATTTATATAAAAAAAATGAAGAACAGATAGATAGTAAGGAATTTGAAGCAGATTTGAAGTTTAGATTTAAAACAGGGCCAAGAAACTGAGTAACTGTTCACCAAGTTGTAGAAGTTTCCCCTAAAATAAGAAGAATTGTGATATACAAAACAGGCTTTACTTAGGCTTTCAATTAGTAAACGCCAAAGATTTCACCTCAGTAGCAAAATGCGCGGCGAAGTGCCAAGATTTTGACGCAAAGTTTTGTACAAGGCAGCAAGTTTGTAGAAATTATGGGGAAGTAGATAACGATCGGATAGATTGTTCAAAAAATATCAAAAACCTACATGGATTTCTCGCGGAATTAGAAAAAAAAAGTGTGCAAAGGGGAACAGCACTGTCCTACATACAAATTATTTTGGGAACGTGTGATATCTAAAACAAATTATGATTAATTCATGCATATTGTGGGAAAGCTTTAGGAAAAAATAAAAAAGCAATAAAACCCAGTAGAATAAGAACAAATTAGAGAAGAGTTATTGAACATAAATTTAAAATACAAAATGCTCAACTAAATGCAAAGGAAATTAAGGTCATGGTAGTTCAAACTGCAGATTTGCTTACTACAGTTCAAAAGACTCAGGGATTAAAACAAACATCCTTAGCGGTTTTTAAATTTAATAAACAAGATATTCATTTTGAAAAAGATGTTCGTCCTAAATAAAGGAAACAAAACTTGATGAAAAAATTATCACAAGTAATAAGAAAAAGATAACAGTTTATTATGAAGATAAGCTGACTGCTGATTCAACAGAAGAGGAGGAAACAAGAAGTAAACACTCAAGAAAAATATTAAATACACATCAAAACCAATGGAGAAGTTTTCTAAAATCAATCTCGAAAAATAAACGGTTATTAGCAGCAAATGAATAAGAGAATAAAATGCATTTGATACAAATACCGAAAACTTAAAAGGAAAGGGAAGAGCATTTAATAAATGGAGATAGTGAGGGAACTAAAGTTATTGGAAATAACACAGAAAACAACGGTCATTTTGTAACAAAACCATATGATACGCGCCGACAGCCGGAAGAACATTCACTTGAACCCGGGGCTTCGGCCGAGGCTGATGTTAGCAAAATATACACACAGCTGGAAATTAATATGCAATTGAGGCGTTTAGATGAAAGACAAATATCAATAGCAGCATTACGACAGGGTTTTAGGAAATTACATCAAAATGGAGAATCCAGTATATTCCCTGTACCCGACGCCATTGATAGAATGGATTTAAGAATACACAATATAACAACTATTCCAACAGAATTAGCAAAGTTATTAGAACAGGTTTTTAAAAGCAGAAATGATAAATTAGACTTGGAGCAAATTTATATGCATTTTGTTAAATGCTACGGTTGAATTGCGTTCGATTATACACAGCAATGTCCAAATTGTGGTGCATTAGTACGGTACAAATTATCCTAAAATTCCAGTCCAAAATTCCACTACTCCGAATATTCTTAAACAATACTTACAAGCACCTTTCAAAAATAAAAATTATTGCTTAAAAGCAAATTTCTACCCACCTAAACTTTTTGGCATGGTAGTAAAAAACGTAACCACAATCAATAAAAAAGAAACAAATAAACCGTTGGTGAAGCACAAAATTGACAATTCCGTACAACCAACTACTCGTCACGGTATTAGAATTCTTATAGTTCATAAACTTACCAGGAAGTAACAGAACAAAGTCTTTCCGACTGCGTTAAGAATCACTATTTCGCAAATGCAGAATAATTTTTACTTAGAAAACGAAATGTGAATTTAACTTCAAAACTCTAAAAACAGCACCAATAAACTCCCAAATTAGCAGCTTAATTATGTTGGAACTAAATACAGTAATTAGCGAACTAAATTTAGATATACTGTATATGCAAGAACAGTATTCCTTTAACGGAATTATAACTCCCGTTCCAGCAATGGCTAGGGTCATTAGCAGATGAATAAATCCTATGACGGCCATAATAATAATGAATCGGAATTTACAAGTTGTAAATATAATACAACTAATTGATACGCACTAAATCTGCTTAGAAATTACAAATGAATTTGGAACATTTATTTTAGTAAATTATGATTTCCAATAGACCCGTGTATAGATAAAATTAGAATTGTTCACAAACTGCACAAAAACTATGATATTTTGCATAGTTCGGATGTAAATGAAAAATCCTCTTGCTCGTTTAGTGAAAAAAAAAAAAAAAAAAAAAAAAAAAAAAAAAAAAAAACCTGGGCCAAAATGGAAGAAATTGAATGGCAATTGAATGTTATAAATAAACATATAAATGCAGCAACTTTTGAAAAGAGGCAAGGAGCGCAAACAAACTAATACAACACATTTATAGTTGGTCAGCATTTTACATCAAATGACCACTGGGCAATAATACAACACATTTGTAGTTGGTCAGCATTTAACATTGGGCAATAATACAACTTATTTGTAGTTGGTCAGCATTTTACATCAAGTGACCACCGATTGATTTACTTTCACTACAATTTGCACTTATACTAAACATTTCAAATAAAAGTATCAAATAACAAAGGCATTTTTCACACGGAAACTGGGAACATCTAAAATAAAACTTGAGAATGTAATAAGATACATGGGTACTTCGGTTGATGTAGATGCAGACAATTTAATCAGAACAGTCACAAATGCTTTAAAATTGTCATTTCCGAGATCCAGAAATAAAGATATACAGACCACAGTTGGCCCGATGCATTAGAAACTGTAAGGAGAAAAATGAGGAAAACAAGAAAAATATACCAAAGATCAAAGGTTGCACAAGAAAAACAAAACAATCCAAACAAATATATGCAAGCGAAGCAGAAATTTAAAAACTGTTAAATGAAACCACACACAAATCATAGCAATATTTTGTACAAACAAATTTGGAAAATAACATATGAGATATTCCATATAAAATTGTTATGGAAAAAATTAAGAAGCCAAACTGTCAAATACGCCACTGCAAATGAAGACGGAATAACAACTAACTGGGAGGGTACTATTGAAGTATAACTAACTAAATTACCAGCGGACAACGACCGTGAAACCGACAATCTTCAGAACGTAACTAAACGCTTGGAACTGAACACTAGCTACAACAATAATAACGTCAGTATACCATTCGATAAATCTGAGGTCCAAATTGCTGGAAAGAGGCCAAAGTTGTAATCTTAAAAAACGGAAACGATAGATACCCCAGTAACCCAAAATCCTACAAATCAATCTGTCTTCTAAACGCATTTGTGAAAATTGTTGAACAATTAATAAATAAAATATTATTGGAATTTAGAACCATGATTGGTGTAAACAAAAAGCAATATGGATTTAAGAAATGCAGATCAGGTGAATTAAAGTGTCAAAGTAAATATTAAATCCCTTGTGGCATTTAATAGAAACAGTGATGGTGAATTTCAGTGTTAAAATAAGGAGTAAGTTTCTTGTGGCGTTTAGAAAAATACTAATATTATATAAAACTGATAAAATAAAGAGTAAATCGCTAGTGGCACATACTACAATAACTAATGATAGTGAAAAAGTGTTGAATTAAGCAATAAGTCCGTTTTGGGAAATAGTATAAAGAGTTTTTTTTTGTAGTGTTTAACGCCCGCTTTAACTGATTATGGCACCGCAGGTGGTGACACTGATGATACATGAATGAAGATAGAGCACCGGTGAAATGCGATGGCGGGGGAAACCGGGAACCCGGAAAAAACTCGCCACAGCGTCGCTTTGCCCACCATAAATCTCACACACGGTCGCTTAGGAAGGAACCCGGACCCTCTAGGTGAGAGGCGAGTGGTCTAACCACACGGCCACGGCGCGGCCTGTATTAATAGTGGTAGTGTCATTTGTTTATTGATTAATGGAAAAAGACGTCAGCGATATTAGAGGGTAAAGGTATAGAATAAGTTTATTTTAAGTGGTGGTGATTATGATATTAAAATGCTAAATTAAAGAGTAAGTTGTAAGGCAATATTAACAAGGTGTTAGGTGAAAAAGTAAGAGAAAGGAGGGAAATAATAGAATAATAGAAGATAAGTATTAAGTAATATACACCTATATTCAATTATTAATATTTAGTAAGTACTGACGAAAACAGGAAAAATTGCATTTAATAATAATAATAGGAATAATAATAATATAAATAATAATAATAATAATAATAATAATAATTGTATTTATAATTATTAAAAGTAAATTAATAAATTGATAAAAACAACAATAAAGTATATAAATAGATGAGATAAATAATAATAAAATACACATAATAACATAGTGGTTGCCAAAATGCATAATAAATAAGCTAGGTGCTATTTATTAACATTTTGGCTAGAATTAGAAATTTAAAATTAAAAACTAAAGTAATCAGATAAATGAGGGATTACAAACAAAAGGTACTGGATACCAGTACCCTATATTACCGGATACTGCTTAGTTATAGGTTATGGGTTAGTTAAGAGTTTATGGGTTAGATATAGCTGGTTACCAGCTAAATACTGGTTTCCAGTATTAGTTATTAGATGTAGTTATTTAGTTACCTTTAAATTATAGTTAGTATATTTTACTATGTTTTGTTTTAATTTTGTTTGTTTATACAGGTATAAGCCAATTTGCCAGAAAATGAAAACATACGTGGAATTTAATATTTGTGATACTAAATATAAGAGTTTGAAAATCACGTCCTGGTTTAAGAAATTAGGCACCGCGATGGAGTATTTTCAGATGTTTATTTTAATTATCTATTTTGTCCGTCTGGTAGTGAGAGCAGAAATTTTCTGTTCCATTTCCTCCACGGGGATGGCCCATTTCAAATAACATTTCAATCTCGAACCGATTAAAGGTACTGATTGGCGAAGACGGCGGTCCCCGATCGGTGCTCCGCCCCCCCCCCCCAGCAGATTCCTCAGAAGGGGATCTGTGTTAAAAGTGGCTCCCCCCCTTAGATGTTTTGGGATGGGGCTTTTGACTGTGTTCCAGGAAATCGGTTATTGCATAAAGGGTCTTAGAAATTATCTCTGGTGCAGAATATGTTATGGGTTTGGCAGTCTTATTTTCTGTTGTCAACATTTTGTTGACACATTGGCTGGACTATTCTTAGGCAAGTTATTAAGGATAGCAAAAGCTTATCCTGGAGAAATTTTGTACCTTCATTTTATCGACATACCCGCCGTGGTCGTAAAATCGACCCTTGTGTGTTCATCCATTTAATGGTTTGTATGGCTGACACTTTTAGCTCTGCTTTTGTTCTAGTATCTAGCTCTGAGAATTGGTCGCTTTAGTTTTTTCAAGTCAAGTCTCAGGTGGAACTGCAGGGCTTCTCTTTTAATTCCAAGAGCCTTGAGACCTCAGTCACGTTTTCACCAATGCGAAATTATACCATGCAGTTTCATCTTCGCGAAACTCTGCCCCAGGTTCAGATGAAATCCAAGTATAAATGCTACAGCGTCTCACTTCTGAAGGTAAGCCTATCCTGTTTAAAATCTGTAATCGTGTTTGGGTTTATGCAATTTCTCCCGAAAAGTGACGGAAGGCCACCATCATATCCATTAAATTTGTAAACATAGAAAGAGTTCTTTCGTCAGATGCACACTTATTCCCTCACCACTTGCGTTTGCAATACGATAGAACGCCTAGTCACTGAACAGTTAGTGTGCTAGGGGTTGGTGTGACCACCTTGTATCGCTGTTGACGCAAACCATGAACAGATTTAGCAATAACTGTCAAACATTTGGAATAATTTTTTACCTTGAGAAGGTTTGTGATACGTGTTGACGAGCAGCGATATTACGTATCTTCTGCAACTGGAATATACGTGGATGCTTACCGGTGCTCATTCAAGAGTTTATATAGGACTGCGGTTTCCAAATACAAAATCTTTTTGTTCAACAGAATGGAGTGGCGCAGGGATCTATACTAACGACGGCTTTTGCTATAGGAATTAATTATAATTCGCAATGTGTTTCCTCAAGTGTAACGTAATGTATATTCGTAGACGACTTTGCCGTCTTTTATACTTCTCAAAGTTTATCGTTTTTGAAACACGTCTGCTGTAGTGTTTAGATAAACTTTTAGATTAAAGTTCTGAAAATGGCTTTCGTTTCTCAGCCGAGATGTCACTCGGCGTTAATTTCTAGGTCCGTAGGAGGTCGTTGCCATCTTCGCTTCGAATTGGTTCGGATTTATTACATTTCGCTGATGAAAAATATTTGTTGGGTTGAATTCCGATAGAAAACTTTGTCTGTTACCATATATTGCATAGCTGAAATCGCGATGTAAATGCTCTCTAAATGTCTTATGGGTACTAAGCGGAAAATCTTGGGGAGTGAATCGGACTATATTGCTGCGTCGTTATCGCCCATTTTTCCGATTCGAGTTAGGTTACTGATGCATCGTTTCTTCTTCAGTACAACCATCTTTGCTGAGAAGATTAGCCACTGTCCATAATCAGGGCATCCGTGTGGCTGTTGGAGCTCTTCCAATCAGCAAAGCTGGGAGCCTTTACGCCGAAACGACAGTACCCCCTGTGCAATATCGGCGCGATGTCATGTCAGTCAATTATGGCTGTGGGCTTAAGTGCATTCCTGTGCACCCAAAGTATACTCTGTTTGCCATATCGAGCTGAACGAATGTTATAGAAATGTCTCATGTACTCCAATGCCGCAGTCATTCATTTCCGTGAGCTTCTTCGGAAGCACGTTATTGCAATGCCTAGCATGTTTTCAAGGAGGAGAGGATGCACCCATCTTGGTTACGTGCTACATTCTATGTAGATCTTGGGATGCCTGCATATGGAAAGTCTACAATGCCTGTGAGTGGTATTCGTACTTGTTTTTATAGAATTGTTATCATATTACAATGTGCGCATTTTAATACACACCAATGGAAGTAAGTGCGCCGACGGTGTTAGAAATACCTTTGTTAGAGAAACCGAACCACATACTTTCGGTTTGCTTATTACCACATCCGCTTACACTGCAGAGCCTATGCCTTATGCCGTGACATTTTCTATGTTCGCCGTTGACATTTTGATAACTCCCTTATTCTGAGTGATTCCCTAGTGCACTTCAGAGCGTTCGAGAGCAGTAAAACTACTATCCCATCATATAGCGCATTCAGAATGCGCTCTACATTTTACACGCTTCCGGCGTTAATTTGGAGTGTGCATGGTTTCCTGATCACGTTGACTTACCTGGGAATGAACTAATGGATTTGGCTGCTACCACTGTAACAACACAACCGAGTGCTGTATTTCCTTGCGTAACACTTGAAGACTTTAGGCTCGTTGTGCGGAATGCAGTGCTCTCGTGCCGGCATGAAGAGTGGCCAGCACACCTTGGAAACAATGTTAGACACGTGAAGGAGCTCTCTTTAAGCTGAGTGACCTCCTCTCCTATATCTTGTCTTAAGGAGGTGATATTGTCTCGATTGGGCATTGCCCACTGCTTTTTTGAACACAGTTACATTCTTAAGGAGGAATCTGGTGCTATTTGTTCACTTAGTAATGAGCCATTTCAGTCCGTCATGCACTACTAGAGTGTGTTCCTCTAGCATATAGTTTATCATCCCTACAAAAACCGGTTTATCTTGCCGAGATTTTGGCGGGTAATGATAGAGCGGTATCCTAATAACTCGCCTAGATTCGGCACCCATCATCTTATATTGTGTCAGGATTTGCTGTGGACGACAACGCTGTTGAACCCTGAGAGCACCCTCGAGAGCAAGAATGCCATTTTTGAACTCCTCTGTCCACCAAGATACCGAAAATCGACGGGGTCGGCCAGTCGAGCGCGAAATGCTGTGACAATGCCGTCCATGTACGTGATCGCTCTTAGGTTCGCGGCGGGAGCTGGGACGCGTGAAAAACACGGAAGAGGAAGTAACAGAAACTTTCGGGAACACCTCCTAATGGTTCTCCAAGCTTCGGTTTCTACTACTTTCTAGATGCTTCCGGGAAGGTTTGTGACGTCATTTTCTCACTGTCAAAGGAGGAGGAATAAGTATTGCAGTTGTGTTGTTGGGTGACAATTTGTACTAAGTAGCGAGTGTTAGCACGCAATGACGAGCGAACCATGGACGGCGTGCTGCTATAAACTATCAACTGTCTAACATTAGGTTTAACTATTTGGTGCAGTGATTTAAATATTTATTTGTAACTAATCATTTAGTCACAGTTGTTACACTGTCACACTGGTATCTGGAGAGGGTTAGAGAAGCCAAGATAGAGGAGATGATGATGAGTTCGTTGGCCGAAATGAAGGACATGAAAATCCGACTGGTGAAGATGATGGAAGCAAAAATGCAATCCACAGTAGGGAAAATACATGAGAAAATGAATTCTGGGATTGGATTCAGCATGGAGAAAATTAGAAATGCAATAACGACAGTGAAGGCAGAAATGAAAACCGGAATTGGAACTGCAGTGGAGAAGATGGAAGATATTCAACTCGGCATGGTTAAAATGGAAGATTAAATGGACCCGACAATGGAGAAGGTAAAAATGGAACTCTATAGCAAAATTGACGAACAATATCCGGTATGAACAAGGACGTGGAGGAGCTAGAAGAAAAGGTAGCGCAGCTTGGGGGGAAAATTTAGAGCCTTGACCACCTCGTTGACGCCCTGGAAGGCACCAGGGAACGCGTTAGTTCCCTGGACGGAAGAGCCCATAGTAGCGCCAAGGAACTGAACACAATGGTGCAAAGATTGTTCCACGGGATGCTTAAGGAAGGTCTAAATCACAGGACGCGAAAAAATATCTCCACGCGTCAAGCCACCTAAGTAGGACGGAATGTCAAATTTCAAAGTTCTCCGCCGACAGTTCACCGCCGTCGCCGCCCACAACCAATGGTCAACAGACGAAGAAGCTGCATAGCTAATCGCAAGTCTACAGGAACGGGCGGGAGAAGTACTGAATGTGTACGTTATATTAGCGAACTCCAAGGAGATTTAGGAGGTCTTCGAGCAGCGCTTCGAGAGCGATCGCTTAGCTGCGATCTTCCGCAGTTAAATTAAGGCGAGGCTACAAATGCCAGGCGAGACGATACCATCCAAAAGCTTACCAACATAGCCCTGGTGAAACTGCCACCCAACTACGGGTTCCAAGAAACTGTCTACTTCTTCTTATATGGGCTGCGTGACGCCAAGAAACAACAGCGCCTGATGCTTGGAGGGTATTAAGCGATCCACGAGGCGTCAACGGCAGCACTCAGAATGAAGGCGGCTAAGACAACCGCTGCACCCACCTCGAGGGCCTGGAGTATTCTCTATGACCGGGAGAAAGACACAACCCAGAGACGACAACGCCTTCAGGTGGTGTGTGCTGGGGGTGTGGCAAGCCACGTCATCTAATGAAAGACTGTCCACACCAAGATGAGCTGACGAAAAACGAGGAAGGAAACGAGTGACGAAGGGCAGGTCGGGCCTGTCTTCACGAGCCCCCTAGAGTGACGCTACTTGCCTTGAAGAGAAGATTGAACGACAGCCTAATCACAAACGCCTGGAATTAAGGGACGCTGTGCCGAATACTCGTAGACACAGGTACAGCTATGACTGTAATCCGACCTGACGTGGCGAAGTGCATAAGCACGTGCATTAACACTTACTCACATTCACACTTGCACATAAAATCGCACATTCATGCAAAAACACACAAACACGCATGTACACGTATACACACATATATTCGCGTGCTCATACCCGCATACACATGTACGCAAAGACAATCACACACACACCACTTGCACACATACATGCATACACACATTCACGCGTATGCACGCACACGTATACACGCATGAAGGCATACATGCATACACACGTTCACACACTCTCATACACACACTCGTATACACGCATGCACACACATATATGCATACACAAAATCACACATTTTCATGCACACACTCGTATACACGTATGCACACACATACATGCATACTTACATTCCTACACATACATGCATGCTTACATTCATACACATACACGCATAATAAAGCACTCACACAGAGACTTGCACACATACACATGCATACACACATGCACACGCATGCACGCACACGTATACACGCATGCACACATATATATGTATACACACATTCGCACACTCTCATGCACACACTCGTATACACGCATACACATACATACATGCATACACACATTCGTACACTCATGCATACAGACAAACACGCATGCACACGCATACAACCACACGTGTGCTCATACTCGCGTTCACACGTACACTCAGGCAATCATTCACACACTGGCACACATGCACATGCATACTCACATGCTCACGTAAGCACGCACACGTATACACGCATGCACACACATACATACACACACAAGCAATCACACACATGCTTGCACATATACAAGCTACCAAATGAACATCTGATAACTTATGAAATATATATATATATATATATATATATATATATATATATATACATGTTTGCGAAAAGGTAAAATGAGTTCATTCTTATAACATTTTTAAAACTTTCAGGAGCAATGAATTCTTCAGGGAACAACAGACCACAAAAATGTGATTGTCAAGTATGAGCAGAAAGGGTTAATCAAGCTGCACAGGCTTTGCTGACTGGCTGCAGCATCCTGCTGCATGACTCGCTTCTTCTCTTAACCAGCAAGATCCAATCTTTATTTCATAAAACAAAGTATATAAACCATATATAATTCATCATTACCAAGAAAAAAATTATATAACTTATTCCTTTTTGTGTATATTGCAGAAAACGATGCTCCGCTTGACTTGTCAAAGATCATAACCAACCTGCACTCTCTCTTGATCTCCTAGCATACAGGACACCCAGGATGAAGCCCAGGAGCCACTAGATCTTTGTATCAGAAGAGGAGCGCAGGCATGCCCAGAGGCTGAGGTGACAATTGGAGAGATGTCAGCAAATAGATTCTCTTCTCCTTGAAACATAGAGGTGGCGGGCGCCCTTTGAGAGGAGTCTACGGGGGACGAGATGTGGAGCGCAGCAATTGCTGCATTGATACATGATGATGGTAATATAGTGACCACGCGGCTACCCTGACAGACAGACGCAGAGTGTCTAGGGTCTCCAATTTTAGGTCCTTCCTACAGAACCAACCATTTTGGGATTGCTTGGAAGGACACCATCCAGCCGACTACCTCAGGGATCGCCACTGGAGCAGGGCTCTAGGTAGGGACTCCATCTATAGTTAATGGACATAAGAGGGTCATGATGAGTCACCATCCTCCGGTGAGGACGAAGGCGGACCCTCATCACATAAGATCCTAAAGGTCAATGTACTCCAATAGAAAAGGCATTCAAATGGCAAAATTTTAATACTAAAATAGAAATAACATCTAAAATCACAGATCCCCAGACATTCCTAGAGGGATGCAGGAATCTGGTTGAGATGAGCTTAATACTGAACAGAAATCAATCGGGAGTTAAGATAATTTGCTCTTTGCAAGTTACTTATATGATCCAAAAACCCTAATTCTGACCATATTGAGAATATCCATTTTAATGGTGGTACTAATTTGGGACAACAATCACCCGATTTTAATTCTCTATTCTCCACTATGGTGAATGAAATGGTTGTAAACAGTTCAAATTTCCAAGGAAAAGTCAGTTCAAAATCTTTACTATCTGTAAGCTCCCCAATTAATAGTGCAAGCTATTATACACCTCTCAAGGTGTCACGCTACCTAGAACTTCCTGCTGCAATTAGCAATAAAATGGCTGCTATAAACATTCATAATAATGTTGAATACTGCTTGGCCTGGTGCATACTGGCTGCAAGATATGATGTAAAGAAGCATGTACACAGGATAAGCAAATACCCTTAACATTTATTATTCAGTGAATTCAATTATACAGGCATTGAATGCCCTGTCAGCTTGCATCAAGTAAATCAGTTTGAAAAACAAAACCCAGGAACTTCGGTCGCTATATTCGGCTTAGATGATGACAAATCTGTAATCCCACTATAACAACCACAACCACAAGCAAAGCATGCATTTCATGTTAATTTGCTATTAATATCACAGGAGGAAAACTCTCACTATTGCCTCATAAAGAACATACAAAAACTTACACAAGCATAATTCACGAAGAATCATGACAAACACTAGATCTGCGAACCCTACATGAGACACTTAAAAATAGAAGAAATGTACAAGTTACACTACCTGAGATGTTCCAAGGCACAAATTCTAAAGATCCCTACAAACAACGATGATATCCGGTTTTCATTCTATATAAGCTGTAAGTTTTATAGTCTACGCTGACATTGAGAGTGCGCAGCAAAGTCCTCTCTTGTGAGCCCTCGGGTAGTGAGAGCTGGAACCGAGCTATCCAGCATCACAATGCCATGTCAATATCGCTCAAGCTAGTAGGTCGTCATGACAATACGCTATCCAAATGTATGCTCTTTAGAGGACCCCATACTATTAAACATGTGTTTTTCGAGCTTAAAGAGATGGCCGACATGGTAATCTCACATTACAGCAAGATAGAGGAAATGAATTTGACAGCTCAGGACTGGGCTGATTTTCATAGCGCTCGTCACTGTCAAATATGTAGGAAAGGGTTTCAAGATCATGATCTGAAATTAGGGACCACATACATTTAACAGGGGCCTTCCTTGGAGCCGCTCACAATGAATGCCTGTACTGTAATTAGAAGGCCACCGTATTTCATAATAATCTTTTTTCATTGCCTGAGCAATTACGACAGCCACTTTTAATAGAGCACCGGGCATACAATGATAGTCCGATTTCATTTATCGCATCCACTTCAGACCGGTTTGTATCATTTTCAAAGCTATACAGGAGCATAGATTTCAGGCTTCTAGATAGCTTCAGGTTCCTAGACGATAAGTTACCTAACCTAGCCAACATGCTTGAAAAGGATGAATTCCGGATAACAAATTCAGAGTATAAAGATCCTGAACCACAAGACCTCACGAGAGCAAAAGGGTTATTTCCCTATTTATATGTTGATAATGTAAATAAACTGGAAGAAACTATATTACCTGACATTAGACACTTTCATGGTTTATCTCAAGAGGATATGCCCCAAACGTTTGGAATACACTCAAAATTAGGAATCTAGGCCAATACTGCGATCTATACATGAAAACGGACATATTATTGCTAGCTGATGCCTTGAGAAGTTTAGGGACCTCTCTGGAAGTATACAGTTTAGACGCGTGCTGGTATTATACATTACCAGGTCTTGCCTTCGATTCGCTCCTTAAGATGACGAAGGTAAACCTTGACCTCATTGCTTACCAACAAATACTGGAATTTTTTGAAGGAGCAATCAGAGGCGGAATGTGTAGTGTATCAAAGAGATACATAAAATATCAAAATAAATATCTACCAGGCCACAAAACTGGAGAAAAGCCTGTATATGCCTCCTATTGGGATTTGAATAATTTATATGGCATATCAATGATAAAACACCTTCCTAAGGGAAACCTAAGGTGGTTGACCAAAGATGAAATCAGTTTGATTGAGTTCGCATCTGTACCTTCTGATTCACCCATTGGATATGTGCTGGAAGTTGATATGGAGTATCCTAGCCATATCCATGACGAGCACGAGTTTCCTCTCTGTGCACAAAGTCAAATACCACCACATGGGAAATACAGGAAACCGCTAGCAACTTTGGACAAGAAAGAAAACTACAGCTTGCATTATAGAAAGCTCCATCGGTTTAATGACTTAGGTCTCAAATTGCAAGAAATACATCGTGTGGTGTCATATGATCAGTCGGATTTGCTGAAGAATTATATTAATATGAATACAGAAAGAAGCGCAATGGAGACGTTTAAAATTTGACAAAATCTGTGGGAAAATATTGAATAGTTCTGTATATGGTAAATGCATTGAAAATGTGATAAAATATTCGCACTTCCGATATGTATTGTCTTTGAAGATGGCCAGTAAACTGATTGCCAAACCGACGTACATTAGGAGTACTATATTTAAAGAAAACCTTGTAGGGATAGAATTTAGTAGAGAGAAAGTTCACATGAATAAGATTAACAACATAGGCCAAGTTTTGGATATTTCAAAATTTACAATGCGCGATTTTTTCTAGAGTCATGAAACCAAATTTAAAAGATCTAGTCCTCCGCTACATGGATACCAAAACCTTAATATTTGGAAAGACATCTATCGATTTATGAAGCATTATCCACAACTTTTCGACACACCAAGTATTGCAGTAAACAACACATATGGAATACTACCACAGAAGAAGAAAGTCATAGGATTATTGAAATATGAGCTTCAAGGTATGCCCTTGTATGAATACGTCCGGCTCAGGTTTAAACTGTATAGATAGAAATATGAGGGACAGACAGTAAAAAATGCAATAGAAATAAACAAAACAGCTGTGATAAATCTAAATGTCGATAGTTATTTTTAATATCCAAATGATATTAGAAAAACATTTGGTAGCGCAATTTACATTTCGGAGATACAAGTATTCAATTAACACAATAGAGAAGAATAAAGTCGCACTCCATAGAAGAGACGACAAAAGGAAACAGATTGAGGGCTCAGATTTCACTCTTGCATGGGGTCATCATTTGCTTGTTATCGCTGACACTTATCATGGTAAGAATCCTCTTCCTGACATCTGCATTGTCCTGTATATATGTAAATAAATCTGTATATATTAACTAAGATGTTAATCTATTCTCTTATGTTTGTTTAAATGTTGTATAATTATATATTCTCTATATAATATATTCAAAGTCAAAATTTTAATTGTAATTTGCATAGGCGCTTTTCGTGTACATATTTTTGATTTTTAACTTATGAATCATTTAATGTTTGTATGAATTATAAATTTCTAAACGATAAGGCAAAAGGTAAAGGAAATATGTTTTAGACAGTAAAAACACCTTGGATGAAGGTAAAATATTTTTTTATTTCAATCCTTCCTTGAATATATTTTTCCTGTCAATCCATTGAGATTTACGGAAAACGTACCACTTTACAAGAATCCTATTTCCTTGTCTGCGCAAGACTTTCTCAATGAGTTATGTGCTAGGCCAAAATGTGGCTTTGAGTTCGTGACCTTAAAAAGCTCCTTTAATCTCTTCTGCATCATTATCTTTTAGAATGTATGTTGTAAGGGTGGTTGTTTTCACTGCGTCGATTTTGAAGATTTCAATACTCCAATCAGCTTCGTATAGCTTCGCAAAATGTCATTTATATTTAGATATCCTCACATAGTCACCAATTTAAACCTTTCTTGCACTCCTCTCCTCTCTTTGATGATGATCATAGTTTTATATTGACAGAGAGGGGCTGTTATCCTTCACTTCACTAGGCTTCATTCGTACAGTTGTATTCCAAGAATTGTTGTATATTGAGATCATTCGTGGGAGAAGATGTATCCATTTGTATGATCCTCGACCTAAGAATCCCCGATACATCATATTCTTCAATGTTCTTATTAGCCGTTTCACGGCAGCAGCCTTCTCGTTGCTGTAGGTGTTGTAGTGATTAATTATGTCCTTCTTTATCAGATTTATCAGGTTTAGGTTTATTATAAAAATCTTTTCCGTTATCACTTTGAATATTCCGAGGTCATCTCTGCATCTCATGTGAAATCTCTCTCATAGAATTTGAAACTTGAATTACAGTCTTATCCTTTAATGCACACGCATATGCTATTTTAGAGTAGAAATTGACGGCGACAGGTATATACTTGAAGTTATTGCTCAGCTTAGCATGGGGGACCATTTCAACCAGATAAATCTGTAAAAGATCTTCTAGGCCATTACTGACAATCTTTCCAGGCAAGATATTTCTTCTTGCAGGTGCATGAATAATCCTATATGATAGGATTATTCATGGTATAATCATAGATGATTTTAGTTCTTCAATTATTTCGTTAATTTCCTGGTTGTAATTGTTATTTCCAGCATCTCTGGATTCGATGAATAGTCTCAGTCGATTAACTAGTGTTATTCGGTCGTTCCAATAGATCAAATCTTGCTTTCTCTCGGGTGACGTTCTTTCCATTCCAATCCCAATCACTTGTGCTTATTGAGTAGAGGGCGTATAATGCTTTTATACTTGTAAGCTTTGCTCTGTCTCAGTCGTCCTTGCCGGACAAACTTTTGTCGGTGCACCAGTGTTGATTCTAGAATCATTCTATAAGCTTCCAGATCCTCCTCGGTTTAAATATACAGTTCAGGAAATTTCTTAAAAGTGAGCTCGTTCAATTCTGGTGTAGCATCGAATTTTTCTTGTCCAACTCCAATTTCATTATCTATGAAATCACTCATTTTGCTTCCTAGAATGTACCTTCCATCCTCATATCGCACTCCGTAGGGTGTATCTATTTCATCCTTGTCTTTCTTTCGACCTTGTTTCAGGTAGCTATAAATATCCTCGCCTTTCTCGTATTTAGCCAATATAGGAGGTGGAAGTTCTTCTTATTCTGAATATCTGGTGTAGCTCTAGGTGGTTCTGTTACAAGTTGAAAAGCTACACTAATAACCCTCTGAGTTTCAAACTTCTGTCCCTTATACTCTGGCAGGTTTTCCCAGATTGCATTTGTATATTTTGCTAAAGTTCTCTAAGCCTTCTACTTTAGCTATCCATCTTAAAGTGAAATGATTTGTCCAGTTCTCTCCAATTTATAGTCTGCTTTGTGTAATCAGATCATGTCAATCTATATGCGATTTTAAGAGTGATGTTTAGAATGTGACTGTCTTTAATCCTTGTAGCTAAGCAGTGAAAGTTGTGGTGTCACCTACTTTAATTGCTGTAGGATACTTATAAATTCTAATATTATTTATTTCAATTATTGTATGTGTCGGTGGGGGAGAAGGCAGATGTGATAAAATACTACTTTCAAGCAGTTCCACAAGTACAGGACATTTATAGGAATCGAAACTCGACACTAACACATATCTTTGTGAACCATCGTTGTATGGTTTTGTTTGTAGTGAAAATATTAGCTTGCCTCGTATTTAATCTAGTAAGGCATTTATGACATTGACCTGGGTTTTAAGAATGCTGATACTATCCATTGATGTGGTTAGGTATTTAGCCATAGCGTTTGTCTATTTCCTATTGAATCCAGATGTTTGCCTACTCTTGCAACAATGTCTTTAGTTGCTGCACCTAGAGATTTGTTTAAGCTTGATTGTGCATCATGTTGATTCCTTGTGGTGAGATGTCTAACATATTTCTTATTTGCGGCATCACCATCGCGTACAGGATCTGCCACTCCTGTTATTCTTCTCTTTTAAATGAAAAATCGCCATTAGAATCGATTAAAGGAATTTTTGAATTGATGTAGTATCTGATATAAGCTTCCGGTTAGGAAGGTCAGTATCATTTTCAGGAGGTAACAAGGCTTTCAGTCATATAGTATCCAGTATGATGCTGTTTCCAGCAACCCTCTTCAAGACAGTTTTAGCAAGGTATGAAATTAGACCTTAATGCTGAGTTTCTGGAGATTTTTAATGTTATTCCTAAGCATAACTTCAAATTCCCTCATTCGTTGATGTGATGTTTTTTTCAGCAAACTCCTGCAAACGTTCCTCTACAGATGTCGAAAGGGCATGAATATAGCTTTTACAGCCTACACCACTCTCATCTTCAGGATCTTGAACATTGCACCATCTCCTTTTCTTGAATTAGAAGTTGTGTTTTCCGTCTCTGCTTATGATAAAATAATTAATAACTCGTTTAACAGAGGTCTCTCTCTGCGGACCGAACCTGTCATTAATCATTCTGAGCTATGAATAATAGGATTCTTTCTTATCTATCTTAATATATACATCAAACTCATTTCTTTACGGGGCCTCGTTCATAGGGAATTCTTGAACTACAATACAAACGGTCTTCCTTCAAATGAACTCTCCCAAACACTTTTGCACAAATCTTTAAATACTTTGAATGTCATATCAGTGTTTACATAATCTTCATATATATACTTCAAGTTTAAATAGTCTTTTCTGAAGAGGGTGATCATGTTTGTTTTATCTCGAATTAAATGTTTCGGTACCTTGGCATAGGATTGTGCTAAATGTAATGAGTCTATATTTCGCTGTCTACCTATTCTATAAAATGACGCAATGTTCCCCTGCGTTTAAGTTATGACGTCATCAAATATTGAAATTTAATTTTCCTTAACTTCTGATGCATGTAGGACACTTTCCATCTTCAAAGGAATGAACTTCCATATCTTTAATGTTTTCCAGTAGTTTAATGAGATATTAATGCTTTGGCTGATAGAGAGACTGAGTATATTTACAAGTTTTCAAAACGCAGACCATTCTCATGTAGAATCATATTGAGTAATACATTCGTTTTTCTGCACTGGAACTTCCTAAGATAAGGGCTCTAACGTTGCATGGAAAGAATTTCCATGACGATCACATCTTAGATCATTTTCGAAATGTAGAACTTGTATCGGTACTGAGCACTCTTGCTTGATAAGCTCCATCTCATAAACTAAACTATAATTTGAGTAGCTAACGAATATATATACCCCCTCTACACCCATGATATAAACTCCGCTATAAACCGGCATGTATAAAACGATGAGTCAATGGAAAATGAGATTAGTATACAATGAGAGCTAGAAGTAGTAAGATCCAAAGCGGATCTGGTATAATTAACAACCTCATTAATTTTCTACCATTTGAAGCACATTTGCCGGTTGATAGTTATTGTGGTCCTGGAACAAAGCTGGAAAACCGTCTAAAGAGGGGAGATCCAGGCATTAATCCTTTAGGTGTAGCCTGCAAACTTCACGATATAGCCTACGCTGACCACAAAGGCGCCGCTTCAAGAAATATTGCAGATAGGATATTTGCGGAGAAGGCTTGGAGCAGAATTCAGTCATCTGATTCGAGCAAAGGAGCTAGGTGCAAGATTTGTAACTAGCATTATGAAAGGAAACCCTTCACCTGTTGCTGGCTATAAGAAGGAGAAGCACGGCATATTTTTACCGCGGATTCTTATTATCGCTTCTCTGGGAGCTGCTGCAAGAGGTGCAGCTCAAATTGCATCTCCAGTGAATATTAAAAAAAAAAGGTGCAGACCGTCAAATTGCAGAGATGACAAGACATAACAAACTGTGGAAGCAAAAGGAAAGGTCTTTGCAAAACAAAGAGGAGAGGAGGTCTATTGCCAATGCAGCCTCTGGCTATTGCTTCTAAAAGTCCCAGAAGCTTAAATAGAACTAATGATGCCAAAGGAATAAGGCTAAAGTCAGGAAAGAGGAAGAATCTCAAGATTAGAAATAATGAGTCAAAAAACTCGGGCAGAGGGTTATACTTGTACCCGAAAAACCTTAAGCACCAATGATATAGAGATGTATGCTAAACGCTTGAAGATCCCCCATTTTAGAGGTGTATATATAGATATCTCTCTCTCTCTCTCTCTCTATATATATATATATATATATATATATATATATATATATATATATATTAGAAAATCTTCCGTCAAACACGCATTTCAATGAAAGGATTACTATGAATTTGGATTCATCTCATAATGAGGACAGTCATTGGTTGCTGTGAAAACAAAGGGTGGAAATCATTTTATTTTGATAGATTCGGCAATCTGAAGCCTCCAAAAGATATAGATAGATACCTCAGTGGAGTTGAAGTAATGTATAACAGGAATATGCTGCAGAATTTTAGCTCAGTCATCTGCGGACACTTCTGCTTAAAATTTCTTTCGCAATGAGTTATACTATTGCTGCTAGAGGCACCGATTCAGTGCTTACTACATATCTAAATCCTCCTCTGTAGCTCGATCCTGAAGTATTTTGTGAGATTGACGTTTGAAACTTTGACACGTTCTATTCCATTCCAAACGTTGACGATGGTAATAATCGTTTTCATTGCATTTTAAATGATATAGTAAAGGTAATCGAAACTTCTTCTGGAAAATATGAGATGGCTGATATTATTACATTCCTGAAGATTAAACTAGGATTTGAAAGGGATGTCTTCTTCACTGTACCAAATAATAATACGCTGAAGTTCGAAGGGAAATGGCGATACACGGTTGATTTCTCAAAAAAGCATTCTATTGGCTCGCTTTTAGGCTTTTCAAATACTACTGTTATTCCTCCTGAAAAGCTGGTTAAATCCAATTTCCTCGTAAACATATTTAAAGTCAGCATCATTCGAGTCGAGTGCACTATTGCAAAAGTTAGGAGCGACACTCCATATACCAGTTTTTTTCCTTCTTTTGCACCTGGATATCATATTTCTCAAGAGCCATCAAATCCGATATACCTGCAATCATCAATTCTAACTTTATTGATCAAACAACTCTTCGAGACGTCAACCTCACCAACTTTGGGAATCGATTTTAAGCGTCGCCATCAAAAACATAATAAGCGTGGAATCGTATTCTGCGTACTGCCATCAGACTGTTAACCTTGAGCAATAGCAAGTTCCTTGAGCCATTGGGATATAGAATCTTATGTTGGATATCTTCAATGTGACAGACATCTTTGACAAGATTACCAAAGAAGAGGAGCATGTGTTTTTACCGTATATTTCATCAACTCTTGGTGCTAATAATGAGATTAGGATCCCTTGCCAAGCTGAAAATTTATAAACATTGCTAGCAAGGGTTTCCTCTACATTGAAGGCTCAAATGCTAAAGCGGACGGATGTGTTACTACTGCAAAACTTAGCAATAACTTAGCATTCATGTTTGAAGAAATTCGACTGAATATGAATGGTACGACTATAGATATAACCAGACAGCCTGGTATCTCAACAACGATGCGCAACTATGCAGCTCTCAATTCCATGGAATCAAGACGATTGCTAAATTCTGGATGGCTTCCCTGGGAATGAAGCTGACATCATGCACCCCGGAAGAGGAATGTTCAATGCTATAATTCCGCTGTCGAAGCTCCTCGGATTTGCTTATGATCACAGGGTACTAATCCTGAATAGCAAGTTTGAGCTAGTGCTGATTCGAAGCAAGCACTCCAGAAACCGTATTGTAGCTCCTACTGGAGCAGAAGATGCAGTTGTTGAACTGACACGCATCGAATGGCGAATGCCTGTAATTCGTCTTTCTGATAGTGAAAAAGTGGAATTTCTCAAGATAGTTATGGCTGATAGGACCGCACACATCACTTTTCGAACTATAGATCTTAATACTCAACCTACTGTTCCTCAAACAAAATCATTTACATGGAACGTTACGACAACATCCAAGCCTGAGAAGCCTAGATTTGATATAGTAGGAGCTCAAACATCCAGAAGAAACGATGCAAAAAGGAACTGCACTCAGTTTGATCATTGTAATAAACCTAAGCTGAGACTTTATCTCTATAGCGAATGATACCCTTGTCATGACTTCAATTTTTACTTTGATAACTAGATTCGCTTCTTTGTATAAAATGTACTCTGGTTTCTGAGTTCGCATTATAATAAAGAAATCATCCCTTAATGTATAAAATTTTTCTAGTATATGCTCCGTTATTCATCATCGATTGCTCTCACCAATCGGAGGAGACAGTCAACGTAGCTGTAAGTATTTGACCTGAAATTCAAGTGAGTGCTAATATTCCCCATCAGACGTCTTTATATTGTCTGATTATTCATGATAAAGTTTTAACATATAAACGCATAACACATGTCATGCAATCTCTGATTTAATGGTATAAATATAAGGAATTTGATCTGGAAGCTTTGTAAATTTCTACTTTTGTGTAATAAAAAGCACAATTATAAAAGTGTATGTTCATGTCTTTTTATTTTTGCTAAAATTCGAGTACATACCTTCTCCATTTCCTTGTTCCTTACATAGAGTTCATTATTTACATAGATAAACTGCGTAAATTCCCATGTATAAATGAACAGGTTCTTTTTATATTACTTATGCCTTCGTTTTTTAAAAATATCTTACCATCATTTAGAGATGTTTTGGAAATACTAATGCATTCATTTTTCATAGTTGCAGAAACATTATATGAGAACACTCTATTTTCACTGTATTCTCGATACGTGCACTTTTGTCCTTTGGTGAAGTTGTCAAATTCTGGGAGGCTTATGTAAAATATCTCCCAGTCTAGCAGAGTCATGAACACAAATTTATCAATGTGACTTACAATGAAAACACAGGAATGTCATAATAAAGTGCTACACTCGCCTTGTGCACTTTAGAGATATAGACGTCTTGCAACCCGTTTCGATGTCTTAATGCGGTCTCCATCGTTGTCTGGTCTGGGCTGTTGCTTCGTAATAATCAGCATTTGAGTTTGATTTGCAAAGTTATTCTGCTCTTTTTGTGCCGGCCTGTTTTCTTTGTGGATCTGAAACATTATATTTGTTCTTGTTAGAAATAATTCATATACATACATGTGCAATAGCGCACTCATAGTTCTTCTCAACGTATTCCTGACTTCTGTAATTAATTCATGATGACTGTTATAATGTTTTACGTACCTTGTGTTATTTGGAGTATTCTCGGCTAATTGATTATCATGCCCTTGGTCTGTATTGACATCATCAATTATAATGCAATAGTGTCACGGATCTGTAACGTAAATGTCCACTGCATCCACATCAGTTCTCTCGGAATTTAGATATTCCAAAGGCAAGGAATTATATCCCGAATCATGAAATCATGAAAACTTGATATTTAGTTTTACACTAAATCTGAATTAGTTGGTTCTTCTGCCATATGTTCAGGTTGCACTTACTTTTGTTTTCTCTGTCTTCGTTGACAGACGCTGCAGTCAACATCGGATATATAATATGGGGTTATTCTGTCATGTTCTGCAGGGTTAGAACATAACACCACATGAGTGTGCCCATGGTACCACTCCGAATGGTGCTGAATGTCATGTATGGTTCTGAAGACATCCATTTCATCTGTGTCCTCTCCATAATATTCTGGTGTAAGAGGTTCCCTGAAAAAATAATTGTTTTTCATTAGTTATTATTAGTGGATTTTATGTAAGTTTTTTTAAAAAATATACTATACTTTCAAAATTTTTCTTTGGTAGACAGGACAGTTCTCTGTGCAAACATGTCGTAAAGACATTTGATCGTGGTATGATTTATTTTGGTACTGTTTAACGCCCGCTTTAACTACTAATAGCACCACAGGCGGTGGCACTGATGATACATGAATGATGATGGAGCACCGGTGGAATGCGATTGCGGGGGAAACCGGAGTACCCGGAGAAAACCCGCCCCAACGCCGTTTTGTCCACCACAAATCTCACATGCGGTCGCTTGGGATCGAACCCCAAACCGGAGTACCCGTGGTACGATGGATTGGCACATGCAATTGTATGCATTAGCATTTTGCACGATTCATTGTGGAAGTATGCATAATGGTGTACATCTGCTCCACACTCACTCCAGAGTTCGTCCATATTCTCTAATGTTTTCACGTCAGTTTTAGCGAAACCTTTAAAAGTAGACATATTTGAATGTTGGCTCTGGTGCTGATTTCTTGCTTAAATAGGTATATGGCTAAAAACTGTTTTTCCTTTATAACAAAAAGGTGGGGATGGCATCCTACCTTGATTTAGAGGTGTGGGGAGGTATTGAAAGGTAAAGAACGCGACCCTTCTCCTAACTCTTAATGTCAAAAGCTCTCTAAAGAGCTGGTTGATATTGCAATACTGTTATACTTTAAACTCTGATTGTTATCAGTGGTGGCTGCAGAACGGATGTCAGATTTATAATGCTACTTCTTTGTTAGTATTCCTTGGACCTGAATTGTAAGTCTAAAGAAAGGAGGAGTATTTAGTTGAATTGCTGTTGTACGTCTTTGGTGTCATGTGACCTCTCACATGTCCAAACAGGTGGAGTATGGATCTATCTTGTGATCGTATGCCCTAAAATGTGTATTCATTAACCATTAAATTAATTATAGTAAATATTAAAATTGGATAATGTATAAAGCTTTTATTGTGCAATAATAGGTAAAATCGGAGTGCATAACTAGAATACTCAACCTATTTCAGTTGGAAATCACCCCTCAAAGACCCATATATCTCAATGGGTGCCGTAGACGGTTTTTGTAGGGGCCTGGTCCACGGGCTTATTAATAAACATCAATGATTGATATCTCTCAGATATGCAAATAAATTGCTCTAAATATTATTATAATTTTATATGTAAATTTTTTGTTATGCTAATTAGTTAAATATGCGAATCAATTGCTCTAATTATTATGCCAATTTGATCTAGAATGCACCTTCTTTATCTACTCCTATTTTCAAAAGTTGGTGCTCTTCGATGTTTATTTATGACATTCATTTTTAATTCCGAATTAATTTCTTACATTTTTCCACAGGTCATATTTTGTTCATTTAACCAGCAAGAAGATTTTACATAATAGTAGTATTAGTAATAATAATAATAATAATAACAACAACAAT
Organism: Hymenopus coronatus; assembly: GCA_030762935.1. Taxonomy (NCBI): domain Eukaryota; kingdom Metazoa; phylum Arthropoda; class Insecta; order Mantodea; family Hymenopodidae; genus Hymenopus; species Hymenopus coronatus. The sequence goes on from CM060900.1 coordinate 295,618,545, forward strand.
TACAATAATAATAATAATAATAATACTACTACTACTACTACTAATAATAATAATAATAATAATAACAATAATACTAATAATAATAATAATAATAATAATAATAATAATAATAATAATAATAATTATTATTATAATAATAATAATAATAATAATAATAATAATAATAATAATAATAATAATAATAATAATAATAATAATAATAATAATAATAATAATAAAAAATTTCCGAATTCATTTGCAATTTCTATGCAGATGCAGTGAGCATCAATTACTTGTATTGTATTTACAACTTGTAAATTCCGATTCATTATTATTATGGCTGTCATAGGACTTGTTCCATTACTAATGACCCTGGCCACTGCTGTAAAGGGAGTTAACGCAATACGGTTCCTGAATACACAATATATCTAAATTAAATCGCTAATAACTACTTTTAGTTCAGACATAACTAATCTGCTACTTTGGGCGTTTATTGGTGCAATTTTTCGGGCTTTGAAGATAAATTCTCTGCAGTTTTCCACTTTGTCTTCTAAGTAAAAAGTATTCTGCATTAGCGAGATAATGATTCTTAACGCAATCGAGAATCCTTTGTTGTTACTTACCTGGTAAGTTTATGAACTATAAGAATTTTAATACCCTGACAAGGAATTGGAGCCAGGAGCCAGGAGCAGGAACTAGTCGCCCGAGTGTACTCGGGCGGGGGCAAATCACCACGGTACCTATCCGCTTTTCTCGCGGATTTACCCGTGTGATATAAAAGATGTAGTCTTATGCAAGCGTTTTTGTCTGTGTCATAGTAATTGGGCTGGGTGTTTCCCTCTGTGCAGCCGGCGCGGGCTGACTTGCCTATCTGAGTGGCCACCCACCCAGAGAGGGACCAGGCCCGATGCTGCTTACCTTGGCCAGCCGCTTGCGGGCTGTCAAGGAAAGCAGTGCCGGCTAGCGGGGTGACCTGAAGGGATATAGGTACGGGGTGGGGGAAGCCAGTGTTGCAGATCTGGTCGGAGTACAACTGGATGGTCACCCGTCCGAGTCGTGACCATGCCCGATGCTGCTTAACTTGGCGGGTAGAACAATAAAGGGAGAGGCGGCCGGAAAACTACCATCCCAAGGCGTCCTTGGGAAGGCGGTAGCTTACGCGTCTCCTAGGCAGCGTTCACCTGGGGTGGGGAGCAAGTTTAGTGTATATTGTGCGAGCTCTTTCTCGCACAACGTCCACTATGTAAGGGATTCCGGAGTGGGAATGGAGAATGTGGGACGGGATCTGCGGTCTGTGCCGTATATCATCCTCAATGCCCTGTTCTGCACGGCCTGCAGCCTGCGGATGGTGGAACGAGCCACCGAACCCCAGACCTCACAGCCGTACAGCATCAGGGGTGGGATGACTGCGCGGTACAGCCATAGTTTTAGGTATGTAGGCATGGTGGAGCGGAAGATGGGAAACAACTGCCGCAGGGCAGCGTGTCCCAAACCGACCTTCTCCCTGACATGTGGAGTGAAAGTAAGGCCGCGGTCGAGGAGGACTCCAAGGTATTTGGCGGTGCGGACCCAGGGGATCCGCCGCCGCCGCAACCTCAGCGACCTATCCGGTCGCCAGCCACGGACTTTAGCCAGCAGTAGAGCTGAGCTCTTCTGCGGGCTGATGGCCATCCGCCACTGTTCACTCCATCTGCCTATGGCCTGGAGCTGTCTCTGTAGCGGGGGGAAGCAATATCGGGCGTTCTTGTTACGCGCCATTATGAGGACATCGTCGGCATACTGGCACGAAACTGTATTGGGTTCTGTGGGGAAGTCGGACATGTAGGCAGCAAAGAGTAACGGCGACAGCACGCTGCCTTCCGGCACTCCCGCCGCTATGGGTCTGACTGTGGAATGCCTCCCCTCCGCCCTCACCCTGAAAGTGCGGTCCCGAAGGAAGCTACTAAGCAGGTGAAGGTAGGAGGGAGGGATTTCTGCGTTCTTGAGCTTTACGGAATTGGCCTACATGTGCTTCAGCAGCGGTTTATTTGTTTCTTTTTTATCGGTTGTGTTTAAGGTTTTTACTACCATGCGAAAATGTTTAGGTGGGTAGAAATTTGCTTTTAAGGAATAGTGTTTATTTTTTAAATGTGCTTATACTTTTTTATTTAGAAATATTCGGTGTGGTGGAATTTTGGACTGGAATTTTAGGACAATTTTTCCCATCATGCCGTACTAATGCACAACAATTTGGCCACTGCTGGGTATAATCGATAGCAATTTTGCCCTAGCGTTTAACAAAATGCATATAAGTTTTCTCCAGGTTCAAATTATCCTTTCTTCTTTTAAAAACCTGTTCTAATGACTTGCTAATTCTGTCGGAATAGTTATATTGTGTATTCTTAAATGCATTCGATCAATTGCGTCGGGTGCAGGAAATATAAAGGATTCTCTATTTTGATGTAATTTCCTAACAGCCTGTCGTAATGCTGCTATTGATATTTGTCTTTCATCCAAACAACTCATTTGCATATTAATTTCCAGATGTGAGTATATTTTGCTGGCATCAGGCTCGGCCGATGCCCCGAGCTCAAGTGAATGTTCTTCCGGCTGTCGGCGCGTATCATGTGGTTTTGTTGCAAAATGGCTATTGTTTTCTGTTTTATTTCCATTAACGTAAGTTCCCACACTATCTCCGTTTATCAAATGTTCTTCCCTTTCTGTTCTGTTTTCGTTATTTGTATCATAATGCACGTTATTCCCTTCCTCATTTCCTACTGAGATCCTTTAATTTTCCAGATTAATTGGAGAAAACATCTTCATTGATTTTGATGTATATTTAAAATGTTGTGTTGAGTATTTTCTTATTCTTCTTCCTCTTCTTCTCTTGAATCATATGTCAGCTTAGCTTCATAATAAACAGTTATTTTTATTATTATTATTATTATTATTATTATTATTATTATTATTATTATTATTATTATTATTATTATTATTATTAATATTATTTGTGACAATTTTTTCATCAAGTTTTGTTTCATTTATTTAGGACGAACAGCTTTTTCAAAATGAATATCTTGTCTATTAACTTTTAAAACCAATAAGTATGTAATCCCTTAATCTTTTGAACTGTAGTAAGCGAATTTTCAGTGTTAACTATGGTAGTGTTGTTTTTTTTATTTTTACTTTCTCTACAAGTACTATGTACATATTGTATAGAGAAGGTATTGCATTCCACCCAAAAATTCGACACCGAGATTTCACCGGAAATATAGGTTATGGGTGCCCCTGAATGCAAAAAAGCATTTTCAGAAAAAGATCCGTTTGAGTGCGTGTGTGTGTGTTTGTATGTCTGTATGTCTGCGGGTCTGTGGACAGCATTGCTCAAAAACGTAAAGATCGTTAAATACGATACTTGATATTTAAATTTGGTATCTTCCAAGGATGCGACACGAAGATTTTCAAGAAAATCCCACTCCCCTCAACTACCATTTACATGGGAAAAATTTGATTTTTTTTTTTTTTTATTTTCTCAAAAATGGCTCAAACGATTTTGATTATAATCTCTTATATTAACGCTATTTACATGACAAGTCAAATGTACATCTTGAATTTTCTGGGAAAATCTCTGAAGACATGCTTAGCCTGGGTGAATTTTACGAAATTTTGCATAACTGGTAAACTGTAAGAGATAGACAAAACGTTTTTGCAGAAAAATGTGGATCACGATAAAACACACAATTTATGTCATATACATTATTTTCATGAAGTTGGCCGTTTTAGAGATATTCCTGGTTATTTGTTTCAGCTTTAAAAAACTTAACTTTTCCCATTCAGGATTTTGTCAACTCCTGTCCATACAAACAAACGAACTTCAGTCACATAGCAACCAACGTTTACTATCACTTTAACCTATGGTGCTCCCTTATTTCGCTTCTACTTACAAGGAAGCAAGTAATAAGTCTATGTTTGCTAATTTTTTCAATTATCATGAAGCAAATAAAAGTATAAGCTTTTAACAATAAATTGTTGCAGAGATGTAGAGAAAGTCATGTGGACGGAACACATTAGATTTTTTCCCAAAGTTTTCCCACAATATGAATGAATTAATCATAATTTGTTTTAGATATTACACGGTCCCAAAGTAATTTGTATGTCGGACAGTTTGTTTCCCTCTACATACTTTTCTTCTAATTACGTATGTAGATATTTGATATTTTTTTAACAATTTATCCGATCGTTATCTACTTGTCCACAATTTCCACAAACTTGCTGCCTTGTACAAAACTTTGCTAAGTAGTCAAAATCTTGGCACTTCGCCGCGCATTTTGCTACTGAGGTGAAATCTTTGGCGTTTACTGATTGAAAGCCTAAGTAAAGCCTGTTTTGTTTAGCAAAATTCTTCTTATTTTAGGGGACACTTCCACAAATTGGTGAATAGTTGCCCTATTGCTTGGCCCTGTATTAAATATGAACTCAAAATCTGCTTCAAATTCCTTCCTATCTATCTGTTCCTCAAAATTTTGTTTATATAAATCCGCCTTTAAATCCTCAACTTTACTGCCTGCTAGGACGTCGTATACAATCATAGAAGAGTTTTGCTTTTATAGTTTTTCAATTTTGATATCCTGGTCTTTGAGATTATTACTAGCCAAAGCTTTATTTGCATCTTCTTCAGATCCTGCCTCTGCATTTCCCCCCTGCATTCCTCATATATTTTATTCTATTTTTTCTGCCCGTTTTAGCTTCGTTGTAGTTATCTTTTGTACTTCATTCGCATCCTGGTTCTTCGTTAAAGAAATAAAGACTGGGTGGTTTTTTTCCCCTAATTTATTTTCTTCTGTTATTGGTTGATTTGGTACTTATAACTGGCTTCGCAATTAGGTGTGCAAATCACATCATGGGTGTTTATATTTTACTTTTTTTCATAATGCTTACTTGCTGCTGTAAGCCTTTCATTTTCCACCTTAATTTATCGATATATTTTTACAGAGCTAACATACATCCGTACATTTTTTCCTTATTATCTACCGAAATCTTGATTTTCATCCGACACCATAACATCATATACATCCTTTTCTGGGCTATATATTTTGCTCATATTTTCGTTGTGCCCTTCTCTTTCCGCCATTAGGAACCGAATAAAATACTTTTTCGGTTTATCCGCGGATACCTCTCCTTTACTTTTTATAAAAAGCCATAACGAGGGAACCCCCGCCCTGAAAAAAGTATACAAAGCAATATTAATAAAATAGTATAAACTCAAAGCAATAACACATGAGGAAAGTGAGTTATTGTCTAGCATTTCCCATAATTGTAGCCATTCAAATTAATGGCTTACTTAACAATAACTCCAGATTATTCCTTAGGTTGCACCAGTTTTTTAGGGAGAAGATCACAGTAAAATAATGGTCTGCTACTCTATAATATGAAGGAATACACAAGTGATTCAGAAAATGACATATACAATTGACTGCCCAGGTGGGAGCAGGTCAAGATCAACAGCAAAAGTGCCGAAAAAAGCCAGTATGAATAACAATATATATTATTTTATACATATAGTTAGTACTTCATTATGATACTTTAACGCAGCATTTCTTAAAAAATTTGGTTTTTGAATTTAATGAGTTTTGAAAAATGCTTGTCAGTTATATTGTTACAATAAGATCTGTTATTTAAATATATTATTTCATTATATTCATTTAAGAATAATTAAAACTTAATTCATCACATTTAATTTACTTGGATAGCAATATTTCTTGAATTAAGGATGGAACAGTACTGTTAACAGTAAATTTTTGAACCATTTTAGAGTTATAACAATTCTCTACTCATCAAAAGCTGTCAGAATTACTGGAGGTTTTCTATAATCTTTTGACTTTGATTAAGGTATGTGACAGTGTGACTACACCTAAATTGTAAATGTTTCTTCAAAACTTAAATTAAGATATTTGACTAAGAGAAATAAAAAATGAGTATCCGTTGAATTCTCAAAAATAAATTTATATGCCAGACCAGTCTTTATAATGGAGAATGTCCTGCAAAATAAGGACATCTGGTAACCCTAGGAATAAGTGTCCATGGATTCCTGCAGTTTTTACATTATGTCTATTTTTTGATTGGACTGTGGTCTAATGGTTAAATTGCTTGCCTTTCCCAAAGGCATTTAATCTCAGTGGTTCGCATATGGGATTTATGGTGCACAAAGCAATGCTAAGGTGGTTTCCCGTACCATTTATTCCACCAGGTATTCCATAAGTTCCTTCCCTTTCATTATTGTATATTATCTTCTCACTCACTCTCATAGTAGGAATCAGGCTAATTGCATATCCTTGCTACTTTCTCTGTTCCAGTATCTGTCTGGTCCTCAAAGTTATCTGGCCTCAAGCACTGGTTTGTAAGTCTTCCATATGAGAAGAATAAATAGCATAAGAAGAAGAAGAGTACATGTATTACATCAGTAAAAGTTTGGCTCTAGCTGGAGAAATAAAACTATATTTGAATAATTGAAAAATATCTGAAGATTTTATAACTATCATAATGTATCCAAAGCTATGCTTGTGGATTTCTAATAACATTAAGCCTTTGGGATAAGAACGCAAAGAACAAATATATTTTATGTAGCTAACCCACCTCAAATGCATTGGTTAAATGTTACAAAGGAAGGAATAATCAGGAAATAAATAAAGAAACTGCTTGCTGTGCAAGGAAAAGCATTAACATAACTTAAAAAGGTGGAACACTCTGAATAGAACCTTATTAAGCAGAAAAATGTTAACACATGTTGTATCTAATGGGATGAATATTTGAAAGCTCAGTTTTTAAGTATGGGAGAATTTTAAAGGCTCAAAGAGAAAAATAAACAGTTTAAACCAAGATTTTCTGCCCAAATAGGTTCAGATATATTAACAACTGTAATATCGGTAGTACTGACTGGAAGCATGATCTCATGAGGAAGGTTATAAAAACTGGAGACTAAATTAGCTTATGTACTTGGCATTTTGCTTCAAAATGATGTATATTAAACAATTGGTTTATTTTGTTTGTGGCAACTCTCATGTTGGGAAGAAATTTCCCTTTCCTGAACTTCCAAGTAATGGAGCATGTGTCGTTGTGATGCAGTAACTATTGCGTGGGTGCCTAGTCCAGATTCTGACACTAAAAAGTACTGTGCGTACCTTCATGAAAATTCACCCATGTCTGAGAGTTCACCTCGTTATCCTGACCAGTGTGGTTTACATCTCCACCTGGCAACCAAATCACACTCTGGAATGTCTCACTGCCAAAAAGTTTATCCTGTTGATCATATGTTAATATCTATTACAAGATATCTAAGTTTATGCAATTACTATAACATGAAAATTGTTTTTGAGCAATATACATTTTTTGGCATTCCTAATTTAGGTCCATTGCTACTGATTTGGTGTTTATGGGGACACTGCACAGAACAAATGTGATTTTAAATATAAAAATTGGTTTTATAATTTTGCATTAAAAACATTTTTACCTTCCTATGTATAAAATCATAAATTACTATCTCACATTTTTAAACGGCATAAGCGATCACTGAAACATCAGCATGTTACCTTTAAATACCTTCCTAATTCTTGATACCATAATTTATAAATATTGGTGTGCAGTCCCACCATGGTTAGTTTTCAAATACTGCATAAAAGAATAGTTGCCTATTCTCCTACTATTGTAAACGTTCACCTGAGACAGTGCAGGGCAGGAGTTGCTGGGGCACACCGTCAAGAGATGTGGGTGGTTTATTACATACCCTAGCAGTTTACCTTACTCAACAGTGTTCTATTGTATTCATCCCTTTTGAAATTGATTTGAACAATGGTTCCTCCATGAAATGCTGTTCAGTATATCATACAAGTCACAAAAAAAATATTTTGTTAAGCATTGTGTGCACAATGCATGTAAGACCGCAGAATACATCCTCTTTGAAAGGTTAAGTTGGTTTAAAGCAGTGGTATGTATTAAATGGAAGCAAACAAAGAACTGTTTCAATAACAGCAACTCCACTAAGTATGAGAATGGCGCCAAGAGCTTTTGTCAATAGGCTAGTACACTAACATGGCCGAATGTCATGATGTGTCGTTGTGAAGATAGACATTATTTAGTTTTAATAATAATAATAATAATAATAATAATAATAATAATAATAATAATAATAAAACGATGACAATAACAATGATGATGATGATGATGATGATGAATGTGACGAAGATGATGCAGTGAAACATGTGTTCTCATGAATATTTTTGTTACAGCTCCTTAATGTAGCTCTACAGTTGGTTTATTCTCTAATGTTAAATAACACCAACGTATACACAATTACAAAACTAGCTATCAGTGGGTACCCATAAATGAAATAAAAACCTTTTAGTTAATTCCAGATTTAAAAAGTGACTTTTTTCTCTCAAAAATAGAAGCTCTATAATTGAATTGGAAAACATGTTCTATGTGTGAGGTTACTATAACGTTCTTCCAACTCGGTATAAAAAAAGAAACGAGTAAACGTTGGATGTGCAGGCATGCAGTTAAGCCCGTAGCCATATTTTTTTAACAAGCTACATTCCTGATATTGATAATAATTTTTATGGTGTTTAACGCCCACTTTTACTACCATGGCACCGCAGGCGATGACAATGATAATACATGGAATGAAAATGGAGCACCGGTGGAATGAAATGGCGGGGACACCGGACAACCCGGAGAAAATCCGCCCCAGCAGCGCTTTGACCACCACAAATACCACTTGCGGTAAAAGAGGGCGTAAAGCACTACCAAAGAAAACCAGCCAGGTACCAATAAAGCACAAATAAACAAAAGCCAGAGTTAAATACAAAGCCTAATATGAATAAAACTGCTCAAGGTAGAAACCATAGCGGAATCTAAAAAACTGCAGAAGATAAAGGATCCAAAAAGTAGATATAAAAACAAATCTTCATTGCTAAAGGTCTCATATTGTTAAAAATTTGAAAAACTTACCTTCCGTTCCATGATTGTGTTAGGACAAATAAAAATCAATATAAAACAAAATTCGTATTGTAAAAGACACAGAAGGTAAACCTTTTAAAAGCCCATTCACGGCTCCGATATCATCCGCCAGGACCTCAAAACTGGCCGGCAGATGCAGGGTGGCTCGTATATATGCCAGACGAGAACACCCCAGTTGTACGATATAACGACTAACAATTTTTGTTAACAGAAGGGACAGATAGGAACAGGTTACGTCTTAACCAGGTAGCTGTGTGTTCAAAATACAGTGGTCAATACGCAAGTGAGCCAAAATCTCCTCCTTAGTACGAGATCCACGACAGGAGGTACCGAGTTTACAGGCAGGTCCCTCACTTCTCTAAGCTTGTTGCCGCAGAAAGCTTGCCACTCTTCATGTCAGCACGAAAGCATCGCTCTCCGAATAACGAGCCTAGGTCCTCAGATGTTACATGAAGAATACTGGGTTGTACGATTGAAATCTTAGCTGCCAAAGATTCCATGCAACCTCCACTTTTACGCCTTAAGCTTGTAAAAGGAGAAGGAAGTTCTGAATTCGCTGTGTGACAGCATGCAAGCTATACAGCTCCCGAATGCTCTAAGGTCATTAGGGAAATCACTCACAATAAGGTAGTCACCCAAATGACGACGCTGAGTATAGAGAATGGTGCGGTATATGGAATAAAGTTCTGTATCATAATTGGATATGCTGGTGTGCAAACCAAAGTATATGGTTCGGTTGCAATAACAAAGACACATCCAACATCGGTGCACTTACTTCTATCGGTGTATATACAAGTGCGGCCAAGGTAACGTGAAAAAATTCAGAATAAAAAGTACGGATATTAGACACAGGCACCGTAGAGCAGTTATATGCCATCATCCCGAGACCTAAGTGGGATGTAGCATTTAGCTAAGGTGGGTACAACCTCTCCCCTTGGGAAACATTCTAGGCATGGATGCCGGACATTCACGTGAAAAGAACAGAAAAGTTTAAGGTAGCTGGGAAACTAGGTCTTCTAAATCAGGGAACGAGACGTCAACAGATGGAGGCACATGTGTACTAAAACTGGTGATTGTGGTGGATGGCATAATGATCCTTACTGCGACTGACTGGATATCAGATTTTATGGATTCGGATGCAACGAATATAATATCATCTCTGATGAGCATCATAGTGCTCTCATATGCAGGAACACCCTCTTAAGGTGACAAATCACTCCGTAATGAAGAGGACAGTCTGATAATAACGTTGTCTTGTGAACGGAGCTATATCTCTGGTAAGCGTACGACCAGAGGATCATTCTGGATGAGCAACACATCAAGCTGGTGCAGAATACGTTATAGGTTTGCTGGGCATTTTGCAAGAAATCGATGATATGGGTGATATTTTTGCTGGCATTGACTTCACTTCTGCCGTTTTGGCAGATGGCAATGCACGCGACGAAGGCTTTGACAATAGTCTGGCCACAGAATTTTTCCTGCAAAGGAGGCCCCGTTTATGTCCTTGGCCTGAATGACGATTTAACGACCCCGTGCTGGTTTAGCTGCAACTGAGCTATAGGTATCGGACTTCGAGACGGAGGGTTGGCAGATGTGCAGATGATTCCGGCCTTCGGAGAAATACACCTCCCTCCCACCCGCATCTCCTGGAACTTCTCTGCCAAAGCAGAGAATACTCGAGAACAACATGGATGTTTACCGCCGTAGTTAATTCAAGATGGAGTGAATATACAAGCTCCACTCCACTGTGCATAAAGTCTTCACAGTTTACACAGATAGACATAACAGTGCAAAACTGTTTGTGTGCCCGAAGCGCTGACACTTGGATTTTCCAGGTGTGTTCCTAATATAGGGTGTAACCTTGATGGCTTCATATCACGCTTTTACTCTTTGGGGGAGATCTACCATATTAATAGTAAGAAACATGGCACGGGTGTACACGAATTCTCCATTTACTTATCGGTGGAACCTATACACAGATTCTTTTGAATCCTCTCAGTAGAGAAACCTTCCAATGGGCGTGATGACAAAGGCGCGAACTTCAAGGTACTGTGTATTTATACTTAAACGGGTTACAGCCTACCAAATTAGGCCTCAATGTTTTTACTGCCTGGGATGCTGAAACTACTTAAACCAGAAGCGCACCATTCCGAATTCTAATACATGATTTGAGTGCATAAGAGATTTTATCCAAACTGCTTTGAATAGCAAAAGAAAAAATCACATGTAAATTTTCTGAATTCCTCTATTCTAGAAATCACTAAGGAATGAGGAAAGCTAGACTCGACTACTCTTTTTCCAAATTCACTAATTTTGGTTTTTAAGTTTTTCTATAAATCTCAGAATAAAATTCATTCCACAGCTCTCCCAACACACCACAGAGCCCAATGAGGGGTAACTGGGCTACACAGGGGATATAGCGCGCTAGCCGTTCCATTCATCATATAGATCAGTACAATACTTAGTCCTGGCCGGGTGCACGGTTGTTGAATAGTCCATAGCCTCTTGTTTAAGTGAAGAAGAAACAAAAGCGGTGTACTAGGTTAGGCACACTACCCGGTGACACAAAACCAGAAGATCCGGGCTGATACGCAACACTCAACCAACCAGGATATCCCTTTCCAACGACATAGGATTCCAGACACGGTCTACACGTGGGTGGGAGTTTCTATAGCAACGGTTCCCAACCGGTGTGCCCCGGCACCCTAGGGTGCCGTGTGATTGGCTAAAACACACTCTAATAACACATGCCGCACCAACAATGCGGCTGTACAGAACGGATAGATGGAGACAGGTTCCCTCCTAAGCTAAGAGCTGGGTATGGAGATACAGTGGCGAATACCCAAGCCAGCCAATATCATCTCCTTGCAAAGAGATATACGGGAACAGATTACATAGTTCCGAGGAAGGTCCTTCACTACTCTAAGCTTGTTTATGTGGAGAGCTGACCACTCAGCATGCCAGCGCGAAAGCACCACTCTCTACATAAAAACTTTAAGTCTTCAGATTTACACAGGGACTTACAGCACTTGATTCTATGTATACTGTCGCAGCTGCCAAATACATTAGTTCATTTTCCGGCAAGCCACCGTGAACAGGAATCCATGCACGCTCCAAAATTAATGCTGGAAGCATGTAAAATATGGAGGGCATCCAGAATGCGCTCTACGTTAGGACGGTAGCTGTACAGCTTACAAATGTTCGGAAGTGCATTAAGGGAATTATACATAATAAGGGAATCACCCTAATAGCAGCAGTGAACATACAGAATGGCTCAATATATGCTATAGAACTCTTCAGTATAAACGGATGTGCTGCGATGATACCAAATGTGTATGGTGTGTTTCCATAAACAAAGGCACATCTAAGTCCGTCGGCGCAAGGTACTCACATCGGTGTACATAAAATGCGGCAATTGCAATGTGAATATGATAAATATTCCAAAAAGTAAGCTCTTGGAAACGATAACCTGCAGGCTTTGGATAAGTGAAAGCCTTCTATAATGTTCATCCAGTATGCTATAGAACAATTGGATAAAATTTGGATACGCAAGCATGCACTTAAACCCATAGCTATACTTAGCTAGCAGGACATCTCGGCGACATTGCCGAGGAGGTTCTGCCGATTCGGCGTAGAGTCTCAAAACTAGGCTGGTGGAAAAAGCTCGAACACTTGATTATGGATGGCGTCTAATCTCCTCTACACAGATAGTCCTACTGAAGAGTAAACAATGCACCCATAGCCTAAATTGGATCGGACTAGCGCACGACAGACACGCAGCAACACTGTCCGATCAGCTCCCCAAGAATTAAACTTATAAAGCTTACTATCCATAAAATATTCAGAGAAAGGTCCATTGCTCTTTCAGCTGTTCTAATCATATGCGAGGACCAGCAAAGTTTCCATTCGAACATCAACCCAAGGAATCTTGCCTCATCTGCAAATGCAAGTAAATCTGGACGGAGTTGAACAGAACATGGCAATCGCTTCCTACGATGCCCGAAGTAAATGCAGTGAGACTTCTCAGTTTGGTAGAAACGGAAGCCGTTTTAGGACTCCAATCAGTAATGCTTTCTAAACTCTACTGTGGACGGCTTTCCAAAAGCGGCGCTCGCTGAAAAGCTCAAACGATGGCCAAGCCGTATGCAAATAAGCAGGAGAAGACACCAGGGGGGAATACATTTCGATATCGAATTAATTGTTATAGGAAAGAGCGTCACTCCTCGTACTGATCCCTGAGAGACTCCACGGCGATGAGTAAAAAGATTCAGAACAACCGAGCCGACCCTTACTCGGAAAACACGGTCCCTCGTGAACTCCTGAATGAACAACAGTAAGCTTCCATATGTGTTCCGATTGTGAAGGGAACGTGATATCCCTGCTCGCAAACAGGTATCATGAGCCTTCTCGAGGTGAGAAAGCATCCCAACTTTTAGACAGTTCTTAAGAAAGCCGTTCACGATCTAGGTCGATAGCTACACAAAGTGGTTAGCTGCTGACCTACTTCTTCAAAAACTGCACTGGATGTTGGTCAGTAGATTGTGGGATTATAACTACCATACCAACCGCCATTTCTCATGCGTTATAACAACTTGCAAGCACAATTGGTGAGGGAAATGGGATGGTGGCTGGACAGAAGATGATTGTCCTTTCCAGGTTTCAAAATAGGTATGCTGGTGTCTTACCACCACTTTCCCGAAAAGAACCTCCAACCCAAATACGATTATAGACCTCGAGCAGGAAAGCCTTAGCTTCAGGAGACAGATGTTGCATTGTTTGGTCTTGGATAACATCTGGACGTGGTACATAGTTTCGCGAAAATTAAATTGCATTGTCTAACTCCGCCATTGTGGAAAGGTGATTGAAATTATCAAGGTTTCCATAACGAAAGGAGAGTCCCCGAAGTTCCACCTGAACCTTAACTAGAAGAAACTTAGGCGAATAATTGTCTGATCTAGACAATCAAGCAAAAGCGCAGCCTAATGTGGTAACAACGTCAAAACTAAAACAGCACCGGCAGCTGTTTTGAGGCCGGCGGTTGACATATGCTTCGATTTTATGCCACACGTATGTCGAGTAAATGAAGCTAAAAACTTATTTGATGGTGTGTTTTTTGTTACCCTTAATAACTTGTCAAGATTTGGCACGCATCTTCCTGTATTATGTTAGGTTATCCAGTATACAGAGGTGTTGGAAAACCCTGAGAGCACACCTGCGAACATTAGTAGCATTCCGGCATTCATCGGTCCCCAAAGGCACCGAAAATCAACGAGGCTCCGATCCACACCGGAAGAGAAAGCTTAGCAGCTGAGAAAATTTTATGTATCAGCTGGTCGACTAAATAGTCCACAGAATGTTGCTCATTGAGGATAAAAAACGCCAAGCGGGAGTAAGGTTCCCAATTGGTTTGATCTACAAACGTGCATCTAGGTAAACATGTGGAACATACATAATGTATTAAAAGATTAATAAGACGGAAGATGGTCACTAGTGGTGATATTTCGTTCTAAGGAAACTGCTAACTGAGGTGGGCAAATCGCTGCTTCAAGACGTCAAAAAACTTTAATAGGCGTCAAAAACAAATGTAGCCTTCCAGTGTTCAGGAGAGCGAAATTATTATTGACCATTAAATCTGTTATTGACTTACTTCTCACAAAGGACCGAGGTGAGCCCCAAATTAGTGGTGCTCATTCACGTAGGCTACGAACAGAAAAGGTGCTTGTAATTGTGAAACTAAATCTTGTAAAAACATAAAATTAGATAAAATAAAATCTGTATATTAAACCCTGATAACTAGTTGCCTAAAGCACGATAAAATATCCCAGACCTTGTACATTTATTACTACGAATACCAATTACAAATTTAATCATACTACTTAATTTTACAGATATAAACTTACCTAACTTAGCCTAACATTTTATAAGTACCAATTAAAATTATAATTATTATGAATTAAAATGTGTGTTAATAGTTTAATATAATTTTTAATTAAATTATTATTAATATTATTATAATTGTGTATATATTATATATATATATTAATAATGTTTTATTTCATTTTAGTGTATTGTTTTATTATTGTAACTATTTATTACAATTTGTTGTATTTATTTATTTTATACATATAATATATATTATATACCATATATTATTTAATAGTACTTTATTAACTAGCTGAGTTATATTACTCTTATTATTATTATTATTATTATTATTATTATTATTATTATTATTATTATTATTCTTATTATTATTATTATTATTATTATTATTATTATTACTATTGTAATTATTATACTGTTACTTAAAAATGTTAAATGTAAAATTACTATTTTGTTTGTTATAAGATTTAAACTAAAAAAAAAAAAAAAGATTACATCAAAAATATCACAGTACCTAACTACGAGTATAATTTTTTTTAACATTTATATTTATATTTATTTAAAATTATCTAAACCTTAATATTATAATTACCTCCAATGATATCATAATCCCACAATTTTAAAATTAAATAATTACATTATTTAAAATTTTCAAATCCCTCTAAATTCAATGTATATTTATGTTCACTTTAAATCTACATTAAATCCAAAATTATAATTTAAAATTTGTAGTTTATTTAAATCCTTTTCAAATATTTAAATTTAATTCAAGTTTAGGGAGTAATTAAATATTTAAAATTAAATATAATAATTTTAAAATACTGGTATCCAGTTATGTATTATAAGTTAATTTTAAACTACACTACCCTACCTAAAGCCGCCGGTAACCGGCAGCATATGTATTGGTAAGCATTACTAGTTTTAATTCCTGTCTTTTAATTATCTGCATTCAATATTCATCATAATTCTGTAAAAATCACTTATCTTATTCTTCTATAACTGTAACTTTTAATTTCACTACACTCCTACACAAAATTATGTGTCGTTGTTTAGTAGTTAATTTTATTTCTGTACTTTTCTACACTATTTTTCTCATATCATACTCAGCTTCATCTTCTCATTTCACCCCAGAAACCAATTTGCTCACTTCTTCCTGGGAACCCCATCTTCTGCCTTCTTCCCAAAAACGCCATCTTCCTCTGACCTACCTCTTATAGCACATATAATCTTCTTCTGCTTCTTCGCCGCTTTCCCCAAATTTCCATTTACCTGCTCTCTGTTTCTTATTCTTTTTCTTCTTCTCCTCCGCTAATTATATGCAATAATAGGTACGCTTGTTATTATTAATTATTATTCTCATTCCAATATCGTTTCCTCTTGTGTATCGCAGGAAGCTTCATGCTATCCAATTCCCCTCTCTCAGCTAATAATTAACTATACCCTTCAAGGGTATTTATTACATCTAAATCGGCTACCTGTAACATATTTCTGGGTCTCAACTTTATTTGATGTGTTCTCTCTAGATTCAGTTGAACATTTCTCTGATCTATTGGTATGATCATTTCCTCCCAGCCCTATTACTTACTTTATGTGCTAATAGTTTCAAATGGGTGTATAAATCTTTATTTCGTAAAATTTCGTTTATATAACAACCTCTAAGTGCTTCTCTCTCTCTCTCTCTTCCCGTAACTCTAGTAAACTTTTACTACATTCAAACAAAACATGTTCCGCAGTTCCCGAAACATTAAAAATTTCACAATTTTCATTTAGTATTTTATTTATTTTCTTCCAGGAAGTATAACATGGGCCATGGCCTGATAAATAATGAATTAGGCCTTTTGAGGCATTTATATGCTTTATTTTTATCCGTTCTTTAATGCTGTTATAAAATGAAAACGTTCTTCTGCCTGTTTCAGTCTCTTCCCATTCCTTTTGTTATTCTTGTATTAATCTGTTCTTAATATCTAATTCAGTTTGACAGTTGTATCCAATACTTTGTTGTTCTTTAATATTATTTTGCTTCTTTAACCAGTAACAAGCTCCTCTCATAAGAAGCATTAAATCAATTGGCTAAATGCCTGTTATAATTAACAGAGCTAAGGTTGTTGTGGTGGACGTCGCACCTGTAAAGCGTAATAGAAATTTTTTTTTTGAGATCTTCTATGTAATAATTTATTTGAACTTTTATTGGCTTTGTCCGCCCATACACAAGCTCCATAATTTGTAATGGATGCGCAAATAATAGTATGATAGCAGCTGATGGTCGATAGTAGTATTTGAAATTTGGACTGAACAATTCTAGATCATTTCATTAAAATGATTTCAGCCCTATATCTTACAAAATTCACAGTTCTTAAAATTCCTTTTTTTCGTCTAATTTTATTCCTAAATACCTCATAACCGGATATCTTTTTATACTATTGCCTAAAATTCTTATTATTGGATTTCTCTTTAGGTTACCCTTCAATAACAAAATTGGAGATTTTTGTGGAGAAATCTTCATTTTCGCTTCTATGCATCATTGGTTTAAAGTTTCCATCAAATTGTTTCCTTTGATTTGCAGTTTGTTTCAGGAGTTTCCTTCTATAAACTGTCGTATTACTGCAGTTGTGGTTTACTTTTTCTTATAATGCTTCTAGCACAATGTCTCAAAACATCGACCCTAGGACTGAACCTTGAGGACATCCTTTTGATATCATTTTTTTGGTAATTTTATCTATACGAAACAGATAAACTTTTCTATTTTTACAGTAATCAAGTAGTATATTACAAGGTGTGTTTAGATATCTACATTCTCTTAACCTGTTGAAGAAAGAGGGCCACCAGAGATTATCAAATGCTTCAGAGATATCAATGGAAATTGCCATTACAGATTTAAATAGTGAATTCTTTACAGATTCTAATACAGCATTAAATGCATCTTCTGTCGACCGTCCTTTTCTAAAGCCATATTGTTTTGCATTGGTGCCAATTAGGAGCCTATATTCTGTGATTCGTTTGTTCAGTAAGCTTTCAAGCACGTTACCCAAGGTATTTAATAGACAAATAGGTCTGTATGACTTAGGATTACTTTGGTCCTTGTCCTGACTCTTTTGAAAATAATAAGTTTGGCTTCTTTCCACTGGTCGGGAAAGACGCAGTCATTGTATAATGTACATAAAATGGGTTTAAGCTATTTTGCAGTGTTGTTAAGGTATCATTTTTAATCCCGTCCAGGCCAACAGCATTTTTAGCTTTTAGATTTTGAATTATTAGTTTAATTTCTGATTGATGAAATGGATAAATTATGACTTTGTTGTTATAAGTCTGAGTTTATTTCCTAATTCTCTATTAAAGTTCTCGTTCTCTTCTTTATCGTTTGGTAACAGTCTGAATATAAGTAACGGATTCCTCCCAAATATTAGTCATATTGCCATCTTCCTTCCGTAGTGTATTCAACGTCTCTGGTTTTTTGGTTTGTTCCATTATAAAGGTGAGCCCCAAATATTTTTACTTAGTCCGAATTCAACAAAACTCTTCCATTATTTCTCCCTTGTGTTTTTAAGGTAATTTTAATGTTCTCTTTAGCTGTTCTGTAAATGTTTAAGTTACGCTCCCATTCATGCGACAGTAGTTTTCTGATAGATTCACCTTGTTTTTCGCATTTTTCTCCTTAATTTGGTTAACTCGTCGGTCCAAATATTATCCGTATATTTTTTTATATTTTCTTTTTGGTACTGAAGCATTCAGCGTCCATTTTATTTTATCTTATAATTTTTCCACTTCGTAATTTAAATGTTCTCCTTTATGGTCGAGTGCGTATATATCAATATCTTCTCCGATTACTTCCCAGTTTGTTTGTTTGTTTATAGTTAAATTGAATTTCCGGCTTTATCCTAGTTTGAAGGTTGTAGATTGGTACGTAATCAAAGTAAATTAGTCGATGGTTGCTCGTAGTCAAATCCTGACCAACCTTACAATTTCAATCTTGTTAAACGTTTTATAGCTTCCGAGAGTTAAATCAATGTTGGAGTTAGCCCCCGCACTATTTTCAAAGGTTGTTGGATTGTTGTAGGTGTTGGGTATAACTAGGTTCAGTTCTGCAATTTTCTCACCCAACTCTTCTCCTCTATCATCTTTGTATGTATTAAACCACTAATTAGATTTCGCATTGACGTCCATGGTGTAAATAATTTCTTTATCACTAAACTCTGTTTGTTTTTATTATTTTCTCTAAACACAAGTCTATGGGTTCACTGAATTGAATATAATGATTAGATAAAATAAACTCCCCATCCTCATGGTTAACGTGAACACAGTTGGTATGTGTATCGCTTAGTTGAGTTATATTAGTGCTTTGTAGGTGTGGATTACTGATTATAATGGCAGCCTTCGGTCCATGGCCAGAAATAATGGCCCTTGCCTTACCTGCTAAATGTATTAACTTATTTTGGTATGTATAGGGCTGTTGGATGCATAAAATAGCCAAGCTTAAATCTTCTAATATTTCCTTTAGCTCTAACATAACCAGCCTACTATTATGGGCATTAATTTGCGCTATTTTCATTATTTTCGACATTATCTTTAATTTCATAGTCAAATTGTCCTGGAGAGTTACGCCTAGTAACGTAGTTCTCGTCTCTTTCAAACACCGTTTCTAGGCGTCCATCAGAGCGTCTGGTTAGCACTTAGCCTTCAATAATGGGCTGTGGCCGTCTTCCTAGTCTTGAGTTATGTTTAGTTGTACTGTTCTTATTATTTATTGGTTTACAAGTGTCCTTGGATGTTCTTTTCTCCGTTCTTTTGTTCTTTGAATTTTGCAAAGTTTGAGCCTTGAGAAATTTAGGATGAGTGTATTTGATTTTTGATTTGGGTTGGGAATTTGCAGTGGAATTTAGTTTCGAGGACAGGTCTTGGTTGGTTTGGAAAAACAATTGATTAACTTTTCAACTTTTGAGAATATTGATGTTGTTGATTTCTTTGGTTCAATTTTAGGGTAAACACGTGAATCGTGCCTAATTACCGCGTAACAATTTGGCCAACTCTGAACGCTGTTAAAACAAGGCACCCTTAACAGAGCACAAAGTGATTATAAACTTCTTCCAAATCTAGTTTCTCATTTATTCTCGCATAATTTTTTTTCTAATAACACTGATAATTCATTGGGATCCTTTGTAATATTTAAAACTTTTAACCCCATTCGATCAATGTTTCAGTTTGCTATATGTGGTATTATAGAGTTTTCCGATCGAACATCAACCCAAGGAATCACGTCTCATCTGCAAATGGTAGTAAATAGGGATCATTTCAAAACTACGGCGGTGATCACCTTCTACCGCGCCGGAAATAAACGCACAGTGACATCTCGGTTGAGAAACGACAGCTATTTTAGAACTCCAATCTAAAAGATTGTCTAACTCTGTTGCAGGCGGAGGGGGCGTTCCACAAACAGCGCACGCTAAGAAGTACAAAAGAAAGTAGTATACGAATAAGCAGGACGATACAACATGGGTAACACAGATAAGGACAGATATATTTACTATAGCAAAACGTGACACTTAGTTCGATTCCTTTGGCACTCCGTTCACTTAAACAAATGGATTCGAAAAATCCGAGCCCACCCTTACTCGGAAAACACGGTATCTCATAAACTCCTGAACGAACAAGGGTAAGCGCACACGTATATTCCCGTTGTGTAGGGAACGTAGAACAACCAATTGTTGCTCGTCAACACATATCATTAGCCTTCTCTGGGTAAAAAAATATCCCAAGTGTTTTACAATTCTTGATAAAACCATTCATTATCTGCCTGCTTACAATGTTTCAAAATGTGTTTGATGGTTACCACTCGCCAGTTTTCGGAAAAATGGCGTCAATCCCAAGACGATTATAGACATCGAGTAGGAGAGCGTTACCTTCAGGAGAGAGATGTTGCAAAATATAAACGTGGATATCAATTGGACCTGGTCAGAGTTAAGCGAAAGTGAAACTTGATGGTGTACCTTAGCAATGGTGAAACGGCGTTTATCTTCAAGGTTTTCGGACGGAAAGAGAACCCTGGAGACTTCACCTGAGTCTCAATTAGAAGAAACTCAGGCCAATATTCCCCTGAGTTAGACACTTGAATGAAGGCACTGCCAAATATACTAGCCATGTCAAACGTATCGTCAACAGCTCCTGCATCTGCTTTTAGTCCGATGATTGACGTATAATTCAATTTTTCTATTTAGGCCTTAACTAATTCCATACGACAGAGGAAGGTGTATGTCGATTAAATGAAACTACAAACTTGCTCCATGATGTCCTTTTGCTATCCTTAATTAATTGTTCCAGATTTGACAAGCAGCTTTTTATATTGTATCACATTATCCAGTGCAGGGCTCTGATGTGAAGCTATTAGAGCACACCTGCGAGCACGAGTGATTTTGTGGCATTCACCTCTCCACCATGAAACCGGAAATCGACGGGGGTGAGCAGCCAACAGTGGAACAGACTGCGCAGCAGCTGAAAGAATGTCTCTGTGAGTTGTACGACTAAAAATTAAGAGAGTCGTGCTCATTGTGGTTAAGAACAGCCAACCAGGAGTAGAAGCTTCCTGTTGGTTTGATATAAGTGCAATCTAGGTAAACCTGTGGAACGTATCTTTATGTTGAGAGACTAATATGATATGGAAAGTAATCACTAGAATGTACATCGAAGATGGTATTCCACCGTAAGAAAATAGCTAACTGTGATGAACAAACAGCTATATCCAGTTGCGAAAAACTACTGAAGGCTTCGGAAATAAATGTAGCCTCTCCAGCGTTCAGGATATTTGTTTATGATTCTCCAAGAAATCACCAATCAGCTTACGCCTCGTACAAGTCAGATGTAAGCCTAAAAACGGGTGGTGGGAGTTCACGTCGCCTACAAAAACAAAAGGTGTTGGTAACTGGGAAATTACGTCTTCAGAATTAGAGAGCGAAAGCCCATCAGATGGAGGAAGACATATACTTCAAGTGGTGAATCTGGTTAATGGCAGATTAATCCTTTCAGACGGAGACTGGATGTGAGACTCTGAGAATATAGCTTCATCTAATAAATTATCCGTGACGAACACTATAGTGCCTCCGTTTACAGGATCACCTTCTTCTGCTTTTACACCACACTGCACAGGAGAGTACTGCCTTTTTGTAAAGTTGTCTCGTGGACGGAGCTTTGTCTCCTATAAGCATACAAACATAGGCTCGCTCTTGTAGAGCTGCAGGCTAAGCTCTGGTCGATGTGATCTAACTCCGCTTATGTTCCCTTGTAGGATAACCATTTTCTGCATTATAGAATAAGTTCAAAATTGAAAAGCGTTTCCGCATGGAGGACTGCTATGATCGGTTTGATTTAATATTTGTCACCGCTGGAATAACACCTTTTTCAGTAGGTCGAACCTGCAGCCTGTCACTGTCACTCTGGTAGTGAATGCAGAATTTTCTGGTTCATCTCCTCCAGGGCCCCCAGGGGCCTACTACGGTAGAGAGTTTGGCGCACCGGGGGTCTCCAGCCAACCTTGATTTTCTCATTGTGGGTTCCTCTTAGTGGTGAGGGAGTAAGTAGAAACGCCCATCTACGTATAGGCCATGCGTTGAGACCCTTGTCGGTAGAAATGAATACCATGCTTGATTAAGGATTGCATATAAAAATCGCGACCTTCAGCTTTCTTTGACCAGGGAGGTTGCGCAACTTAATATAACACTTTGGTTTCTGCTTCACCTAAACGAGCGGTTAGGAACCATCCCACACCTAACGAACTGGACAGGACTAGGTCTTTTACCGATCTACAGAGTGCAAGGGACGGTGAGCCTGCTGTATTCCCTGCGTAGCCCCTCCATCCCAGTTAGTTGAGCTCTCGCAGGTTTCTGTGGTGGGTTGGGAGCAGTGGGAGACGAATGTATTCCATTTTTCTGTGACTAAAATAAACCAAAAATAATTTAGTGCTGTTGATACTTAGAACACAGGAATGACAGAAATATACGTCGCTTAGGCCATTTATAACATAAAAGGACCTAGATAAAATAGGTGGTCCAGCAAGGTACTATATTTGATCTCGTAAGGGCGCGCTCCTGGTTGAAGTAGTATAAGCATTTCAGGTGTGAAAATATTTATATTGGACAGCCAACCAGTTAAGATCAAGATACAGAAGACCCAGAACTGTTCGCAGAGTGTGGTCACTACGGTTTGTCCATTGGGAGATTCAAAAGAATCTTGCGGAACCAGGCGTTACAATATAGTATTGGGATCAACGGAAAGTAATTTGCAAATCCGTAAATTCACATACGGTGTTCCTTAGCTTTGATCAGTTAGATCTCCCTCAAAGAATTAAGGCAATTTATGGAGCCATCGAAGTTATGATGATGATGATGATCATGATGATTTTTTTGTAGTGTTTAACGCCCGCATTAACTACCTATGGCACCGCAGGCGGTGACACTGATGATACATGAATGATGATGGAGCACTGGTGGAATGCGATGGCGGGGGAAACCGGAGTACCCGGAGAAAACCCGCCGCAGAGCCGCTTTGTTCATCACAAATCTAACATGCGGCCGCTTGGGATCGAACCCCGGCCATCTAAATGATGATGGTGAAGATGAAGGTGGTGGCGGTGGTGCTGGCGGCGGCGAAATTATATAGGACATAAAATCGAGCATAAAAAAATGTCTACTGCTAAAGCTAGAAAGATATGAATCTATAACACTGATGGGAGCAATGAGCTAAAAGGGGTTGAAAAATACCTAAAGTAAATCTTCGTTATTAAGGGCAAAGTGGCGTAATACTAAGCATTAAAATGCATACCTGCCGCCACTATATATAAGTAAATAAACAAATAAATCCTGATTGTAAAAGTAGTGTTTGCTAAAATTTAAAAACCGTATGTCCCGCCCTGCTCATCTTTAGCCCAAACCACTGCAAGTCACGCCAGCATTTGCAGAGATGATCGTATGTGTGCTAGAGGAATACGCACGCTCGCGCACACACACACATACACTCATACACTAGAAGACATGAACGACTCAGATTTACGCGCACAGATAGGAGCAGGTTCCTTCTTAAGAAGGTAACTGTGGGTAAAAATGCAATGGAGAATGTACAATCGAGCCAATATCACCTCCTTCCAACAAGATATACGAGAGTGGGTCACCTAGTTTACAGGGGGGGGCCTTGAGTTATCAAAGTTTGTTTAGTGGAGTGCTGACCACTCTACGTGGTAGCACGATAGCTCTTCGCACAACAAGCCTAAAGTCTTCAGATGTTACACCTAGAATTATAGCATTGGGTTGTGCTGTTGCCGTCTTAGTTACCAAGTCCAGATCCTTTCCAGAAAAGCGTGAAGAGAAATCCATGCTCACTACACATTTACGCTGGAAGCCTGTAAAATGTGGAGAGCGTCCTGATGGCGCCGTGCCATAGGATGGTAGTGGTACAGCTCACGAACGCTCTGAAGTGCACAAACTGATTCACTCAGAATAACGGAATCACCCAAATTAATACGGTGAACATAGAGAATGGTTCGATGTATGGGATAGACCTCTGTAGTAGCGGGTCATCAAGAACTTCCTCCGCACCTTGCTGCTGGCCACCGCTCGATAAAATGTTGGCATCCCTAGGTTTATCGCATTCGATTCCGACGGGATGTTATTATTATCGGTGTTTTCAGCGGCAGTGGGCACATGAGTTGTTTATTGTACTGGTTAGTGTGGTCTACTATGCTGTGAGTTCTGGCGTGTGCCTGAAGCGAAATCAATGTATTCTACAGAGGAACCTGTGCTTCCAGTGGAAAACCTTTTTAATGAACGTGGAACTTATGCTGAGAAAGTGAAACAACATTTCGTTGTCAGGTTCCCTAACTCAAAGTTACCGCACCGAGATACTGTGCGTGATTTAATTAATAAATTTCGGGAATCAGGTACGGTGCATAATGCTGTTAGAAGTGGAAGACGCAGTGTGCTAACAGAAGAAAAACTATCCGATATATCGGATAGAATGCTTAAAAGTCCACAGAAATCAATATACAAATTGGCCCAACAATGTGATATTTCTTACGGTTCCTCATACAACGCAGTCAAAAAAGAACTAGATTTGTATCCATATAAGGTATCAGTCGTCCTCGAATTAAAACCCACAGATCAAGGGAAAAGAGTTCAGTATTGAAAATTGTTTCAGAGGCTTCTTTTGCACCATGGAATTGGCTTGTTAGATAGGACATTTTTTTACTAATGAAGCATGGTTCCACTTATCAGGAAGCGTAAATTTACAAAATACGCGAGTATGGTCTACAGAAAATCCTAATGCAATTCAGGAAACCCCTTTACATTCAGAGAAAATTGGTGTATGGTGTGCGGTCTCTCGCTCTCGAATTATTGGGCATTTTTTTTTCCATAGCTCAATAATATCAGATGTTTATTGCTCGGATATTGTTTTTCCATTTATTTCTCAGCTAAATGAAGATGAAGTGAAAGGTGCATTTTTTCAACAAAATAACGCCACTGCGCATACATCACATAAATCCATGGGACTATTAGTGGAATTTTTTGGGGAAAGACTAATTTCTAAAGGTTTGTGGCCTCCGCGGTCTTCTGAAGTTACCCCTCCGGATTATTTTTTTGGGGAGCCGCTAAAGCTTCGGTCTATAAGGACAATCCAAAAGCAATCGGTGAGCTGAAAACGGCAATAGAAAGTTACATAACATCTATAACAAAGAAGACATTATTTACAGTGTTCGAAAATAAATTAAAACGAGCGAATTTGTCTTCAAGAAAATGGTAAACATTTTCGACATATTCTTTAAACAGGTTAGTTGATATAATTTTTCTACATTACCTTTCATACATGAATATAACGAACCTAGCAGTTTTCTTAACCAGCGAAACGTTTTCACCATACGCTCGCGCCAGCCAGTGCTGCCACCAGAATTCCCGACTCTAGGGGAATCTTGGTTACACGGGAGGTGACGAGTAACTTCCCGATGACCCATTATAAATAGATGTGCACTATGCAAACCGAAAGTATAATATATATTCCAGTAAAAAGGGTACATCCAACACCGCCGATACACTTTAATCGGTGCCGTCAAAGGTAGGTTCTATGTTTCCGAATACACAAAGATGCCACATGTGTCAGTACTTTGTGCACACCAGTGGGTTTTGCACCGGTTATTCTGCGTGTGCCAATCATGGGAACGTTATTCACGATGGAGGTTACTCTTCATCTCCAATTTCTGTTAACTGCAGCGTTGAACATGGATCTAGATCCCGAGAAAGCTCTCGTTTTGCAGAGAGAGCGGCGATCGATGAGATACAGGTAAGAGAGAACGTGTCCTTCTCGGAATCTCGGTAGCTCCTGCGTATCCTTAAATCCTCTGATTAAAAATCTGGCGCCTGTAGCTCAGTTACAGCTAAGCCAGTATCGAGTCGGGAAATCGAAACTAAGAAAAGATAATCGTACCCAGACCACCACCAAAGCCTTGGACATTGCACGTACACAAGCTACAAAGTCTACCAAATCCACCAATGTGAAGGAGAGTCCAGCAAAAGCGTTACCCAAACCGTCGCTCTAGGCCAATAGCACGTGCAAACACGTAAGGTATTCTGCAGCAGAGATAATTTTCAAGACCAGTTATACAAGAGTCGACTTCCTAAAACAAAGAGTAAAGTCCACTCCAAAACCATCCAAGGTAAGAAAACTCTCACGCCACTCTCCACGCATATCCTTCTGAGGGATTCTCTGGGGAGAGCTCATATCAGCGACCATTATTTTCGCCGGTGAGTACATTTGAAATTCAGTTTGTTTAGAAATTCTCGAAACGAAATTTCCTTTTGAAAAGGGATCCTATCCTATTGAGCTGATAGGACATGAGTATTCTGTTCTCACTGTGAGACGGATAATACGCAAGTGGCAGGAACATACTTCTGAAAACAATGTTAGTCTGCCAGCGAAAAAGAAGAGATTAAATTAAACTGAACAATACAGCCCTGGATGCAGAAACGTCTTTCTATTTAAAACTTACCCTGGAGCGCATACACAGAGGACTAGAAGGGGATCAGAGCTACATAAGCTTGTTAAGTTACACGAGGAAGGCCATCTTGAGATTTTCTTATGTGAAGCTCCTGCTTTGTCAGTGAAGAATGTCTTATACAGTGATAAGGATTTCTCAACTTCGCATGACGTCGCAGGAACATGTGGAAAGCACCACAGTTCTTCTTGAGTGAATTCCTCTGCGATATACGTTTCCGTAAAGAAAGCTTTTTAGAAATTCTATGCAGTATTTCGTAGATAGTAGTTTTCGTTAATACCTTACTGAGTTTCTCAAATGCAGTTTTGGTAATACCGTGAGTCTCTGAAGTCAAAGTTACAGAAATTTCATCTTTCAAAGAATGTTCCAAGGTATTATTTCGAGATTCCAACTGTGGTATAATGGCAGGTATTTTGGAGAAATGGTTATGAATGTGTTCTATCTTATCTTGGATGCCAGTATTAGCAAAACATTCCTGTGCTGCTGCAATGCTGGCTGCATCTTCTGCATCGAAGGAGTACAACCCTGTTTTTACTTCACTGAAACATTCTGAGTAGTATGACACAGCTTTTAACCACGAACCCCATCAAGTTGAAACTGGCTGAGGACGTAAAGACAAATTTTGAAGGACTACATTTTTATTTCTAATTGGTGACATATGAAACACTTTCTTCACGCTAGAGACAAAAAGATCCACGTCTTTATATCGGCTCATAACTACTTCAGCGACACGATGTAAAACGTGAGCAAGACGTGAATTAACTTAGGATAAATGATTTTTAATCCAGTTCCTGCGTTAACAATATATGGAGCAGCATCACTATGAAATAACAATACATTGTCATACGGAGCCCCTTCTGCCTACAAAATAGCTAACGAGTTATTGAAAATGTTTGCAATAGTGGAATGATTTACTCGGTCAATTGCTTGTATATTAAGAAGATATGATCTACTACCTGCTTTCATAGCACCAACTACAGCATTACACACACATTTCCCTGCTGCATCTGTGGCTTTATCAATAGAAGCCCATATTTTTTTGTGCTTTAGTTGATCCCGAATATGACTAATTACCTCTTGAAGACACTGTTGCAAATAGCTTTTTCACAATGTAGATTAGTCCGGCACCCTTCTGTTTGTGCATTTTTCTAAAAATTCCCGAAGTTGCTCATTATTTAATTTCCACAATGGAATGTCCGAACTCACTAATTCTAAACACAAGTCTTTGAAAAATGTACCACTTAAACTCGATTGTTTGCCTACAGTGCCTGAAATTAGTTGCTGCTGTAACTTAGATTTCTTCTTAACCCTCTCCTTATCACGTGTTCTGTTAATGTGCTGCACAGTGTCATATTGTTTCTTTGTAGAAACACTTCTTTTTCGCACACCAAACAAAATAAGGCCCTACTGACTTCACTAAAAATATCACTTCCAAACTCGTTTACGCATTTACGCAACATGGCCGATGGAGATATTTTTGTGGGTGGCATTTCTTAATTTACACGCCCGATCATACGCACCTTGTCAGATGAAATCACGTTGCACCACTGAAGGAAGAATACTGATTGCATCAGCAACCTTGCCCTAAGAACTTGGTAAGTGGGGGATTCGCCAACCACGTGTAATTAATATATATTCGGCGGGGAAACCAAGTTTCTCTCATAATTTCAACTACGCAGTGTTATTTCACAACATCCTTGGGCTTCCCCATTACAGTTAGTTATAACGTATTGCTTATTAAGTCATTACTGGATATAAAATGGCGGTCGAATTACCTAAATAATAAAATGTCGATAAGGAGTGACAATTTACTTTTAAATGTACATGTTTTGGGGAAAATAAGCTATTTTAATTAAAATCATAAAATAAGTAAGCAAAAATCGTATTAAAGAAAAAAAAAAGAGTTTTAGGCAAGTAGTTAATATAGGAGGGAGCTGGCGCGTTGGCAAGTGAGCATACACAGGAAAGATAGGGAATACAAGAGCGGTGAATACCCTAGCGTGAGCATACATGATAAATATAGGGAATATTAAACTGGTTAATAACTTTATATAAAGAACACGGGTTCCATTCCCGCCATTTCATGGCAGCGCTTTTAAAATTTCATGAGCATTGAACTTTTAAAGCTGAATAACTCCGGGAACACTTATATAAATGTATTAATATGCTGAATTAGCTATATACAACAACCTAATCATTGCGGTGTATGTTTCCCATACCGAAAACTTGGAGAAAATGCAATTAAATTAAATAATACTTAATCAATATGGGGTGTGTCTTGGATGCTGCCCTGGGGCTATATAAGAAAGCAGAAATCTAAAAATTAGTGAAAATATGAAGAAAACAAGATTTTTAGCGCAAGGTAGATGCACTAACCTGTTGGATAACGTTTATGTAGAAACAACATGGTAATGAATGACAGGCTTCCAACTTCCCATGCAAAATACTAGTTTAAATGAAAAAATGTATGGATTTATCTGTATAAAAGTATATAAAAGCTAAAAAGAAAGGGATATTAAAACATACAATAGACATGTGTGTGGCGTATAATTTAACTTCTTAAAACATAAAAAATATTTGTGTGCCAGTGGGTGGTGTAAGGAGAGCATGTGTAAACATGATGATTCGAGACTAGACATACTGAAAACTGGTTTCAGGGGTTAAACTAAGTAGCGGCATATGAGGATGGGAAGAACATGCCTGGGGGTTAAAACATGAAACCGGTTTTAGGGGGTAGGCAGATGCACTAACCTGTCGGACGGCTGTGATGGGGAACAGTGGGAAATGAATGTTGAACTTTCAACTGCTCATGCTTAATCCTCGATTGTATGATAATTCATGGGTTTGTGTAGATACGAGTATATAAAAGCTATAAAATATGTTAAAGCATGAAGAAAACATGTATCTGATATATAATTTAACTTCTTAAAGCCTCTAAAATATGAGTACTAGCTCGAGCAGTAGACGCAGAAAAACCAGGGAAATTGTATTGCTTAAGTCACGTGACTTCATAGCAGGTCCGTACCGTTGGTGTAAATAAGAGGGGCTGACTATAGCAGATCTTCATTGCGGTACTTTGCTTCGAGTCGAGTATATTAGTCCCTCTTAGTGAAATTAGCTACCAATAGCGAGAAGAACGAGGTACGGCGATAAAGGTTCTATCCTTTTTATCATTCTCAAAAGTATTTATCAGATTGGAGACATACAGAAAACTACATTCAGCGGAGTATCTGCGAACTCAACTTCTGGCTACACTTGTATTAAGTGCGGCAAAAGCTTTCAAAGGAGCTATATCAAGAGACGGCATGAAATGAGCTGCGGACAACTCGTCAAATGTGGAGACATGCAGAAAACTACATTCAGCGGAGTATCTGCGAACTCAACTTCTGGCTACACTTGTATTAAGTGCGGCAAAAGCTTTCAAAGGAGCTATAACAAGAGACGGCATGAAATGAGCTGCGGACAACTCGTCAAATGTAAACCTTGTGTTGCAAACATCAGCAGCGGATACAATGGAATCCGTCCTGAAGAGCATTGCGGAGCAGGTGTGCCTCTGAAGAAAGCAAAAACCGAGCCTAACCGACATCAACTATTGATTACAATGGAAAATGAGTGTGACATGAAAGAATATGAGACATTGTTTGAAGGGCGTCTGAAATCTTATTTCATCCGAAGCAATTCTAGCAAGGACATGAAGATTTACCTGTAGGAAGCTAAGCAGAGGGTTATGCAATCTGTCCAAAAAAAGCTCTCGATACATAAAGCTATGAAGATTAGCATGTTAGTGGAGTGCCGATTTGTAAATAGTGATGGAGAAACTATTGACAAGACCTTCAAAACCAGGAATCAAGCATTGTTTCTAGAAACTGATTTAGATGCCATGCTGAAGATTAAATTCAAGAAACTGGATGCTGAAATGGAGGAATCACAACTTAAAGGAAGAATTTGGCCTCTGGTTGCTGTGGAGGGGTTACGTCTTCGAATTAACAAGTACAACCCCCTTCGCGGCAGCACTTATGTTCCTCTACCCGCATCTATAGAAACAAAGAAAGCGTGTGTGAATCATCGTAATGAGAGATGCTTTTATACGTTATCCTTGCACAATACATTGAAAAGGATCATCAAAGTGTCAGAAAATACAAGAAACTCGAGGGAAAATATGACTTCTCATGCATCACGTTTCCTACACCATTGTCTGAAATCCCGACATTTGAAAAGAAAAATAATATATCTATTAACGTGTTTGGACTTGATGAAAGGAATATGGTATTTCCAATAAAGGTTGTAGAGGAAGAACTACCTGATCACCGGGACCTCCTTCTGCTGAGTGATGGAAAAGCAATGCATCACTATGTATATATCAAGAACTTTGAGAAGCTTATTGGAGAACAATAAACAAAACACAACGGACAAGTGTACACCTATAAACGCTGCTTCACCCATTTTGATAACCCATATGGACGTAGCAGAGTGGGAACGTTGAAGGAACATGCGACTATTTGCAGGCAGTGTGCTATCGCTAAGATAGTTATGCCTACAAAGGAAACCTCGATCATTCAATTAAAAAATGTAGAAAGGATGTTGAAACTTCCGTATGTCATCTATGCAGATTTGGAGAGTATTCTTAGTTCAATTTACTCATGCGAGTCTAATTCCGAAGCTTCCTATACAACGGTTTATCAGAAGAATTCCCCAATTAGTTAAGCTGTTTACGTCAAACCATCGTCATCTGTTGAAGAGCTACAGACTGATCTTCCTATTGTCCCTTATGTATACAAAGGATATGATGCTGTTGAGAAATTTATGGATTATCTAATATCTCTTGCTAATAAGATTAGCAGTATATACAAATCTGGTAAACCACTGAAACTATCGGATCTACAACAGGAGGATTTCGAGACTTCTACCGAATGCTACTTGTGTAATAAAAAAATTCACTGAAGAAAACTGGAAAGTTAGGGATCATGACTATTTTACTAGTGAATATCGCGGAAGTCTTCACAATGAGTGTAATCTAGCCTGCAAAACACCGAAATATGTTCCTGTCTTCATGCAGAACTTAAGCGGATATGATTCTCATTTCATCGTTAGACATTTAGGTTATAGAAGCGAAAGGGTGGAGGTGATTCCGTGCTCAGAAGAAAAGTATATTTCATTCTCGAAGTATTTTGGAGATAATAAGCTTCGGTTTGTGGATACATACCGTTTCCTCAGTTCAAGTTTGAATAAACTAACAGAAACCCTAACATCGTTTCCTGAGACATGCACATACTTTGGAGAAAAGAAGATTAGTTTGATGACACGCTAAGGAGTACTTCCCTATGATTACATAACATCATGGTATGTTTTAAAAGAAACGTGTTTACCTCCAAAGGAAGCGTTCTACAATAGACTAAATGAAGACGAAAACAATGATCATGACTATGAACATGCTAAAAATGTATGGGAGCAGTTTAATATCCGAAATGTGGGAGAATACAGTGATCTCTACCGAAGCTCAGATGTTCTGTTACTCGCAGATGATTTGGAAGCCTTGAGAGAGCAAACATTGAATACTCATAATGTTGATTCTGCACATTACTTTACGTCTCCGGGGCTTATCTGGGATGCTATGCTTTTGTATACTGGGAATGAGTTAGAATTGTTAATGGAATATGAGCAGCTTCTCATGTTGGAATCTGGCATAACGTAAGGATTATGTCAGGTGTCCCACCGGCATGCACAGGTTAACAACACCCACATGGAGGAGTTTCATCCTAATAAACCAACTCAATGTATTACTTACAAAGACCCAAATAACCAATATTGAAGGGCTATGCAACATCCTCTGCCATATGGAGGATTTCAGTGGGTTTCTTCTGATAGTATTAATATAGAAACATTAAAAGAAGACGATCCTCTTGGATATATATTCGAAGTTAATGTGGATTATCCTACTGAGCTTCATGATTTTCATAATGGTTTGCCATTCTTGCCTGAGTGTCTGAAGCCACAGAATTCAACTGTAAAGAAACTAATTGCACAACTTGGAAGCAGGAAAGAGTATGTTGTACACTACATGGTGTTAAAACAGGCGCTTTCACATGAACTACGACTAACAAAAATTCATCGTGTGCTACAATTTCAACAATCGTGCTGGTTAAAACCTTACATAGCTTTTAATAACAAGCTGAGGCAACAGGCTAGAAATAACTTTGAAAAGGATATGTACAAACTCTTCAACAATGCTATGTTTGGAAAAACCATGGAGAGTATACGAAATCGTATGAATATACACCTTGTGACAAACGAGAAGACATTGGAAAAGATGATTTCTAAGCCTACAATCATCGACAGAAGTATATATGGACATAACCTAACAGCTGTTCATATGGTATCACGACAGATTATATTCAACAAGTCAATATACATCGGAATGAACGTGCTGGATACCTCAAAAACCCTTATGTACTCATACCAATGTGATGTGCTATTGTCTTATTATGGGACTGAAAATCTGAAGCTTATGTACATGGGTACGAACTCCTTAATTCATCGAGTAACAACCTCTGACATATATTAGGACAAAATGCAATTTCTTGAATATTTAGATACATCTGATTACCCTGCAAGCCACGTGTGCTACTCCACGCAGAACAAAATAGTCCTGGGAAAGTTTAAAGATGAAACTAACGGAAAAATCATTCAACGTTTTGTCGGAATGAGACCTAAGATATATGCTCTCGATATTGATGGAGGAATGATTAAAAAGATTAAAGGTATAAAACGAAGCGCTATTAAGCAGTACATCACATTCGACAGTTGTGTAGAATGTCTTAAAAGCAACGAAATAATAAGAACTCCTATGAATTTGATCATGTCACAACAGCATAACGTTTCGTCAGTAAAAGTCAACAAAATCGCTCTATCGCCTGATGATGATGATGACGATGATGATAAAAGAGTGATTGCTCATGATGTAATATAAACCTATGCTTATGGTCATAACAAAGTTGTGAACATATAATGTGAGAAACTACATACATTGCTCATAATCGGTATCGTGGTAGAAAAAAAATTGAAGCTTAGGCTCCAAACACTCCCATGCATATAGCAAGGGCATACGAAGAGAGAAGAATAAGAATGAGAGGTGGCGGCAACTCTGCCATTAGAACACGTTTCTAAGGCTGGTCTCAAGCACAGATAAAAGAGGAAAGACGTCTAACCGCACATGCAAGATATATTTATATAAAAACTAAAAGCTGAAAACACTGGCCAGAAATCAGAAAATATGTTCACCGCTTCAACAAAAACAACAACAATAACAACAAGGAAATAGGACGGGATCATTATTCTACTGAAAACACATCTTGATTAGAAGCAAACAGGCTGTAAAGGAACAAAAGACGAAGAACCATGATGTTTACAAAACAATAAACACCTCGATAACAAAGGCTTAGACCCTTCCTCTAGTGTCAGCCTCAAAAAGAAAGACATCATACAAAAAGACAAATAAAGAGATGGAGAAACAAAAATTTAAGCTATGTTAGATTTACAACCTCAGAAGGACTGAAACCAAGTAAACATATCCTCTCGCTTCACAAGTTAGCACTTGCATAAATGATATAAAGGACTGTAAAATACTGAAACGCAATACAGATATGATCATACAGGATCCAAACTATGGGAAAATATGACGAAACTGTAAAAACACTAGATAGGCTATAAAAAGCGACCAAGCTCACCAGGAACATATAAAAATGCTATAAAACGAAACAAATAGTGTGAAAAAACGTCAGAAACACTGAAACGATGACATCAATTACTGCAACAAATTCTTAAAGTGTTACTGAAATATATATACTAGCATTAAATGCGCTAAATTACTTTCAAACGTAAGAAAAGGGACTAAAGACATCATGGCGCTTAAAATAGCTTAAATTGTCCCTAAACGTATACAGAACTGTAGTCAGTATAACTTCGACGCTGGCTTAAAGTTCTTAAGGACTTTCCCAAAATACGAGGTACGTCCAGAAAGAAAGCTCCGTTGGGCAATACAATTAAATTGTGTACAGATACAGAATAATTATTTATTGCACAAAATGCTACAACTCTTAAACTACTTTTCCACATAACGGCCGAAATTTTGCAGGCATTTGTCATAGCGTGGCACAAGTTTTTGTATACCTTCTTCATAGAAGTTCGCCGCCTGTGTCTTCAAAGAGTTGGAAACATTTTCTTTCAGCTCTTCGTCATTGTTGAAGTGTTGACCGCCAAGGAAAGACTTGAGATGTAACAACAGATGAAAGTCGCTAGGAGCGAGGTCAGGGCTGTACGGAAGATGGTCAAACACGTCCCAGCCAAATCCCTGTAGGAGGTTTTTCGTCACATTTGCAGTGTGTGGTCGTACGTTGTCGTGAAGAAAAACAACACCATTTGACAGCAATCCCCGGCGCTTATTCTCTACTGCGTGGCGCAATTTCCTAGGTGTCTCGCAATAAACATTTGCTTTGATTGTTTGACCACGCGGTAAGAAATCAATGAGTAAGATGCCTTTCCAGTCCCAGAACACAGTGCACATCATTTTTCGATGTGTCAAGATTTGTTTCGGCTTAACCTTTGCTGGGGATGAAGTGTGCCTCCACTCCATTGTTTGCCGCTTACTTTCAAGGGTGTCGTAAATAACCCAAGTCTCATCTCCTGTGACTATCTGTGTCATAAATTATTCGCCGTCTTCATCATAAATGTAAAAACTGAAGTGCACTACCTATCCGTTTTGTTTTGTGTTGCTCAGTAAGAATCTTTGGTACCCAACGTGAGCAAAGTTTACGAAATTTCAGTTTTTCGGTAACAATTTCATGAATCGTGAGCTTTGGGGAAATTCCATAGCGAGAGCACTAATTGTAAACTTGCGATTTTCCTGGATCTTGTTATCAATCGCGTGAACCAGTTCTTCTGTAACCAAAGATGGACGCCCACTTCGTTCTTCATCGTGCACTTCACTACGTCCTTCATGGAACTGTCGGACCCGTCTTCTCACCATTGAATCACTCATTGCATTTTGTCCGTAAAGTTAGCAAATTTGCCGATAAATTTCAATTGGTTTCACTTTCCTAGCATTCAGAAAACGAATCACAGATCTGATTTCACAAGCGGCGGGATTTTCAATCAACACCGACATTGTAAACAAGCACAACAAAGAGTATGTGGCTGACAGCGATCTGAAAGTGGCGCACGTTTCTTCTCCTTGATACAGAGCGTCTACCGCGCATGTGCGGAACTGCGATCGCAGCGCTGCAGCGGAGATAAATTGAAACGGAACTTACTTTCTGGACGTACCTCGTATATTCTCGTAACTTCGCACATGAAGTTCGCAGTTCACATTGTGCAATATCTGTTATGCCACAAAACAGAATATCACATTCGAGAGGTCGCGAGTTAGAATTTCGGTTAGGATGAGAGTTTTTTCTGGGTTTTCCCTTATGCTGAATAGACGACTGTTTGGTAGCTTTAAGCTCCATGAACCTCGAGATCATTTATCAATTCATTCCTCTTCATATATGGCCAAACTGATTGAAGAACATACAAGAAAAATAAGAGAAAAATAAGAAGGGAATACCAAATGCCAGGTGAAGAATGTGTGTGCAAACGTTGTGGTGAGCTGGGTGACAGATAGAATGTGATGTTTTGTAATGATATGTATGCACATTATTCGATCTTCATTACTCAATTTGCTGGAACAATCGAATTTCGGAAAACATGGAATTATAGAAAATCAATTAGAAAGAATTTTCATCTAGGATAGTGGTGCAGAAAGTAGCGATAGCACTGATAATGACAATGATGTTTTGTAATGGAGGAAACTGATTCATAAACTCATATACATCATGCGCCTTTGTTTAATCAATTTTCTTGTACAATCGAATTTCGAAAAAGATGAAATTGTTAGAAAGTCTATTAGAAAGCATTCTCATCCGAGATAATGTTGCAGAAAGTAGCGATAGTAGTGATGATGGCAATGGCATTTTGTAACGGTGAAACTGATTCATAAACTTATGCACATTATGCGCTCTTCTTTATCCAATATTCTTGTACAGTGAATAAAGGCGGAAGACTGGTGTGAAAGAATTGGAAGCAGATTGGCATTGTTTTTATGCTAGGCAATAACGTCATATCTAGTTAGGCCCATACCTACAGGTTTATCAGTGCAGCGCAGTGTTATGAAGTGCATAAGTGGCGGCAGATATTTGACATTGACTGTAACATACATGCAGTCGACTCATGAACTACTTTTCTGGTAACAACAAATATACAACTCGCTTCCTACCTCTCATTAATATTTTCAGATATCCAGATCTGTTGCACCGGTTATATTTACTCTTGATTAATATGGTTTGGATTTCGAAAATTAGTGGACTTGAAGTGTTTAGTACAAATTCTGTAAGAGATGTACAACTTAATTCAGCCACGACTTATAAAAACATCTCCAAGTCGGCCCTTCGAAACTTGTTTATACATTGAGTACAGCTGCAAATTAAATGAAAAGCAAGCCTTAGCTAGCGCATATAGCCCAACAATATTGTGTATTACGTGTATATTAATGCTCCAAGAATCGTTGCGATTATGTACTTTGGTGCATTTTCTCTACCTGCCATTATATTTATAACTTTAACGAAACGTAGCTTTGTCTAAAAGCACTGATCTTGTGCATTAAAACAATGCTTAACTATGTGTATCTCAAGGTAATCGAAAGAAAGTTTGGCAATAAAGAGTGGAGCGTTAAAGCAAAAGCTCTCAGTTCTTCTGAATATTTGTTAAGTAAAGCTTCAATTTTTTCCTTTGCTAACTGTCTGTCACGGAACTCTTTATTTGCTGCAGCAGCTTTAGAAAGAAGTGCTAGTGCCGAATCCCCCATTAAATGGTTCTATCTTAATTCTTGAAGTGTACGTTTTAACTAAATACCCTTCTTCTTGTTCCTATAAAGATTTCGCTGAAAACCTTTAATTTTTGTCCTCTTTTGTTTGTTAAATTCTTCTTTCTCCCCCGGTTCCCTCTTGCATCCACTCTTTGAAGGCGAAGTAACAATAGATGATTCAAGTTTGTCGGCATTGGACATTTGTATCCTATCTTTAGGAGCAGGTATAGATTCTTTGTTCTGTAAATATACAGATGGTGGCTTACTTAGGAGCGTACGCAAGTAATTCCTAAACATTTATTTACATAATGCACTAAACGGTTTCTTATTAACATATTTTTAGTGGCTAGTTATTCAATACCACTACTAAGTACAAAACCGAGTCTTAAAAGTGAATTGTGAGCCATTTCAATTTCTGTCGTTAGATTTTTATTATTTTAAATGTTTATTAACTGTCGTCAGAATAAAATTCTCCCAGAATAACTTGCTTTTACAGATAATATGGATAAACATTGAAAAATTATGGGAATTGCAAGCTCCTTTAAAACAACCCTTGTCATGATATGATCGAAAAGATCCGATGAAAGGCAGAGCAAATTCTTGTATATTTTGTAGGATTCTAATCCCCCCCCCCCCCCGCAGCGCTTTATTTAATATATTCAATATTGCCCTTTTGTACTCATTTTCTGGAAACCTAAAACGAAGCAGTAATGACATTTCTAAAGCCTAAAACATATGGTTAAAGCCATGCTGTATAATCTAGGATGCTGGTTAAAACCATGTAGGAATAATCTGTCTCAGACAAGACACAGACGATTGAGTAATAATGCACTTAAATAACTTGTTCGCGACAGCATATTATCACATATTTGTTTTTCTAATAGTAGCTAAAGAATCTGTGCATTACGGCCACCGGTCAGTTATCGCATTTTATTTGACAATAGTTATGTTAAATACACGTTTCCTGTTAAAAAGAAGTATTATGAAACTGGTACCTATGGAAACTAATGTCATTATTCCTCGTTTGTTGATTTGTACATTAATATTAGAGATTAACTAAATACAACTGCCTATTTTTATCACTGTGATTGAAAAGTCACGATCACTCCAGTGATCGAACTCCTCGGGAGGCAGCGATTTGAAGTGATTTTAACAGAAGCTTTAATGCAGCCATCTAGAGACTTGATGGAAAGAACGATGCACGTCCTATAAGCATCCAGTGGACGTGATACAAAGCAATTGGCAAAGATTACTCTTTAGAAAACTCTCGCCAGTGATTGGCAGTGATCACACTTTGCATCACCTCGAGGTGAAATGAGTTGTGTTCGCAGTGGACGTGATTAAAAGTGTTTGGTACTTTTAAAGGTCTCGGCAGTAACCACCTTAGAAGTTTTTTACTGCCTAGTATCACCCCGAGCTGAGCTCAGCTGAGATCACAGTGGACATAATAAAGAATCTTTGAAGTTCTTCACCCCCTAGCACAACTAACTGCGATCCGCCACATTATCGCTGGGATCTTCCAGTGGTTGCGAAAGCAATGTCCCTCCATTTACGTGGTCCACTGTTCATGACAAGGAGAGCAGTTTCATAGCTTTTACTGTGAGAACTCCATAAACTACATTAAAGTCAAATTTAATTTTTGAAGAATATGGGGCTATATTCGTTAAAACTAATATTTGTTGTAGGATATATATTGGTACGTTTTTGTTTGTTTGTTTGTTTTTTTAAATAGAAGACCAATCTCGGGGACATTGATTTAATTCTGAAAACTATATCTAAATTTACTGAATTTATGTGTTCCTTTGCTGAATGCTAAAAGTGAGATGCAGCATTATTTGGCTAAGTGTAAGTTTAATTTTAAATAGGTGGAGACCAATATATTTTAATAATGTTTTAAAATTAGCTTTAAAGCTACATCTCTTCGTATTTATATTGCTATTAACATTAACTACGGTGTATTTTATGTATTATATAGATTTGATGTAGTTTATGGACTCAAAACCATTTTAAAAATACCAGGGACAGCTTCCTTTTGGCTTGACACCATGAAATGTTTCCTTTAACTACTGTTAAACTATGATAACTAGGGGAAATAACATAGTTCACCAAAAATTTGGACCGCTATATCAATGTCAATCAATGATAACCTTAAAATTTAAGCCTTTCCATGATATCGTGAAAACGACCGAGTAGTGGCAGCCTGTTGAAAGTATTAAAAGTAATGAAAATACCAAACCAAAGCAATAGATATTTCCTAAAGCTGATACCACAAAAAGTTATTTTAAATATATAGCGTTTTGAAGAGTTACGAACTTTTGTTTTTGTATAGTATGCTTTGGTGTTTATGGAATTTTTCAGCTTTCAGTTTTTCTGTTCACAGACATACGGTTCTTTTATTCATTGGCAAATTTACAATTATACGCCACTGTATGTATTGTTATTACTATTTTGACCAATCTTCATATTCCACCATAACCTTTCCTAAAAACGGAGGTATAAAGATTCTCATTTTTATAGATTTGCACAACCATTTAAAATAAGCACAAGTAATTGTTGAAAATGCACTCTTCTATACCGTGTAGTAGCTCAACTAATTATATACAACAAATAGATCTGGTATAAACACACTTACGTTAAGCTAGTCGAGTGGTAATAACGGCAGTTAAATTACGTCGTTCACTATACAACTTTCACTTCGAATCACTTCCACGGTGATTATGAACTGCAGAGCAGAATCACTGAATCACTATCTTAGATCACCGTTAATGTTAGTGAACGTAAGAGTGATCACTAAGATTAAAAATAGCTGCTTATGTCATCGTCCTCATCATTGTAGACATGACCTCAATTAACAAGTAAAACTTGCCGTCCGCAAACAATTTTGAAAATTCCCGATTTGTCCGCAAATTGATTTGAATCAAAATTAATAATTTTGTTGTAATAATTATTTATATCCATTAATACCGAAGAGAAATCTTTCATATGTTGACACAACTCTTTTAAATTTTATAGGTTTGTTAACCTTTCTATTAACATTATTTCCGTTCCGGTTCATCTTCTGGTTTTGTTCCTCTTTATCATTCACTTTCACGTACACGTGTATGGGATATAAATTGCTCTCCAGAATAAAAAAACATAATCAAGAGGTTAATGAATGTTAGTTATAAACACTTCATGTATTTAAATATGTGTTAAATGCACTATAAACATAGTAGATCTGATCCAGTTATGGTTATTGAATTATTCATTGCACAAATGTAACTTTCTTGGCGGTTTGTCATTGGTCTAGTAGTTTTCTGGCACAATCTTACGTTAATTACATATATTCTTATAATGCTGAAGATAAAATGCAGGTTTACAGATGATCTTCAAAAAAGATTCCCGTGTTATCACTGTGGACGGGAAGATCTGAAGTGTATGTCTTAACCAGGCACTGCCGTGTCCGTGGCAAACCATGGTGCCAGAGACCTAGAAATGCACATGTAGGCAGACAAGCATTGTAAGAATGTGAGCGGAGTACATTCGTGCAATAAATTGACGAATTATTTTGTCAAAGAAAATACGAACCTCAATGACTGTCTGTGCTGCTGAAGGTGCTCTTGCATTTCATATTGTACAATTCAATGAATTGCCTCCTGTGTTACTGAAGAGTGTCTTTCCTGTTTCTGCAATAGCTGCTAAAGTGTCGTGTGATAAACCCAAAACCGAAGCAATAGTGAAGGTTGTGTTGGCGCCGTATTAAGTGGAAACTGTGATAAAATTATTAGAGAATATCCCTTTTTAGGTATTTCAGCAGATGCAAGCAATTATTCTGGAACAGTAAAATTGTTTCCTATCCTGTTACATTATTTTGACTACTAAAATGGTGGCTTGTGTGATAAAGTCTTAAATGTACAAACTGTCTTAAATGCTTAAAACAAAGAAAATTAGACAGCTTATACAATACGCAATTATGTTAGTGCAACTTTACATAGCATGAAGTACCATTGAACATCGTGCTACTAAAACCAATAATAGCGAAGTACAAGCAATATGCCACGACTCCTCAATACTTAACTCTCGGCTCACATCCGCGCTCTGTGGGCATCGCGGTATATTGAGTAATATGGTAGGTATCGCAGGCATATTTCTCATTCGCTCAAGCTGGCCGTGACACCATGTGGTGTATGTATTCACAGCCACGGCGTGCTCACAGCTGTCATTGTTAACAAGTTAATGCTGCCTAATGGTTATAGATTCAAAATTTCCGTATAAAATAAATTGATAGTAAAACAGATAAACTTGTTCAGCTCCAACCAATGGATTTAAATTACTGAAGCAAAATGAGCAATTGTTTAAAATGTTAAAGTCAAAGGCTCACCTTATGCATTTATACCTCACACGTACTAAATGTTTCCCCTTGTTGTTGCCGGCATCTTGCTGGAACTATTCTGTCTGATAACTGCATTCTAACAACTTTTATAGGCAAATTAATAAATAACACAGCCGTTTAGTAAGTATTGCGAGAAAAAAAAAAAAAGAATATACAATAAAAATATTACCCTATTTAGTGTTTTCTGCCTCATTATGCCTTTGTTTATTCATTTGTTGCACAGTTTTTTTTTCATTTTATTTCATTTCTTTCTCGCCAACATCAGTGCGTTGTTTCCGGGTGTTTTCCGTTCCTGTGATGTTCTTTTGTTCATATTCTTCAGCCTAATAACTGTGTGCGTTGGAACAAAACACTTTTAGAGTATATTGTTCTATATGCGGATATTTAGACGTTAATATATCAAAGAGAGTCATCATTACCTTTGGACATTTGTTTTAGCAACTTTCATGAAAGTCAGTGAAGTCTTGTTCTAGACTAATGACGAGTGAAGCCACTGCTCAGTTGGTTTAATTATTCTCACCCATGAATGAGACGAAAGTCACGATTTATCTGTAGGAAAGTAACTTGTATACATCTCATACAACGTAGCAATTTCGTCTGGTTTTCATTTTCTTAGCATATATGCTGCATAACCAGCCAGCATTTTTAAAAGTTGTACATTTTGAGAAGCTGTGCCTGTCTTACTGTTTAGTTCTTGTATGTTATCTAGTTGCTCAATAAGATTGTCAACACAGGAAAAGAACTAAGCATCATTCTCAGATTCCAGCTGATCTCTATATCATTTTCTTTCTTTCTTCTTCTTCTTCTTCTTCTTCTTTCTTCTTCTTCTTCTTCTTCTTCTTCTTCTTCTTCTCCTTCATCTTCTTCGTCTCCTCCCTCCTTCTTCATCTTCCTCTTCTCCCTCTTTATCGCCACTGTCAATTTCGCTGATCATAGTTGTACTTAATGTAGCACTAGTATCCTATGCAAAGTTCTCAGACTTCACTACCTCGGAACAATTGCGCCCAAGAAGTACGGATTTTATTCTCTGGTTCACGGTAGTGGGTAAAGGATGATCATAAAATCTACCCAGGCCCCTACTTTGAGAAAAACAACTCTCAATTACGTCTTGATTACATTTTGATGCCAAAGATATGTGTACCCTTCAGGTTTTGGTTCCTGAAATAACCCACGTAAGCTGCAGATAGATATCAGAAATCCTTTCTGAAACGGCATTAAAAGCAACTTGCTCCTAACTTGCATTGGTGGAATTAAATAATCCAATTTAATTGGTACTCATTTTGTGCCTCCAAATCAATCCATATGCACTCTTCGGTTTGTTTGTGGAGGGATTCTAGACTTCAGTAATCAAAACTATCGTTAATAATCTCTGCAAACTGGGACGCGTGTTCGAAATGTGGAAACAGATATGATATAGCTGCTGATACCGTTACTGATAGCAGCTCCACAGCAGGGCGAACTTGTTGCCTTTCAGTGCCCATAAGTAACAGATGAGGTTGTGAGAGTTTATGAGTATGTACACTATAAGTCACTGAATTTTTGAGCTTCTACAAGCCTTTCAAAACCTATTTTGTGGCTCCCTTACCATTATGCAGAACAAATCTTTCGTCCAATAAATAATTTATGAATAATCTAACAAGTGAAAAACGTCCCAGAAAGCCCATAAGCGGCGATTTTCAGCTTTTTTAGCAGGATAAGTGACATAGGATCTCCCTTTTTCTCTTATAATTCCAGGGGGTAACTTTCTATTTGATCCCCCTATACCACAGACAAAGCACAAACTCTATTAATAGTAATTAACATGTCTTTTAACAATTCTTATGTTACTGACTCATCAAAATTGTAGTATATTGGTTGCTTGCACTTTCCAGCTAAGCTGCGTAACACCAATAACTACAGATAATTGTGCGGACCGCGAATTGTGTCTTCTATGTTGTCATAAGAAAAATCGGATTTTACTTTCATCTCATAAAAGCTCAGAACAAGGTTCTTCTC
This sequence comes from Hymenopus coronatus, assembly GCA_030762935.1. Taxonomy (NCBI): domain Eukaryota; kingdom Metazoa; phylum Arthropoda; class Insecta; order Mantodea; family Hymenopodidae; genus Hymenopus; species Hymenopus coronatus. Next base: position 295,662,681 of record CM060900.1, read on the forward strand.
AAACTTACTAACAATGGCCTGTTATTTATGGACGCTCTTTAACTGCTTTGGTTCTCAGCGTCCCATTCTATATTGGGCGTGAAAGATCGCTTAATTTTGCTCAGAGGCCTCTCTTATCAGACTTGAGGTTCTTTTACGTGCCGTAAATCTACGACACGGGACCCACAGCTTTACTTCCCTTCCGAAGGAAGCCATGCTAAAGATTTTTACGCCCGAAAAAATCCATCGTCCTCCGCCGGGTTTGAACCCGCGACCTTGGATATATGAAGTTAGCATGGTAACCATTACACCACGGAGGGCGACTAAACTTACTAACAGAACTTGCTTTCTGTTGTAATAAGCACAAACTTAATTTAATGATTCCTGTTGATATGATGAATTGGGCCAAACCTCTTTTGATTGTTATAGAACTTGGTAGAGGATATTTAAGGCACTCGCTCACATATTTATATGTTTTCTTAGACATGCATCTGAAAGTGATTGCCTTCGAACTTTCATCAGAGTCCCAATTTTTACATCTACCTGTAGGTAAAATGAGAACATTTGTTGCAATGCACGTTCAGCGCTTCTTAACTTTACATTTGAGACTGTGCTTTTTTTTGCAATTCATTTTCCAAAAGCATTACTTTCTGCTCTAATCTTATATTGTGACTTGTAAGAGTTTCGACTTCAGATTTAATATCCTCTATATTTGTGTGTGCTGTATTAAATGGCGATGGAGAGCCAAAAGGATTTTTCGGAAATATCTTCTATAATTACTTCCGAATTCCTGTTTGTTTCTTTTTAACAGAGCATTTACTATTTTCTTTTCGTCCCTGTTTAGAAACTTTTTCTTTTTTCCCCTTATTTTCTCAGGATTGTTAACCTTCTGGTACAAGTCATTAGACAAATTTAAATCTAAATGTGACACAGCAATGGTTTTAAATATTTTAGGAGCAAGTTTAAGGACCTCCGCTTTCAAATCTCGTTCACAATCTTCCCCGTCAAAATGTAAGGGACAAGTGCAGGAATTATCTGGAGAGAAACAATCACCCCTTCTACATAACTGAACCCATTTGTTCCTTAGTTCAATATTTTTTCGGGAACCAACGCTAAGAAATAACTAATGCTGTGGTTTCCCAACCTGTGTTGATGGAAGAACCAACTGTACAGGTATAAGGCATCTTTTAATTCCTTATTGATCTCACGCAGTACTGACAGGAGGCACGTACAAATCAAAACCCTCATTAACATTATCATTGTAATGAAGGCAATTCTCACCTGCGGTGCCATCAATAGTAAGAGCGGGCGCTAAACACTATAAAAATAGCTAACGACTGCTACACCATGAGTACGGAAGTTCATTGCACATCCAGCTGGTGATACCTACACTGTTAATAAATGTACCGTGCCCTGTATGGAAACGATTGTTACAATAGTTTGGATTTATAAGCAAAAAAAAAAAATAAATAAATAAATAAATAAATAAATAAATAAATAAATAAAATAAAGACATTTCCAGCCTTCTAAGATACCAACTGAGTCACATTTTAGTCAACTTACGAATTATTCTTTTTTTTCTTCCTATTTCAACTTACATTGTCCTTTTTTAAATTAAACTCACTAAAATATCCAAAAGAAATCGACTGAATTGCATAACACTTTAATAAAAATTGATGGATCAGGCAAAAAATATATAAAATAAAGTCAAACTTGATTTCCATACAGGTGATGTAGATATATACCACGTTTGCATAGAAAATTGATCTCTATTTGAGTATACTTATCGTATTGAACACTGCATGGAAACGCGGTTTCAAATCGAATTGCATCTTGGATCCTATCCTCTTAAAAAGTGGGATCGGAATAGATCGGTTTGGAAACATCTCGGCATTGAAAGTGTTTTGAATGCAGTAAAGAAACTATTCTACTGCCATACTTGTTACACGCGGTAGTTATTTGTTAATACATTTTTTTAAATCGCTCTGTGGTAGATTATAACAGAACGACTTTTATAGTTTTTTTTTTTTTTTTTTTTTTTTTTTTTTTTTTTTTTTTTTTAAGTTTAACGTCCTTTAAGCTGGTTTGGTCATATCGGACGATGAATGAAATTGGTGAAATAATGCTCAAATGATCTCGGGGTCTATAGAGCTTAAAGTTACTCGCCATTCGTCTTCTCAGGATAAGGGGAAACCCCGAAAAAACCTTATCCGGGTAACTCACCCTAAGCGACATTCGAACTCACGACCTTTTGAATGTTAGGCAGACACGCTACCACCACACTACCCAGGTGGGCTTCTATAGTTTGCAATGCATTCTCAAATATAATTATTTAACTTCAAAACCTCCAATAAACAGGTAACAAATATATGTTTAACAGGTTCGCCAACGCAATTAAAAGCTCACCAACATGAATGAATACATGATTTATTCTTGATGCTTACCTATTCAAAACGATTTTAATTCGTATTGAATTTAACTTGTGAAATGAGGATTGTATTGAGATGGGGTTAGGCTCAAATCAGATTCAATTCTCCAGGGAAACGTGGTAGCAGAAGCTGCTGTATTTCAAGTCTTTTTGGAAGTTACGTTTCAACGGTTTTGATCACCAAGAGTTGGCAGCATTGCTGAGTCACAGCGGTTTTGCCGAAGAAGGGTATGGTCCGTATGCTTGGTGTAAGCGATGAGTTAGATTAGAATTATAGATTTAAAACTCAAAAGTGCATATTTCAAAATGGGCAGGAAGAAACGACAGGAATTCCATATGTTTTTGGAGAAGACGGAGGATCAGGAAGGTAATTTACACCCCAGTTTTAACAATTGCTTGTGCGAGAGTGGATTATTCAGGGTAGATTTGCTCATATGGATTCTAGCACGTATAGTAACAGTCATAATCTTAAGTTTGTGTAAAGGGGTTTACTTGTCGCGCTTTTTAGTGTGGGCTAATGTTGAGGGCCCTAATTCGCAAAGCGTAACCAAGGGATGTAGTGTAGGAGAGGAGGCACGTTAGCTGCCGAAGACCGTAATTGCAGAATGACGACAAAGGCTAGTTGAGGGATCGGCCCATATGAAACACCAGTCATTCGCGCAGCAAGTAGAGTTATTTATATATGTTGGTTACACCACTTATTACGTCAATACGTGATCTAGATTTGGTTCTTTTGTTATTCTGTCATTGGACCAATTTTGTTGTTACCTACAGGTTTGTTATAAACGTTTAGGGCTCTAAGCCACAAAGGAAGCGGAGGCATGTTCATATAACTAGAGGATTGGAAAGTTGCGGAACGACGACAGGGCGTAGTCGAGGGATCTGTAAGACTAAAACCCCAATGATCCCATAAAGAAGTAACAACCTCAGCAATCTGATGCATTTTACATCAGAACAACTTTATGTTTTCAATACTTTCAAATATGGATTGTCAGAGGAGTTTTTACCTTTTACCCACTACTTAAGAGTGTTGTGTATTTGTCTGTCTAGTGCAGCCATCATATGTCTAATGAACCAATGAAGTCATTGTCTGCACAGGTTCATGGACATTCCTTTATTAAACATTAGGCATTTTAGGGAGATGGAATTTTGGATATACACTCCCATGGGTGCATATATTTTGTTACCAAAACTGTTTTCCTGTGCTGTTCAGCCTGCAGAAGGAGGGCCCACATTAATGGCACTTTGCAAATAAAAAATTACTACCAGAACACCATTTTATCATTCTTTCTCTCACTTCTTGGCACTGAAATGCTTTTCATAGGTTTTATTAATTTCTTGTTTTCTCCTGTAAAGCTCACAAATGTCACTTTTGGGTATATGAAAACATTAAATTCTATCTCAACTATTTAGTTCTATATTAATAATTTCACTGGGGTGATGTTTTTTTCACAATGAATCTAGTAGAGTTAATACATTTTTTGAACACTTAAACTGGTATCAAGTGAATGCCTTGTGTTGGATGTGCAGTTATTTATTGATGTATTTCAGATGCCTCCTTGAGTTATCTACGTTGTAAACATATCTTTGGTTAGATTATGTTAATATGGTGTGCAATGGTTGAACCATAACAGTTCTTGTTTATTCCTTGGCCTCCAGCTTCTCCGGTTGCAGCCACTCCTCCATGGTTTACATGTTCTCAGTAGCCCACTTCCTTTCTAAATAGCTGACACTTCTTGGGGTTCAGACTGAGGTTGACCTGACAAAGTCTTTCAAAAAACTTCTCAGGTTGCTCAGCTGTTCGTTAAATGTCTTGCCTATAAAAAGATGTTAAGTTAAATAAAGCAGAATATGTTGTATGTAAGGCTCCTATCAGAGACTCATTAAGTCTGGAAAATTTTGGAGGGTGGCATTACAGAGTGCAAAAGGTATTAACAGAAACTGCTACAGTCCATTTCCAATAGAAAACTCTATCTTATGGTTGTCAAGTGAAATGCCCCTTGCTAATACCCCAACTTTAGGTGCAAGATGAAAAACCACTCTGATCTCACCAAGGTGTCCAGAATGTCATCAATTGGTGGCAAGGGAAAGCTTTGTTTCTTTTTGAAGTCATTCAGTTCCACGCAGAAGTGCAAATCTCCAACCTTTTTTACTGGGCACTATCGTTGAGGATTATGGGCTCTCCTGTATTATGCCTCTGAGCTTCATTTGGTTGTCTATTTCCTTCATTGCTAGCAGGATGTGGCAAGGTGGCTGTTTTGGTGGGATTAAGGACCCTCACCAGGATGGGTTCTCAAACCAGAAGCAACACCCTCGTGACTTAAAGCCCATCTTGGCTGCACTGTTGCCATCTTCTGGCTCCATGTTGGAAGCACCTTTCATTTGGCAAGTAAGAACCTTACTGATGCAACCATCCCTCCTTGTGATTCAGCAGATTCTCTTCACAGTTTAGGTGCAATATGCAGTGTCTGATGTTCATCTTGGCATTGAGGAATCTAAGGGTTTCCAGGCCCAGGATAACCCCTCAATGATTGCGGCAGTGAACACCCACATTTGTAGTGTGCTCCTGCTAAGGATCAACTCCAGGTAAGCTTCCTGCAACAGGCAGAATTTCAATTGAGGTAGTTCATAGCAACTAACTAGTGTCATTTTTGGTAGTTCCCACACCTCAGGTCTGGCAATTGCTAGTGAGGCGAGAGGAAGATAATGACAGTGCCAACATGCAATTCTCCTGATCAACAGTGGTGAGCCTGCATTCTGTCTATAGGTGTCCGGGCTATCTTTTAACTCCAGCAGTTCTATGATGTTTAGGCTGACAATGTTGGTGCCAGCCCTTCTTGGACCACAAGGAGTGGTTGCTCTGGCTGTCATCTTTGCTGTGTCAATGGGGAGAGCAGCCGACACTGTATTTTTAACTTTGTGATCCACCAAGAGAAGCTGTTGTTTCAGGTACTGGACTCTTATCCCACTTAAGAATGAATGGGCTGCCTCTTACTGAAATAGGTGATTTAAAATCTGTCAGAGCCCAGGTACCAGACACCCCATAATGCAGTATTATCTTCAGCTGATACTGTAAGTGGCATTCACTCAATGTTCTGTATAGTGCTCCTCCAGCTCCTGCCTGAGCCTCTGATGGGGAAGGTGCAATGAATTTCCCTGGTTGCCCCTGCAGGGCAGCCAGAACCTGTGTTCATTTCTATTGGCATTCAACCATTGTGACTAGTAGTGCCCAAAAATTACTGCTTGAATACTACCCAGGACTAGGTACTAAATTTTAAATGTGTTGTTTCTGAGAACAGCTTATGCTTTACTTGAGCCCACAAACTCAATCAGATTTTACTACTAGCAATGATAGCAAGGCAGTTGTGTTGTTTGTTGCCTCCTTTCATTAGAAATTGATGGAACTTAAAGAGTAATTTTTTCTCTTGGCAATATGTGTTACAATAATCCTTTGTTTTCTTTTGCTGTGCAAAATTAAATTGGCTAATTCGTATGTTAATGTATCCCAAGAGTCCATTTTGTGAAGTATGACTTACAAGAATAATTAATTATTCAGTTCCTTAGCATTGCAAGTTCAGAAGTGTATGGTAATGTGATTGGTATTATTGGTTGTCAACACAGAATCATCCAAAATGGTAACCAACAGCAGTTACGGAAACCATGCTAATACATCTTACTTTTGAATGACATGTTTATATTCCAAATAGAGCATACTGACTATATTTTTGCAGGTAAATAATCTTGCATCACTTTATGTATAACTAATACTGGTTTGTAATTTATCTCATTTAGCTGTGAAATAAAATTAAAAACAAGCATGTCTCACTGTGTAGTGTAGGTCACAATAAAACAAATTGTTTATTTGTTTTTACTTTAACTGGTCAAAGGATTGACATCTATTGGTGATTATTTTTATTTTCTTTCTTCAGCTTCTGCAAAATGTAGTATCACTGACATAATCTTAATTGAATGAGGAACCATGTTTACTTTTAAGGATAAATTGTTGTGTAGGTCACAAACATTTATATCTTGCATTTTAGTTTTAATAAAATAACAGCAGCTGAAAGAAAGCTTATGTAGCAAGAAAGATAGAAAAAAGAACATTTTGCTGAATGTAAGAAACAAATTAAAATGAGAACAGAATTGGAGGAATAAACAAAAATCAAACCTGGACAAATAGGAAAGAGAAGCTCGGAGAAAGAAGAGATGTTTGGAACAGCAGTTACAGAGCTAAATCTAACAGTAAGAAACTTGAAGATGGTATTTCAGAATCTCCCAGCAAAGCTTTCAGAGTCGCTCATCCCTTGGAAAGGCTATAACAAAGCCAAAAAAAAAAAAGATTACCAGTGAATCCAAGAAAATATACTGCTGTTGTTCTCAATACGGCCAAACAGTTTTCACCCCAAATGTTGAAGACAGATTCTAAGAAGAGAGCACATACAGCAATTAGAAGTAAAAGAGGCTGTTACCAAGTTGTTATGAATAAGATGATGTTTCTTATACCTGTTGTGGTTTGAGAGACGACATTATTAGGAAAATAGGAGGTAAGAAAGAGAAATTGCAAAAGTGGTACCTATTTTATATACTTGGTGAATCTTTTGAATTATTCAAAAAGGCTTATGCAGAGGTTGGAGAGAATATTAGTCTGTCAAAATTCTGTTAATACAGATACACCATACAGGTTAACGTTTCAGTATTTTGTGAAAATATTTTTAATATTTGAAAATATTAGATTGTTTTAACACCCATTTTCCCCCATAGTTCTTCAGAATTCATCAAGAAGGGGGTATGTGATAATGGAAACAAGGACTGCAAGTTACTAGTGTGTAAAGACAGTGCTACATAGAGTTATTGCGAACACTCTTGATAAAGACATGCTGGGGAAGTGTTTTATAAACCTTGGACTAAAGTTGAAACAGGAAGATTTTCTTGTATGGCTTCATTATGTGACAAAGCAAGAAGTTCTGAACCAATTGTCTGCATTTCTGTCTTGTGTATATGTAAAGCATATACAAACACAACACTTTGAAGAAGATAAAAAAAATCTGACAGAAGGAAAATTGTTGGTGCATATGGAAATTGGTGAGAATTTTTCTTTTCAGTATAAAGATAAAATCCAGTCTGCACATTGGGCTGTAAACTCCTGCACATTGTTTACTGCCATGGTTTGCTATAACCATGCTATAAACCTATAACAGCTTCAGTCAGTAGCATACATAATTATGTCAGTCAGTATTGCACATGACATGACAAATATGCAGTCACAGTTTATAGTGAAGCAATGGTAAATGATTTCAAGCTTTTCCATCATGAAACATTCTAGTTGAAAAGTATAGAATACCAGCCTGATGGTGCTAACCAACCCTTCAAACAAAAGATTTCTCTTGCATTCATTACTCTGAGTAATATTCAGTGTGCATGAAACTTTTCAGCAACATCACATGGCAAAAATTCTATTGATGGCCTAGGAGATATTGGCAAATGTTTGTGTGCATGAAGCAGCATAAGCAAGAAAAATTAATTCTCAGATTGCCATGCACTTCTCTACATGTGCCAAGGAAATATGCAAAAACATGAAGTCCTTATATGTAAGTAAAACAAATGTTGCTGAAAGAATGGAGCACTTGGATCACTTATGGAACAAGGTTAGGTTAATATTCCAGACACAAGGAAAGTTCATTTATTTAGAACTATGTCAACATACAAGGTTCAATACTCAATGACAGCACAGAGTTCAAGCTAAAAATATTTGATTTTGAAACAGGTGAAACTGAAGATACTAGCACTGAGCCCTGTAATGCAGGTGAAGAAGGTGGGTCTGAAATTCAGAAATGCAGTATTGACAATAGAGATTAGGTGTTATTAGAATTTGGCTCTGGGAAGTTGATGAAGATGAAATGTTTTGTAGGCCAGGTACTTCAAACCCATGTGGGTTGCACATATGTAAAATGTTTATGTTGTAGCTTGAAAAATTAAAAGTTTGTATGCCCAACTTCAGATGATATTAGTGCTATTGAGCAAGACCAGATGGAACTTAAATTGTGAGAGTCTACAATGGACAACCAATTAAAACTGCCTTTCATGGCAAATTTTTCTGGGTTTTATATGGAATAGGTATAGTTAAACAAGAAGCAGTGTTTAATTTTATAATACTATATGAATTTACTTCACACACAATGTACAGGTACATCCAGTTTGACTATTAGGTAACAATTGTTTTTGTCATTTGATCCAGTTATCCAGTCTATTCCAAATATATAAATTGTATTTGTGACTAACTTTATTTTGAATGCTTCACTGTATCTCGTACATTTTTATACTCAACAAATGATACAGACACATTATACTGAAAAAGCATTGTCTATGTCATTGGAATTTCCAAATCATGTAGAGCACAATTTCTTCATGTCTACAGATATGAAGCAAAAGTTTCACATCTGTAGACACATGTTTGTCAGTGATGGGTTTACAACACAAACTCTTGCTTATTTAATGCAATCTAGTTAGCAGAAACTAAAGAAGCTGTAATTTTGAGCCTTATTTCATGTAGGTCAAATATGGAATTAACATATTCCTTTGTTTAACCATTCTTGTATTTCACATTTTGTTTTAGAGGTATCAGTAAGTTTGGTAAGTTAATGAGTGATAGCGTGTGTAATACATAATTATATTTCCTTTTTCCAAGTAATTAAATTTGTTCAACAACCAACCTCTATGCATATAAGCTGTCATTTCATCGTGATAATCTGATTTTCACTTTGAGTAAAAAAACCAGTTACATAATGAGACTGGATAAGGCAATTACCTTTTCTGCTGAACATAATGAGACTGGATAAGGCAATTACCTTTTCCTAGAGGCACCTTTAATCCACCAGTTTTTGAGGAATCTTGCCAAATAGAATTCACCACAATCGCTGAAACCCCTAGACTGTTCTATGAGCTGCTAGTTTTCCAAAAATATTTAAGTGTTGTCATCTTTTTTGGTATGTTAAGGTATTTTCTGGATTAAAAAAAATCCCTAGCAGAATCTCAGTCACTTATTTTCCTTTGAACATATCTAAGAAGCAGTGGATTGATTCACTCCATGTGCCACAGCGGTTAACTCCTGACACTTTTTGAAATCAAGTTTGCACCTTGCTTTGTCACTTAAGTTCCTGTAAAAAAACAAACTCATACACCCTAAAACCAATGTTGAGCTTACTGCATAAGGTACTATATTCCCCAACCCCCCCTCTTCTTTCATTAACATTGTCACTTGCTTACTCAGCAACATGCTGTAAACTTTACAAATACACAGAAATGTAACTATTAGTGTGTGCAAATCTAGCATACATTTTGGTGCTGAGAAAAATGGTATCTTTAATGTATCACTACACTGTACAACAATTAAATGTTAAAATATGAGATCAAAACCATATTTGCTTTGATGCAGAATGACTCATATTGGCAGTACACACTGGACAAAAAAAAAAAAATTAGCAGGTTCTTGAAATATAAATTTGACTAACAAGCAGCTACTGTCACATTGATGTGGAGTGAACTGGGATTATGTTTTTTTATTTAAACTAGATCAATACCCGTGTCTTGGTTTTCTCACCCATAAGGTCCCTAATCCATAGAAAAAATTTTGAAAGTTTAAAATCAAAAAGGCTGACTTTAGTACTTCTCTTCTGCCCAACCATCAATGCCTGGTACTAAGTCAGGCGGTGATAATGAACTTTGCGCTGTCCAAGGCTACAAGTATGTATGCACCAGACTGCACTAAAATTATATTACAATCAGTACTAATTTTTTGAGCTTAATGTCCTTTAACCTGGTAGGTCATATCGGACGATGAATGAAATTGATGATATGATGCTCAAATGATTTTGGGGTCCATGGAGCTTAAAGTTACTTGACATTCATCTTCTCAGCATATAAGGGAAAACCCTGAAAAAAAAACCTTATCCAGGCAACTCACCCTAAGCGAGATTCGAACTCATGACCTTTTGAATGTGAAGCAGACACGCTACCATCACACTACCCAGATGGGCCAGTACTTTTTGTAGCAGGTACAAACATAAGGGCAATTACATTTTTTTTTATCAGTGATGGGTGCCTGCATTAAAAACTGGAGAGAGAAAAAGTCACATTTTTGTTATGTTCTCTCATGTAGTGCTTTTTAAATGCTGATATATGCAAGGAATTGGATATCATTAGTGAATCATTCTAATTGGTAAACTTGTGCTGTTATTCAGGAATTACCTTGAAAATACACATGCACAGCTATTAGGCACTACAGCTATGTAGTGCTTTTTAAATGCTGATATATGCAAGGAATTGGATATCATTAGTGAATCATTCTAATTGGTAAACTTGTGCTGTTATTCAGGAATTACCTTGAAAATACACATGCACAGCTATTAGGGGCACATTTGCATATCTGATACCTGCTCATTAACTCATGCTACAACATGCACAAGCTGAATGCAGTAATGTGTCCTAGGTATAACATGTTCAATGCACTGTGAGAGTACCTCCATAAAATTTACTGACATTTTGAGAAAAATACCATAAATGATAATTGGGTTAACCACAAACTTATACCATTCACATCATTTGGGATGGGGGAGGGGGATTGATAGCTTGAATCTAGTTTGGACCCTGCACCATTTAATTGAAAGTGGAACACATTACTGACTGCACCACTGCAGACAAGTAATCTACTAACAGTAACAGAAGCAGTGAAACGCATATTTTATTAGTCTGAAAGTATCTTTAAAGTATGCATTCACATCTGCATACCCAATACCGGTAAGCCAAAATACAAACCATGCACAGGAAGAACAGAACGATTTTTCCTTGTTCCTATGCAATAAGTTAAAACATAGCATATGAGCACCTCCATAAAATCACCTGAAGTTTTAAAGAGACACGAAGAATGAAAATTGGATTCACTCCTAATGTGTACCATTCATGTGCTTGTAAAAAAAAAGTGTAACGCTTTGAGTGAGGTTTGAACCCAGGCCTACCCAGAAATGTTAGATCGGGAGCCGAGCTCACTTCTGTAGAATAAAGAAATGCCCTTCTCTGATTCTTACATTTTTCCACAATGAGAAACTGCGGATCAGTGATACTCTGGCCCTTGCTAATGGAGCATTGTCTTCAGAATAGCAAAGCTCATAACTTTGAAAATACCACATTGATAGCAATTTTTGTACTGGGGGGCAGAAGATAACTATTTTTGAATGGAAGGCAGCACCGCATGTGTATTTAGTCTTTATGTACAATTATCACTATGAATATTCCAGTGTAAAATCATTACTTAACTGCAAAGTTTGTTGTCACAGATCATAAGTGCCATATCTGAGTGAGATCCCAAACTATTCCTCTATAATCCTTGAATCCTCTGTAACCTTTGTCTGTTTAATTCTGTAACATCCTGTTTAAGGTTCGCTGTATGTGTGGGGGGGTGCAAGCAGCAAAACACAAAAACCAACAGTTTTTTAGTTATGCTAAAGTAAGTACCAAACTTGAGCTTACAAAGATGTGATATACTCATTTTCAATAAAATCTTCCTTTAACAAAGTACTCTTTACATGGAATATGTTCCAAACATTTTGATTTTTCTCAAAAATGTGAAGTGTTTTTAATTACAATACCACATGATGTTTTCATTTCAAATAAAAGTTATATTTTGAATTTTATAGGCATGTCATCTTCATTCTGAATGGCTTTTGGCATTACTCATAAGCCGTATGAGATCAAGATCTTATTATGCAAAAATGTAAATCACATTAAAGCTAATGAATTATGTGAAATTCATTTTTTTGAGGATTTAACCATATCCAAGGTATTTGTAATTGGTATAAATTTTCAAATATTTATGTTTTTCTGAATTGGGAAGTCATTACTCATTTACTTTCCTCAATATATACATAGTTAGAGAACATATTGCATTCAAATTTTGCTTTGTGATGTGTTTTCACAATTTTCTAAACTGTTTTACATGAGAGTGACACAAAGCACTTAAATCATCGCAAATTTGTGTTCCAAAGTTGCTTTATGGCCATGCATGCTTATTCAACAATTTGGTTGGGAGCATTTCAATCACTCAGCCCCGATTTCGCACCTTCTGACGACTACTTGTTCTTGAGTTCAGAGGAAGGTATTTTGATAGTGATGACGATGCAAAACCTGGTGTTCGGCAGTGGCTGTCTTCACTGGCAGCAGATTTCTTTGAAGAAGGCATGCAAAAGTTGATTTCCTACTGCGACAAATGCCTAAATAATGGTGGCAACTATGTTAAGAAATAGTTTAGGAAATCCTCTTTCATGTACAAATAAATTCTGTGAAAACAAATGTTTTATACCTTTTTTTCCAAAACCGTACTTTCTGGACATACCTCTTAGATAATCAACTCCTAAAAGCTTTCTGAAATAATTATACCAGTTGTTTAAAGTTTATGCTTCTACATTCCCTTTACTTAGGAGCATTTTATTCTACAGCCCTTCCATGCATTAATTCCTGCCATTTGTGTTGAGGCATTCTTATGCACATCTTCAATCAAAGGCTTCTTTGGCACTATGTGTTTTGATGGTGTCATATTATAGCTTTCACCTCTCCTCTTAACTTTATTCCCCACATTGCATTGTCTGCAATGCTCCAATTCGCACATGTTTAGCTGATGAATATAAATAATGTCTCTGGTCATTAATCCATGTGTAAACCTTGAATAAATGGTTTTTCACTTCTGCCTCTTGCATTTTCCAGTTTCTATAGTAGCATGTTTATTATTTTTTCTTTCTTTCTGGTCTTGTTCTAAAAATTTACTTTTTTCTTTTAACTTTTTGGAACTGGATAGAATTATCCATTTTATTTTCATTGTCAATTTTTCCATTGGTCTTGGGTTCAAAACTTCTGTAATAACTGTAGAAACATGTTATTTCCTATCCCTTTAGTAGTAGACCTAATTTTTCTAGAAAATCCCTGTAATTTGTTTCCAAACTTACATTTTCATTTTTCTTTGACACTGAATATTATCATGTTTGTTCTTTCCTTTTCTTTGGCTTTCTCCGAACATACCAGTCTTCAATTTCATTCTACTATATCTCTCTGCACTTCATCTTCAACATTTTCTCATAATGACTTAATTTCCTCAAATGTGTCAGCTTCTTCATTGATTCTTCTTTCCATTCCTTTTAAATTGCCATGCCTTTGGTAATACATCTCAGCATTGCCAGGATTGTTCTGTTTCTTGGCCAGGGTTATTCTATTCCTCCAATTACTAGCAACAACGTTAGCACCAATGAATACCATGCCATCATGGTATATTGCTGGTATGAACTATCACCTTTTATATCTAGAATTATTAAATATGCCCATCTGACTCTGTAAATTTGAAGTTGGATCACTGTTCTTTAAACCTATATCAGTGTCCCTCTGTAATTGCGTGCCATCAGTAATTCACATCTAATTAATTTAAAATAGCGCATAACAATGGTACAGTGTGTTACTTCTTTAAATTCACCATATTTTTAAGTTGCAGCACACTAAATAGAACAAAATCTGTCATGAAACTGATAGATTAAAATTCTATGCTATTCTTTCTGTGTTCAGGAAGAATGGCAAAAGTCATGGAAAGGGGAATGTCTCAAAGTTTTCCAAATACATACATTTACCTTAAAGATTCAAATTAGGGCTGAAGAAAATCAACAGAAAAGGTTTTATATCATAAATATTACTGTTTCAAACCTTTTCATGAAATCAGTTTTGAATAAAATTGGTTGTGCTTAAAATGCACTTTCTGAAAAACAGTATAATATTTATAAAACAGATGTTCCCTGCTAATTTATAGAAGGAAAATCTCTTGAACACAGTTATGACAAGATTATATTCTGCCCACAAGCAAATGAGGTCAGGACAATGGAAGAATGTTAGTTGAGTCAATTTTGTAACACTACATCACTTACTTTTTATTTCAGAAAACATGTTTCAGAAGCCATATGCTTCCATTTCAATTCCTTTGGTCGACTGCCTGCATTGCTTGCTGTGATGGTTGTCTCTGTCCCCGGTGGTGGTTTGATGAACCTCTGAACCAGCAGATCACCTGGCAGGATTTCGAAATGGAGAACGTGGTTCTTGTTTTTCCAAATATATATGTTTTCCCAAACTTTTAATTCTGTCTTCCTTGTGATGTTTTTGAGGATTCTTGGGCTTCTATTTATGGGGTGTTTCTCTTTCCAAAAATGCCAAGCTACTGCAGATTTGTCTTCTTGTTTGAGTTTAATATTTTTGTGGTGTTCTTTTGCCCTTGTTGTTTGGCCGATGTAGATTTTTTCACAGTCATTACAGCTGAACTGATATATTCCTGGTTTGTTTTCTTGTGTGATATCATCATTTAATTTAGAATTTAAAATGTTTTTTATTGAGTAATTGTTTTTAGGGGCTAAAATGATGTTATGTCGTTTGAAGATCCTCTGGAATTTGTAGAAAGTTTATAGGGTGGTATGTAAACTTCTTGTAGATCTTGTTTTCTTTCTGGTTTTGAGTGAGTGTGTTGACTTCTTTAATTCTCTTCCTGTTTTTGACCTTATTAACTTTTTTGTACACCAGTTCTGCCTGGAATCCATTCTCTGTAGCTATGTCCAATATTTTAGCAAGTTCACATTGGTATTCTGTTTTGCCCATTGGTACATTTACCAATCTGTGTGTAAGGCTGTTGAGTAAAGAATGCTGATGGGGAATGGGATTGTAACTCTTTTGTTTTATATAGCTGTTGGTGTGGGTAGGTTTTCTGTAAATGCCAAGTGTTAGGTGATTTTTATTTTTGATGATTTTAGGTCGAAGAATGGTAGTTGTCCGCTACATTCCTTCTCCATCGTGAACTTTATAGACTTTTCTTGCATATTTAGGAGTTTCAGTGCATCTTCTAGGTGTTTTTCTGGGACTATTGAAAAGATGTCATCTACATAGCGATACAATACTTTGAACATCCAGGGGAATGCCTTTTTAATCCTAGTTTCTAAAGTGCTCATGAAGAGATCTGCTAATATTGGTGACAGCGGGCTGCCCATAGCTAAACCAGATGTTTGTAATATTTCCCGTTAAATGTGAAAAAATTTTGATTTATACAAAGATTTGTTAATATGATGTATTCTTAGACTTCTTCTGTTGTGTTCCCTATTGCAAGTAACCAGTTTTTGATGTGGGATTGTATGATTTCTGTAGGTATGCTTGAAAACAGAGCGGTAACCTCAAAGGAAACTAACATATCAGTTTTTTTTAATTTCATGTCTTTTATTTTATCGATTAGATCCAGAGAGTTTTTCATGCTTGCTGTTTCAAATTTAGGGAAGGAAGAGAATCTGTTTGTTAACCATTTTGCTACATTATATGTAGGTGCACTTAAAATTGTTTATAATTGGTCTCATTGAATTTCCCAGCTTGTGTATTTTTGGAAGGTCATAAATTCTGGGAAGAACTGGATTATGAACTATTAGTATTTTTTTGTTTTGTCTATTAATTTACATTCTTGAATAGTGGAATTTAATTCAACTATACATTGGTTTAGGGTTTTTTTTGTACTGTAGAGTATTCTTCTTTTTCTAAAAGTGTTTCCATTCTTTCTACATATTCAGTTTTCTCCATAATTACTATTGTGTTTCCTTTGTCAGCTTTGCTATAAATTACCGGTTTGCTTTTTAGTGCTCTTATTACATTTTTTGGGGATAATTTTCTTTTTGTTTTCTGTTGTTTCGTTAATTTGGCAGCATTCACTTTTTATAATGCTTTTATCAATGTCATTTATGTGCTGGGTAGATACTTGTATGTCTGCAATGTAATCGTCAATTTTATCTGAAAAATTGAAGCAAGTATTCATTCCTTTATTTAAGAAGAAATCCAGTTCTGATTTGGTGAAAGTTTGATCCGATAGGTTTTTGATGTTCATTTGTGGTGTGGATTTTTTAATTGGTGTTCTTTTCCCTTGTTCCTTGCACAGCTTTTCAAGTTTATGTTTTTGCGTTAAAGTTTTGTTTCTCATTTTGATGTTAAGTTTGGCCAAAAGATTGCTTTCCAAATTTTCCCAAATGATGCTTCCTAATTGTCTGGTTAGTTTCAAGTGTAATTCATATAGCTGTAATTCTACCTCACTTCTACTTTTGTAATGTTTGTTCTTCTACATTTCCTAGACATTTTTGATGGCTGCTTTTTCTAGTTTGCTATTGTTATCATTTTTTATTATTTTCCTGACAAATTTTGGTGTGGCCTTTTTAAATCTACATAAGTTTAGAAAACGGATATCTGCGGCTAATTTGCGTTTCTTTTCCTGTAGTTTCTTGAATAATTCTAGTTCTTTCTTATGGTTGGTTTCGTTAAAACCCTCGTAAATGAATGTTGAATTAGATCCTACCTTTGTAGCATTCATCTTCTATTTGTTTCACCACGTGTTGTATATGTTTACGGCAGTCTCGATCCACACAATTTGTATTCCTCTGAATTATTTCTGATATATGGTGGACTTTGTGACAGTGATGTTCTCCCCTCTCATTGACATGAGATCCTGTCCCCTACTTTCTCCTCTCTGTCGTCTTTTTCTCCTGTGCATTGTTGCTCTAGTCCTTTGCATATTCCTCTCACATGCCATTCTACTGCCCTGGAATTTTGTTTTATCATCATCTTTCTCTAGTTCCTGGTTCATTTGTTTTATTCTTTCATGTGTCCCTGCTACCACTTTAAGAATTTATATGTTCTTTACAAAATAATGATACAGCATCACCAGACCTTTTAATAACATTCATTAAATCTAAACTAATTTAATGTCAGTAAAATCATCTGCTGGAATTTACAGAAGAGTAAGAGATTATTGCTGTGAATATTATTGCTTATATTACATTGATTACCTTTAAATTTATTAATTTTAAAAAGAGATTTTATGTTAATTTGGTTTTAAGTTTACCATCAATCCATAATTTAAAATCTCAAATACATGCCACTTTTCCTTGACTATTCAAGGCCCTTCTTTGTTCTATTAATCTTCCCATTAGCTCCCTTTGCCCAAAATTCAGGTCCCTATTAATTAGATGTCTATACTTTTTAATTTTTTGCCTGTTTTATTACATCAAAAGCTATTTGTGTACTCAAAACATTTTACCAATATGTTACTTTTCCCTCTTTTCCCGAATTTAAAAGCTTCACAGATTTCATAATTACTGACTCCCATCCCTAGTTTTCTACTCAGGAGCTCGCATACCTCCTTTCTAGTATCTCCTCCGATTCTTTCTTCTAACTGCAAAATTACCAAGGCATGTCTTTTGCAGTCATCTTCCATAGTTTAAACTCTTCGTACAATATTTGGCATTTCCTCCAATTGTGTTCTCATATTTTATCCTATTCTTTTCCTATACTCTTGTTTCATTTTTTCTTACTACACTACCCAATCTCTAAGTGCTGTGTTTGTTGACATGCTCCATACCACCTTCTTCCTCTCAGTGGTGGCTATGTCAGCACAGATCTGCCTTATTATGCTGTTTGATATGTACTGTACCAGTTGTGATTTTTATCAAGGAAAGCTTGTTCCTTCATTTGTTATTGTCATAGTAAATAAAAAAAGAAATGTGTACGTGCACATAGCTTGGTCTCTGTGCTTGCGATTGGTGAAACATACACAATACAGTGATCAGTTGCCATGATGCCATCAACATTTGTACTATCTTGAAAGTAAAAGCTGTGGGAAAATGTGATAAACTGTTATAATCTAATAATCACTTGCATAAGATTTTTTAATGCGGTCTAAGTTTTCTATACAAGGACAGGGTTTTCACACCAAACTCAGCATGGTTTTATGAAATATAAAAACAGAGAGGAAAAGAACATAAAACAAAGGCAGGAAGAAAATCAGTTGTAGCTGGCTGTTTAGCATTGTAAACAAAAGTGGGGTAATTCAAAATCTTCTCGGGCTTCTAGCCAGGTAAAAACTTGGCTTGACCCCAACGTTTCGAAGAAGTACATCTTCCTCGTCTTCAGGGTGAACTGATCAGTTCACCCTGAAGACGAGGAAGATGTACTTCTTCGAAACGTTGGTGTCAAGCCAAGTTTTTACCTGGCTAGAAGCCCGAGAAGATTTTGAATTAACACGTCGCCAGGAAAGCTTTAGTTCTTATTTTAAAAGTGGGGTAGTCAGCTTATAATTTGGGAGAATATCTAGGAAGAATAGGAACTGCATTTTCAGCTTTGAGATTCTGCCAGACAATCTATTAATGCAGAAGTTCATCCAATCATCACGAAGAACAAGGTCAACCACCACAATTGATAACTGCAGTAAACCGGAACTGATGATGGGAACAGGTAGCTCCCAGAACATCTTTTACAATTTCTCCATTAACAATGAATGGTGTACTGTTGCAAACATTTTAGTAATTAATCTCAATGGTATTCATTACAGGTTAACTTAAAAATTAGTATGTCTGCCATTTCGTAATGCAACATTTTATTTTATAATCCATCTTGTTAATTGATTTGCAATACTATCCTTTTACTGAGCTTATTTTTAATGCTGATTTATTGTAAGTTTGTATATTTACTATTTTCCTATCTGTAATCACTATTCAGATCCAGTTTTTGTGTACTTTGTTCAAATATTGCCCCATCTTCCTAATATCTTTCTGAAACATTTCAGTTATAGCTGTACTTCTATTCTTCATAAATCTTTTGTTTTACATAAACTTTTTTTTCCAAATTCTGGTTCCTTATACATTAAATACTATAGGATCATTATTATATACGAGGTCTGTTCAAAAAGTATTTCATGAATACCTATTTTGTCCACTTTAAAGTAATCCCCACCAGATATTATACACTTGTACCAACATTTTTTCCAGTCCTTGAAGCACTTCAAAAATTGTTTTTAGTGATCTTGTTCAGCTCCTCCTCTGATGCTGTTTTTATCTCCTCAATCGTTGTGTAGGGTTGTCCTTTCATGAGTCTTCAGTTCTGGGAACAAAAATAGGTCATAGGAGGCCAGGTCTAGGAAGTATGGTGGCTGCAGCATCATAGGTGTGTTGTTTTTGGCCAAAAATTCGCGCACAAACAACGATGTGTGAGCAGGGGCGTTATCATGGTGCAAAAGCCAATTTTTGTTCTTCCACAAATCAGGGCGATTTTGGCAGATTGCTTCGCACAAATTGTGCATAATTTGCAGGTAATATTCCTTATTGACCGGTCTACCCTGTGGCAAGAACTCATCATGCACAACACCCCTGCATTGAAGAGAACTGTAAGCAAAACCTTCACATTCGACTGAACTTGTCTCACTTTTTTCGCTGCTTGTGTAGCAGCAGCATCCATTAGGATGATTGAACTTTGATTTCCACTTCATAACCATTAACCCATGATTCGTCACCATTTATGATCATCTGGAGCAAGTTTGGGTTTGTTGCGGACAGAGTTCAGCAGCTCTTTAACAACGTTAATGCGATAGTGTTTTTGGTTGAAATTGAGCAACTTTGGTACAAATTTTGTAGCGACCCGTCTCATGCCCAAATCATTGGTAAAAATCGAATGGCACAAGCCCATCGATGTATTTGTCCTCAACAACTTCTCTAACGATGATTCAACGATTAACTAATACAATTTTCTTCACTTCTTCAATGTTTTCGTCTGTTGATGAGTTAGGGCATCTGGGACGCTCTTCGTTGTTCACATCTTCTTGGCCTTCTGAGAACATTTTGTACCACTGATAAACATTGCGGTGGTCTTAGGTAGCTTCACCATATGCCACAGTCAACATTTGGAATGCATCCATGCACTTAATTTTGTTTTTCACACAAAATTTGATGCAGATTCTTTGTTCCATTTTTTGGAATAGGCAAACATCGAAGGCGAGCCAAAACACGTCCAAGAAAAATAGCCGCCAACGACTAACTGAACATTCAAAATGGCCGAGCTTGTCAACATAAGTGAGGGACACATGTACCAGCATAATGCCAGAAAACAATAAAAAAAATTGAATATACGTAGCCCACGGAAATTAAAAATTTGCGATACTTTTTGAACAGACCTCGTATGGTTAGTGCACTGGTAACCTCTTTCCACTGTGCAAGAGAACCAAGAGTATTAGGGAATTGGTGCTGGCAGAGGTGCACCTTATAGTTGGTGCTGGAAATGTTGGCCTTCTGCTCTCAAACATGAAAATGTTATCACTCACTCTCCAAAGCTCAGCAACAGAAATTCTTGCAGTTTCTTGTGTGATGTTGTAAGTTCCTGTAGCATATGAGGGTTAGAACAATACCTTATCTTTCGAGGAACACCATAAATAAAAAATTGCAACTAGATAGGTAGGGGGAATGAGGGGGCAACAAATCAACACTAATAATTCTATCATAAAACACCTCTGTTATTTCACTTAATGATTCAGTACCCATATGTGCTGTTGCAGAATCATCCATAAGATTTTTCTTTTTCTGGCAAGTGCTTGAAAAATGGTCCTAGAATTAGTCTCTGATATCGCTGTGCATTGTTTCATTAAAGAAAATGGTTCCTAATATTCTACTAGCACTTATCGCACACCACACTCCAATTTTCAGGTCATGGTGAGACATTTCTGCAGTAGTACAGGTTTTTCTGAAGCCTAATATCAACTTTTGTGGGTGTTCATGTATCCATTTAGGTGAAACCAAGATTCATTAGAAACAAAAGTTATGGATCAATAAAACCCCTTTTTACTGACCGGAAAAACTAATGCAGTAATTCAGTTTACATTTGTTTAAATGCTTCCTCTCATGCATAGCAATAGGGTTTCAGTTTTAAAAGAAGCACAGCATTTCTTGCAGAAGACTGAGATACACCTACATGCTGAGCTAATGTGTTAAATGATTTTTGAGATACTCACTTAAGCTAGTACCGATTTCATCTAGTTAAGTTTCTGTTAAACTGATCTTCTCCTAGAATGTTTCTTGTGTAACGCTGAATCTGAACATGCAGATTTATTCATGATCACAGGTATGGTTTTGCTTGCAGGTGATACACAGTCTGGAAATCTTTCAACCAACTCCCTACGTATACAATGAGTAGATTTGTGTTTAAAGTAAACTTTGCAAATAAACACACGTTCTTCCACAGATAAGTGATATACCATATTTACTGAATTGACAGAGGCACCTGACTGACTGCACCTCATACAGCAATAACAGTGAGATGTGTCAATGCACCTTCGAGTGGGAATTGTCACCCTGAAGTCCTACTAGATAATGAGAGAAGAGTGGAGGGGAGAAAGGCCACGAGAATGCTTACCATATACAATAATGAACCTTTTTATTTTCAACATTCCACCACATATAAGAATGTTGAGTTTGTTGAATACCCTTTCTTAAGCCTTTTAACCACCAAATTCCTTCTCTTCCCCATGCAATATTTTCTTGTCCTCTTTGTCATGTCTGTCTATTTTTCTCTTCATCTATGTCGAGAAAACCAAAGATTTCTTTCCAGCTACCTCACTGAATATTTTTTTATGTACTTATATGTTGATATCTTTCTCTTGCAGTTTTCCAGAAGTTAACACCATTTTCTCTTCTCCATATCTCTCCTAATCTTTTAAATTTTCTAGTTATTTAGTGGATTATTTACTCATTCATTGTACTTGATGATTTTCTCTTGATGTTTTAGACGCTGGTTAGCATAATATTTATTTCTTCTTGTAAGTTAAGAATTCTGAACCAGTATTTCAAAGCTCTTTCCATAATCTTTGTTATTAGCCACTCTGTGCTGCTCTATTTGAGCTATCTGCCAAACAGTTGCTTTGTTAACCCAAACATTTTTCTTCAGAACATCCTAGTGCCTCATCTATGTTGTCCCATCCTTACTCACTTTCATGAAGAGATTTTTCAGCATTAGTTGAATTTTCACTTGCTAATATTCATGACAAATCATCCAATAACAAACAATAGTGTTGTAACACTGCCTATGATCAGTATGTTTGTCATTTTCTATCCAAGTTTGCTTTTTCTATTCACAAATTTCAATCTCATTAACTCCCCAGCTTTAGCACTATACACTGCAATGTTGACTTCCATCGTTACTTAGTCCCCTCTTTCTTCACACTCAAGAGTACCTTGAAAATACTACCTTCCTCTCTCTCTCTCTGCTGGCTTAGCATTTGTATACTTGGATCATTGTACGAACATACAATCTCAACTGAATTATATGCTTAAATTTATTGGATCTTCTAATATAATAGTGCAACACTAATTTCTTAACTGTTGCATCAATGCTCATGGCACAACCCATAACATGTTAGGTGAATTCTAAGAAATAGAGAAGCAAGTTGTAAATACATTTCCTCAAGTTACCAACCCATAACATGTTAGGTGAATTCTAAGAAATAGTAGAAAAACATGTCTTAAATACATTGCCTCAGAAAGATCCAAAGGCTAAAACCCAATGGGAAATCAGTTGAAGGGATCAAAAACATTGTAGAGACTCACCAAATCACAAGGCTAAAAAGTTACCAATTGTAAATTAAATATTTTATATAGGTTTATTTTTACATCAGTTCTGTAAGTTAGTTTTGCAGAGGAGCAATTCTAGTAAATTTTAACAATGTTATGGATTTTAGTTTATTGTGTTTATTTGCAGGAATGAAAGCATGTGTTCACATACCAAAGAGTATTAATTTGAACAGACTGAAACCCAAGCACAATCCAAAACGGCAGCAGAAGCGTTTGGGTATACTGGATTCACCTGCAACAGAAGATAAGGTATGTGAGAAATTAATGTGTAATGTATCTGTATTACAAATGTGTTTTCAACCACTCTGGGTGGAATATAAATATTTTAAAGTACTTTGTTGCCAATTGCAACTGCTGCTGTCTGCTATCCTAACAGATGAAAAAAGTTTGTAAAGCATTTAGAGAAAGGCAAGTAGACTTTGATAGTAGACCTAGATAAAAGCAATTAGCATGGAGCAATTATAATGCTGGAAACTTCAAGAGTAGAGCAGATTTCGTCACAGAAGCTCTGAAGTTTTCCATTCTTCTCCAGATGCATGTAATGGTAGACAGTTTAAAGTAGATGTAACAGATTGGAACTGTTGTAATATTTCCTGTTACAAAAATATATCTTATAGCTCTCTACCTTATTCTGTAACTTCTCATTTTTACATTTTAGCACGTTTCTACTATTTCCTTTTGAAAAATCAAGCCTAATGCTACCTTCATAGTGCTTAAACTTTCCTAAAAGAATAGTGGACACGTATTTTAATATTGCTCTACTCTTTCCTAAAACTGCCTAAAAGGAGTAATGAAAGCCATATCATAACTTAAAAGGATGATTTAACCCATTTTTTTTTTTTTTTACTCCAGAATTGAAGTGATATTTAAGAATTTTTATTTTTAAATTTATATCACTCTCAGAAGTGCTGTGAAATGCAGAGGCTTCAATGTGGATTTACATGTTTTGTTTTGTGTTCAGCTACCTTGCATAATATTGTAAAGAGGAATGGTATCAAAATACATGTTTTTGAAAGCTTCTTAAATTCTTTCCTGACTTATGGATTATGAATACTTGATTTGAGGACAAAGATATCACATTTTGCTGTAAAGGACACCAGCAGATAAGAATTTAAAGTTGAAGACTTCCTTCATTGTGGCAGAATTAACAATTTTTAAGGGTATTAAAATCGTGAGAACTATGTGAATTAAGGAAGGTGTTACAAAGAAAGTGAAAACATTACAAAATAGCTTCTTTCTGAAATTTGCTTTTGAAATATTTTCATATTTTAATTATACAACAGTACCACTTCCATTTGAAAGGTCTTTGATTGGTGAATTTAATCTCTCTCTGTTAATTTAATATCTGGGTGTGAGAAGGAAAATTCCATAATAAATGGGCAGGAAAAGTTCAATATATTTGAGTTTCCACCAATAATAGTGTTCTTTTCATTCCTTCAGGGGAGAAAGGCAGTGTGTGAAGAAAATTCCAGTATATGTTTATGTTGCATTGTAATGCAAATATGGGTGTTAATAAAATTCATCCTGGATGTTAGTTAAAGAGAGATAGACAGGCCGTAGAAAACATTCTGAAATGGAGAACTAGTAGTATGAGGTTCTAAAGTAGCAGCCAATTCATGAAATGTATTCCACTGATTAAATCCTGATTTAGTATTAGAAGGCACACCTACGAAGAGGTGGCTGTTTAGCATGGTAGTTATAATGAGTCTTGAATTCTTTACAAATGACAATTCAAACATTCAATTCTCAGCTGTTCATTTTCTTTCCCGTTGTTTTTTTCCCACTTAATTTGCATTGTCTCTCTGATACCATTCTCTAAAATGTTCATGTGAAATTAGCATTTTGTGTTTAGCACTTTTTATAGCTTCAGTTAATTACAAATTAAAATTGCACGAAGAATTTAGTAGAATAGAACATTCTGCAAATGAGTAACAAAAATGCCAGTTTAACGTGACATACCTATGATTCAGGTTGCTAATATACATCACTTTTACTGTAGGGTACCCTTGTACAAATGAGCTTACCCATGGAACTTGAAAAATGAAAACTAAAAATAACAGCATAATTTTATCTGAGTTTTGGGTTAGTGCAATACAAAAAATCTTTCAGGCTTTCCCCTGTAGAACAGAAAGGTAATCAAAATGAAGGAAGAAAACGGAAATGGGGGTTTTGGAACTTTATATTTGTGTAAAAGTGATGCTTAAGGGAAATAATACAAGCCCTATTTTTTTCAACCTCTAATGGGGCATAACAGAAAGACAAACGTGAACCATAAAATGATGTTACTGTCTGAAGTCAACTAGTCACAGTTATTTTTCTACATAGACACCATTAAGATTAACACACTTGTCATATTTATAAATGAGCTTTCCAATACCCTGTTCATAGAAGCAGTGCAGGTAGTTCTTCACAGCACTTTGAAGTTCTGTGTTGGTGCAGAAAGTTTGTTTGGACTTAATGAGCTTTTTTAGGAAGTGTGTGCATCCATTGTTTGGATTGTTCTTTTGATTCTAGATTGTCATAAGGTATCCATGTTTCATCCCTCTCACAATGGAGTTAAAGAACTTTTCCCCATTAGCAGCATAATGAGTGAGGAAGGAAAAGGCTGATGCCATTTGCCAAGCTTTGGTACCTGATGAATGCTAATAGCTCACTCTATCTTTAACAGTGGTTAATTCTCTTAACCCATGTATCTGTAAATCATTGGTATGCTTACCCTCTAGAAATAGCAAAATATAAACTAACATAAGTTTGAAAATGCAAGGTTCTAGCAGTCAGAATCAATGTTTCCCATCATTTGAGACAGAATTGATTGCATAAGTGCTAAACTTTGCACACTCTTTGCTTTGGCAGTAACTATTTCAAAAGTTTCCCATAACTATAAACTTTATCTCCATAGACTGCAAAGTGGGTTTTTCAAATTGCTTACCATAGATACACTACCATCCTTTATATAGTGTGGTTGATTTCTGTAACACCTCCTATGTTACTCTAATATTAAAAATAGTGCTTAACTTGGTGGAAAATTTAATAATTTTATGACATATTTTCTTCTTAATAGATATTTTGTCTTTTATCTCTCTGAGGAAGCATTTCTAAATTTTACCATTACCAAAGTTGCTTATATGATAGAACTAACATATAGCTGCATACAGCTGCAGTTGATAGCATTTGTGACAAACAGCTAAAAAAACCTCAGGGAAATTCTGGTAGTTGTGCATTGGCTGCACTGTTAGGCAGATGGTCTGTGGACCTGATAAATGAAGTTCAAACCTTGAGATGAGCAACCATTTCCCTCCTTTCCTTTCCATCTTGAGAACAGTGTTATGCTTATGTCACAAAATCGCAAAATAACACTATCATATGCAATGTCTAGGGTATTATTGCTTATTGTTGCTTCTCAGATTTGATGACAGGCTGGAGAGTTATTTACAAATATTGGTGCAAAGTTGTTGGTTTGGTTGGATATTTTTGTGCATGATGTCAACAAGAGTAATATAAGTATAACAATTCAGTCAACTTTGAACCAAGCAATAGCACTAAGTATTATCCTTGCAAATAAAAGTGAGCAGTCAAGTTGCACAGTACAAGGAGTGGGGGAAAAGAGACAGACTGGAAGCGATAATCATGGGTATGTAAATGCACGAAGAATATCGGCTGCCAGCCGACTGCAGCAATTAAATCATGCCACTGCGCATCATGTTTACACCGCTCTCGTGTACTTGCACAGATAGTACTAAGACTCCCCAACAAAGGTGCTGGGTACCTATGGTAGCATGACAAATGCTTAATATTGTTAATAGGTGACCTTTATACCCCTGGCAATCTCTAACACCACCATATAGAATTGTTTCTTAAGTGTTAAGTAATCAAGTCATCCATGTCTCATTTCCTATTTGCTTTCTGTGCACAATACATGTTGGAGCAGTTAAATAGGTACTCAGGGAACATAGCGTAAAACTAGTTTTATTGAACTTGGTGATATTCACCTTGACTCAGACTAAATTTAGCTCAGGAATCTTTTCTTTCAAGTCATGGGGTTCTTTTAAATGCAGAGAAACATTACACAGGACCTACAACTCTCCAAATGAAGCCATACTAAGAATTTTTTACTGAAAAAAATCCATCACCCTCTGCCGAGCTTGAACCAGCAACCTTGAGTATTAGAGGCTACATGGTAACTACTACACAAAGGAGGGCAGTGACACTTATAAAGCATTTCTGAAGTATGTACTGCCAGCCCTTTTGGAAGAGGAGCTGCTTGATGTTCATGCTCAACTGCATATCCAACATGATCGAGTTCCTGTGATAAATGTACAAGAGCGTTTAAATTTAGTGTTTACTAATCAATGGATCGCACTGTGTCTTGGCCACCTTGTTCACTAGATCTCAGTCCCATGGACTTTGTTTTTCATCTTCAGATTCTGAAGTGATACTTGTTGCTCACATAATTGCAACCAGGAATGAGATTTGCAACACACCAGAAATGCTCATCTGGGATTAATAATCATTTCTGTATCGATATTATCTATGCATTACCATTACAGGTCACCATTTTGAGCAATTACTTTGAAACTTGTACGTTCACTTTGTTTGCCTACCTTTGTTTAGCCTTTAGCTACCTATTGGTTTTTAACAAAAACTCTTATCACTCCAACAAACTCTCTATTTCTTCCATAAATTGATTATAATCAGAACCTGCTCACAGATAACAGGCTTTCTTCAATAGTTTTGTAACAATTCTACTGTATAGTTTCCTTTTGACGTTCGCTGCAGTGACAACTACTGCTCGCTACAAATTTCCTGTCAAAATTGAGCTGTAGGCATGCTTCACTCCCCTTTTTACACCTGTTGAACAGGTGGCAGGAAATTTCCAGAAGCGTTTGCATGTGCAAACCACCACAAGTGTCACAAGCTCACTCAGGTATAACAATCAAAAGAATATTTGATTGTTATCAATCATGGTAATATATAATCCATAAAAGCTGTTTCTATAACTAAACACACAGGCATTATTAGGCATTTTAATTAAGGGATGAATTTTACTTAAAGTTTTATACATTAGTTAATTTATTTGTAATAATGGACCTTTATAAATATTAATAATTTTAACCCGGCTTTGACATCAAAGAACTTTCTGACAGCACAGGTGTCCACTCGCAAAGGCGTAAATCATAGCTTTAATGTCAAAAGAAATTGCTGCTGGCACACTGTCCACTAATGCTGGTGTAACAATGGATGCTAACAATCAGCTATGTCTTACGAAGCAAGCCCTTCACACATGTTTGGCAATTACTCACGCAGGGCATAATCACACTGCTCCCTAAGAGCTGGTCATCTGACCAGCACCATTGTAACAGGCTAGAAGATCCAGGTGTACTGCTAGCCTCATCCTTCAGGACTGCCTATGAATGCATTAGATAGCATTTATCCTCTTCACTACAAGGCACAGCCCTTGCCATGGTTGTTGAAGCTGGGGCAGCATCACTTGCTATGTGTGTGGCAATATAACCACATCTAATCATTGTGCTGTAAACCTCGGCTGTTGGCTTTCCAGTCAACAGGTTTTCATCTGGTTACTCACTATCTGTATATGTTGACACCCCATCTCATGCATGTTGTAAAACTGGTCTACAAAATTCTCCATGTAGACTGCTTATTGTTCTGCTGCAGGGGACTTCCAAACATTGGGTCACATGGTAGAGGCAGATCTCTGCCAAAGGTCAAGCTAACTGATGTCAACATGGTGGTGTCATGGGTTGAAGGGCAGCAGACTAGAAAGAATAGTAACACCCTTGCATCCCAATCTCTCTCTGGTAATTGGCCACAACCTTTCTCAAATGTTCTTCTAGAGTCTTGATGTACTGATCAACCATGCCATCTGACTGTGGGTGGAGAGGTGTTGTGCTCATCTTGTGCATTCCAAGTCACTTTGGTGTCTCACCAGGTTAGACTCAAAGTTAGTGCCCTTATAACTCTGCAACTCCAACCTCATAATGGCAAAACATTTCTTTTCCGAGGTCTTGACCTCCTGGCTAGAGATTGCTTACACCTCCGCCCTCTTGAAGTGATCCATGGCAACTTGTTGCCTCAATCTGTCATAGGGAATGGCCCAGCTATATCAATGGCTGTGCATTTGAAAGGTGCTCCCACGTTATACTGCTGCATATGATACTGGCTCCTGGGCCACAATTTGCCCTACCACACATGACAATGGTGGCACCAGCTCTCAGGGTCTGCTCATAGTTTCAGTAGACTTGACACTCATGAAGCTGGTAGATGGTTTGGTTGTGTCCTCCCCAAGCCCCAGCATGTACTTCCCCCAGGACTTCCATGATTTTACTCCATGGGAGAACCAGCTGCTCTCTCTGGGTCTTCCCATCAGGTTATGCCCATACCCAGAACAGTACTCCTTCCTTGGTCTTTAATGAATCTCATTGGGTCCAGTGGGATTTAAACACACTACTCCCAGGAGTGATGTCTTCCCAGCTTGGTCTCTGCCTCCGCTTTCCTCAGGAGTGGCCCCAAGTCAGTCTTCAGGCCTGCGCTATCTCAGCCACCTTCAGGCACTGCCGAAAATGGCACAGATGGCAGCAGTACACTCTTTCTGCTCAACCTTGGTGCAGTGGCCAACTCCTCTGGACAGGATCATGGTGACATGGCATCTGCATTGTTGTGGAACTTTCCTTTCCGATGTTCTGATGTAAAGTTGTGTTCTTGGAGTTTCTGGACCCCATGGACTGTCTGGCCGTCGTGGTTCTTAAAGCTACTCAACCAGGTTAGGCAGGAGTGGTTAGTCCTCAGGTGAATGGCTGATCATACATGTACTTGTGGAAGTGCTACAGCATCTTTACTATTGCCAGGAGCTCTTGTCGGGTAACACAGTAGTTCTTTTCTGCCTTGGAGAGTGGCTTGCTGTATGAAGCTATAATATGCTCCTGGTCATCCTGGACCTGAAATAGAATGCCTCTAACACTGATGTCACTGGCATCAGTATCCATAATAAAGTTACTACCAGATTGTGGAAATCCTGAAGTAGGCGCACTGCATAGTGCCAACTTAAACACCTAAAATGTACTCTCTGCCTCTTCTGACCATGAATAAGGCCAGTGTTCTTCCATCAAATGAGTGAGGGCTTCTTCATTGTTAGAGAAACCTCTGACGAACTGGTGGTAGTAGTTACATAGGTCAAGAAACTTGAAGTTTTCGTTTGCCCCCCCCCCCCCCCAGGGAATGTCGCATTGTCATGGCGGCAGGGGGGAGAGGGGGCTCAGTACCCAGTGAGTTAAACGGGTAATTATGTGAGCATTAGCTACTATCAAAAGACAAGGGGAAGCTAAGAACACAACACTAACCCAAGCAATGGATAAAACAAATTTTGGAATAACTACCCCAGGTGGTACTTCAGGTAAACTGGACAATCCACCCTCTGCGGAGCCGACTCCATGGATTCTGGGGGATGTCATCAAGTGCTTGAGGGAGATGTGTTTAGAAAGAGTGCATTGATTCAATGATCACCTACAGTAAAACAAGTAGTGCACTTACACACAGGAGAATAGGAACTAAAGAAGATACTGAATGGGATCCAGCGCCAAAATGAAGAATTAAAAAATGAAATAAAAGCTCTTAGAATCGAAAATCAAGAAGTTTAGAAAAAATATGGACAAAGCAAAGCAGAATTCTGCAAATGTCAATTTGGAACCTATAAGAGTAGAGCCAAAGAGAATGAAAACAACTAGTGAGAAAGACTTTGTAGAAAAAGCAGGTCCTAGTGATATGATAGATTACTATACAGATGAGGAAGATTTGGCTAGAAAAACAGAGTGGATATTACGGAGGAAAAGCAAGAAACAAAAAGCTGAAACATCCCCAATAATAGAAACGGGGAAACCAGGAAAAAATGAAAGAAATGAAAAGTCAGAAACCAGAAGCATTGTAAGCAAAACGAATAACATGAAAGAGGGAAAAAAAAACTACCTATAAGGAACACCAGCCTCCACCTATTAACATATATGATATAGCAGATTATTTAAAATTTCAGGCATTATTAAAACCAATGTTAGGAAAAGAATATAAAGCTGCATCATTAAATGATAATGTATGGAAGATCAATACTATGAATTTTGATGGCTATAGGACTTTGGCCAAGAAATTAAACACAGAAAAAATCAATTGGCAAACTTATGAACAAAAATGATAGACCAATTAGAGTTATGGCAAAAGGATTGCATGCTTTGTGCCCAAAAGAAGATATAATAGAAGAGTTAAAGGAAAGATGCTTTAAAATTAAAGATGTTGTAAATATTCTTTAGAAAGAAAGGTATAAAAATAGGAATGGGGAACAGGAAGTAGTTAGACAAGGATTGCCACTACTTATGCTTACCTTTGATAATAAGGAGAATATGATATATATATATATATATATATATATATATATATAATATTAAGACAATTTTGAATGTGGTTGTCAAAATTGAACCCTTGAGAAAGAATACTAAATTGTTACCACAATGCAAGAAATGCCAAGGCTTTTCCATACCCAGGCCTATTGCCAAAAAGAACCAAGTTGTGTGAAATGTGCATGAAAGCACCTTACTAAAGATTGTAAAATTAGCAAAAATGCACCTCCAAAATGTGTTAATTGCAGAGAACAACCTCCAGCAAATTATTGTGGATGCGAAGTAGCTAAGGAGCTGCAAAAAAGAGGAACGAAGTAATGAAAAATCAAAGTCAGATTCATAGGACTCAAGGGAATTGTAACTTAGATATGGTTCTAGAAGAAAGTGAAGTAGTAGAGGATGAACCTAATAGAGAACAAAACAATTATGCAGTAGCAGCACGTAATAGTAAAGCTGAACTTCCAACTGTTGATAAAGATATAATCGTATCCTACAAATACTGGACGAGCAGAAATATACCAACAAACTGATCTATGATAGATTAAGAGAGCTTGAAACTAGACTTAACAAAATTAAATAAAATGGCGCACACACATAGAATATTATCATGGAATGCAAACGGTTTGCAACAGCATATTCAGGAGTTGTAACTGCTCCTGAAAAGCAAGAAAATAGATATATGCTTAATATCCAAAATGCATTTGGCTAAACAATCATATGTTAGAATAAGAGGATATGACATCTACCGCTCAGATCATCCATCTGCTAAAACAAGAGGGAGCTCTGCAGTAATAATTAAAAACTGCATTAAACACTGCGAAGAAAATAAAATAGAAACCAAAGAAATGCAGGCAATAACTATGACTATCTAGTTAAAACTAAGTCTTTTAATATTTCTGCAATATATTGTCTCCCAAGGTATAACTTAAAAGAAGAGGATTATATTAGTCTCTTTAAGATTCTAGGTAATAACTTTATTATTGAAGGTGATTATAATGTCAAACATTCTCATTGGGGATCAAGAATAATCACTACTAAAGGAAGGGGGCTGTATAGGGCAGCTATTAAAAGTGCCAATTCCATTCAACTGGGAAACCTACATATTGGCCGACAGATGAAAACAAAACACCAAATTTAATTAGTTTTTTCATAATGAAGGGTATCTGTAACAATTATGATATTTCATTGGATCATTCCCCTATCATATTAACAGTAAGTGATAATATAATAATAAAGGATAACCCCCTCAAGACTAATTAATAATAAAACAAATTGGGAAGGGTTCAAAAATGAATTGCAGCGTATTATCGAACTTAGTGTTCTCTTAGCAACACTGCAACAGTTGAAAGCAGAGATAGATCTCTTTGTTACAAATATTCTACAAGCAGCATGGAACCATACTCTTGGAAAAAGTAGGAATAAGGTAAATGATATCTCCTATCCAATGGAAGTGAGGGAGTTAATTAGTGAAAAAAGAAAACTGCGTAAAAAGTGGTAGAGAACATGGGCACCAGAAGATAAAAAGTGATTAAATCAAATTTGTAATACGTTAAAGAATTTGATCAGTAGTATTAAAAATAAATCATTTACTATCTATATGAAAGGACTAACAGCAGATAAAGAGACTGTTTACTCTATGGAAGGCAAGACAGAGTATTAAAAGACCTATAAATCAAATTCCGCCAATAAAAAAAGGAGATGGAGCATGGGCAAGGAGTGATAATGATAAAGCAGACCTATTCAACTATCTAGAAGAGATTTTTCAACCTTGATGTATACAAACATCTGAAGAGGACATAAAATATGGCAAGAAAAGGGAAGGTAAAGAACTTAGGCGTATAACGCTCAAAGGATTAAAATGTTAAATACACCAGAATATAAATGCAAAAAAAGCAGCTGGATATGATTTAATCGCAGGACACATTCTTAAAGAATTACCATAAAAAGCTCTTATCAAGCTATTACATATGATAAATACTGCATTAAGACTTAAATATATGCCAAGTCAATGGAAGTTAGCAGTCAAATACTGTTATCCTATATTGAAGGGAGATATTTCTTAGTTAAATATGGAAATGAATACTCAGAATTAAAGAACATAGCTGCTGGAGTACCTCAAGAAAGCATCTTGGGGCCAATACTATACCTTATATTTACTAGGGATATTCCATACCAAGATGATTCTACTATGGCTACCTTGATGACACATGAATAATGGCAGTAGGACATACAGTAGAGGAATCTACACAGAAATTACAGAAAGCTGTCAATAGGGTTAACAAGTGGACGAAGAAATAGAGCACAAAAATTAAATGAATCTAAATCTGTACATATAAACTTTACGAATAAGAAAACTAAGATACTACCATTAAAAATAATCAAACTATTCCTTAAGCTCAATCAGTGAATTGCCTAGGAATGATACTAGACTCAAAACTAATTTGGAGAAAGCATATAGAAACTAAAAGAAAAGAGTTAAATATCAAATATAAGAAACTTTACTGGCTTATTGGGAGAAATTCTGAACTTGAAATATACAATAAGCTATTAATATACAAGCAGGTGTTAAAACCAATCTGGACCTATGGGATACAGCTTTGGGGCTGTTCTAAATTGACCACTATAAAACATGTACAGACACTTCAAAATAAAGCTTCAAGAACAATAGTTAATGCACCTTGGTATGTGCGCAATGATCACATACATAGAGATCTCAAGATCGACTCTGTTACAGAAGAAATAAAAGACTGCGACAAAACATCATTTAAGAGTGCAGCACAATGAAAATAAAAGAGATGTTGAATATGCTTAGTAAGTGTGAAGTTAGAAGATTGAAAAGAATCAAGCCAAATTACTTAATGTGTGACTGCAAAAATTAGTGTAAGCTTTGGGGGGCTTCAGTTGGAAGACTCTCCTATATATTGTGAACTTATTTATGAAGGAAATATTACTAGATAAGCTTTTGCTTAGTTGTAATTAAGAAAAAAAGAAAGCTTTCGTTTGTCTTTTGGGTTAGGTCAGTTTCTCAACTATTCAAGGCTTCTCCGGGTCCATGCCATCCCAGATGGTAAGATTATGTGACCTAAATACTTCACCTCCTTGCAGAAGAGCATTCAACTTCAGGTTAGGTGCTTGCATTATCTTGGTCAGGTTCTTGAGATGGACTTTGAAGTTGTGGCCTACAGCCATGATGTTATCCAGATATACCAGGCAGACGTCGTAATTCAACCCTGTCATCACTGATTCCATGAGGTGCTGGAAGATCTCTGGTGCATTGCAGAGGCCAAAGGGCATAACTGTAAGTTGCAAGTGCCCTTGACTAGTTGAGAGTCATCTCTAAGATCTAGGGCCGCTTGCAAATATCCTGATTTCAAGTCCAAAGTGTAGAACCACTGGGCACCAGCAAATGTGTCCAGTGTGTCAATCCGGAGTAAGAGGAAACATTCTATCTGTTGATTACATTCAGCTTCCATTAGTCCATGCAGAAGTGTAGCTCACCATTCTTCTTCACACCAAGACTACAGAGGAACATCAAGGGTTGTTAAATGATTCACCTAGGCATCATGCTCTCTAGCATGTCCCATACCTCTATATGTTTTGCCAGAGGAGCACATCTTGCTGGTTGCCGTATAGCTCGGGCATTTCTGTTGTTGACATTATGGTGTACTCTGTCAGTGCAGCTACAATTGCCATTTCCTTATACTAAAGACAGAGTAGTATCGACTAAGTAGATGCTATACCCTCTCCAGTTGTGAAGCAGTCAGGTCGTCAGTCATCCTCTTCAATAAGTCTTTCATCTGGGGTCCCACATACTGCGATGGTGCTGGCTGTTTGGATGTGTTGCACAGTAATGTAGTTGCTGCTGGCTTACACTTCTTTAACTCCATGCCAGCCTGGATGTCCTGGTCGGTGTCCAGTGGGTTCAGTAGCCTCATGGACACTTCCTCCTGACAAGGCAACCACACTCCGGCAAATTATAGTTCATTCAATGGTGTTTTCAGGTCCAGTATTTCAGTGCTCCTTGACCTTCCAGGTGCGCCATCACTATGGTTTCTTGCGAGCACAGCTACATCATCCCTCAGGATCACCCTGCAGATCCCCGGAGGTTTGTGGGGGCTCCGGAGCAACACTCATTGTGGCCTAGTTGCAAGATCCACCCCAATATCAACCATTGCTGAAGACATCCAGTCCTAGTATCAGATCCTAAGCCATCCTCGTGACAAATACCAACAGGCTCACAGTGCTCCATCCCAATGTCAACTCCAGCAGGGCCTCCTCCATAGGCAAGATGTCATCTGACGCCATAACTAGTTGGTAGGGCCGACTGTAAATTTGTGACAGCAAGCCCTTTGCCATGTAAGGTCAAATTACAGTCATGGCTATACCTGTGTCTACTAGTATACAGTACAGCTTCCCCTGTACCCTGCCATCTGCAATGAGGTTGTCTTCCATTCTTCTGCTCAAAGAGCTTAGTGCCAATTAGTGATGATGGCTCTGATGTGCCCCTCCATTGTTTTCTGCCTGCTGGTCAGTTTTGTCATAGATAGTCTCATGAGGTGTTCTGGTTGGCCACACCCCCAGCACACACCTCTGAAAAGTTGTCGTCTCTGGGTTGTTTCTCTATCCCTGTCGTAACGAACACTCCTTGTCTTCATGGTTGGCAAAGCTCTTGTCTTGGCTGCCTCCATCCTTAGTGCTGCCTTTAACGCCTTGTGGCTGATCTCGTCGCCAAGCATCATATCTCGGTGTCATGCACCCCGTTGGTTTCCTGGGACATGCATCTAGGTGGTGGTATCGCCATGCCAGCTAATCAGTCGCCAGGACAAACTCTTGCATTGCCTCCCCTGGCTGTTGCAGCCTCAATTGAAGTTGACTGCAGTAGACTGCAGCCAGGTGATGTTTCCCAAAGTGGTACTCAAGGGCCTCTCAGATCTCTCTGGACATTGCTGACATTGGAATCATATTCAGCCCTTCTACCATCGGTCCCTGGAGACTTGCTGTCAGTTGCGTGGCGTCCTCTTCTACTGATCATTGATTATGAGTGGCGATGGCAGCAAACTGGGCCTCAGGAAGTTAGGATCATGCTTATACAAACAAGCATCTAATGGAAAGCGGTATTATTGCAAAAGAATATTATTATGTGGTCAAATTCTTGTGCAGGCCAAAATCACAATATTAAGATTGTTCTGATGTTGATAATAGTTTTAGAACTATCCCTACAATTGAAAAGGTAATACAATTACTTTTACCAGGCTGCAGTTGCCTTCCAAATTACAGTGACTTTGTGGACATAAGGTGTGCTTTAAAACTTAAGCAATACCTCTATACTGCTGAAGATTACATACATATGACAAAAATATGCCAGATAAAGAATCTACTTGTTATACGCATAATAATCAGACAAGACAGTACTGTTGCACTGGAAAAGACATTGTAAACAGGCATAAACAATGGAAAGATAAACCTGGCTACAAGTGCATGAAATAGAGCTGAAGAAAAATAAATCTTACAGTATTTTTTTCAAAACTCAATTTAATTCTGAGCATCCTGTTAATGTTAACATTAAAATCAGCAGCTGGTCCAATGTTTAAAATGAAAATGCTTCAGTTCTACACAATCTACCGACTCCGTTATGGCCCAATGGTAAACCTATTTCAGAAGCAATCTTAGTGTTTTGCAATATCTCATAAAGCTAATTCCAAATGATGCTAAAAGTTTCTATAGGAGTTTGTTCATGCTCTAGGAATAAATGACAATATGGATGGATTTGATTGTAAGCACATATATTGATTCTCAGCAACCTTCATTACACTAAAGGAGTCAAATTACACCTGTGAGTCAAATTAATTTTCATGTAATTTCCATTATGTTGAATTGTTCTGATGGTGTTTGTTGGGTAAGAAAATTAAAATCATGTTTCATGATATATCTGCTTTTTATATAAAAGTATATTTTAACATTATTTTACATGGGTTTTCTGTTGTAGTCATAAAGATAAAAATCCTCTGGTTTATTTGCTTACAAAATATGGCTCTGTGCAAGGGGTTCTGGGTTCGATTCATGGCAAGGGGGCACAGCTTTTTCTCTAGCCCAGATTATTCTCTATGCTTCCCAGAGTCTGGACGTCTGAATGAGAGCTTGTGTGTGTTGTTTGTTTTGTGTGGGTGTGCGTTGTTTGTTGTGTGTGTGTGTTTTCTGATGATTAAAATTAAAAATATATAGAAATGCGACATCAGTACACGAGCTAACACTAATGCCAATAGAAAGGATCATGCAAATAAATCAGGCTATAAATGGTGGGGGGGATCTATAAAACCAAAAAAGAAAGAAAAAAGGAAACTTGATTTGGCCAAGTTAATTTATGAATGATTGAATAAATCCTTAGTTATAGAAACAATAATAATTACATTATTATTCTACACCACAGTAAGAGAGTTTATTTTAAACAAAATCTGGTGTGTTCCATTCATATGACTAGCTATTTCATAAACAAACTTTTCTTATGAAAGATTATTCTTTTATGTACATCATGCTAATTGATATAAAAGTTAGCAGAATTGGTGCTATTAGCTTCTTTGTTAGTAAAAGAGAAATAATGGAATATACTAGGCTAAAGCGATAGTCAATTTTTAAAAGCTGGATATTTTAGCACAATGGAGAGGAAGTGGCTATTATTTCTGAATCTTCAATGAAAGGAGAGTAAAGGAAAGATTTGAACAGGGTGAATTTGGATGTTTCATTTTTTTGGGTGATGCTGGGTATGTAGTACATCCTTAGTTGTTAACCCCTGTCAAAAATCCTGCTATGTGCCAAGAAGAGGCATACAGTGCAAGCCATAAGAGAATGCGCAATGTCATAGAATGCTGTTTTGGGTGCTGGAAAGGAAGGTTTTCATGTCTTGCTCAAAGCATTGGAATTAACTTGAGAATAGCACAATAAGCCTCAGGCTAAAGTGTGCCCAGAGAAATGATGGGAATGTGTATCGCGAATGAAGAAGTAGAAGAACTTAAGAACAGCAAAGTGTATCATTGTTGCTGCTGCTGTGCTCCATAACTTGGCATGCTTATAGAAGGAGGCAGGTGAATGTATTCATTTAGATGAACAAGAAGGGGATAATTCTATTTTCTCATTTTCTAGTCTTAAACTTATGTAGTTGTAATTCATGAAGCTATATTTCTTGCTGCAACTGTTCTTTATATTTCTCCAGCTGTAGGTTAAACACCTGTCTCTCATACTCAGTCATGGAGTTTGAATCCTATGAAAAGAGGAATTATTGTAAATAAAAGAACATTGTATAAGGGGCGTTCAAAAAGAAAAGAGCCAGAGTTTGGAATGCGGAAACTGGTGACAGGATTGTAATATCGTGGCGTGTGTAATGAAGTGTGGTTCTGACCAGAGAGTGGAAGTTCACAGCCTGTCGCTAGAGGGCACGCGTGCACGTTGCGTGACTATACACAGCTAGCAGCAGCATGCATAAATCGTCCGATACCAGTCGCATTGCAACATTGAAATGGAGGCGTCAAAAGAAGAGCAAAGAGGTGTTCATTTTCTGACAGTGAAAGGATTTGGGGGAACGGACATTCATCGACGAATGCCACAAGTGTACAGCGAACACTGCTTGTCCCTTGCAAGGTTCAAGGCGTGGTACAAGCGCTTCAGGGAAGGACAGGTGTCGTTAGCCGATGATGCATGACCTGGAGCACCACACTGCAGTACCGATGACGTCTTCCAGCTGGTTGATGCACTGATTACCCAAAGCCGCCGAGTGACAGTAAAAGCCATAGCCGCCGAGGTTGAATTGAGCTTTGGAAGTGTTCACACTTCCTGGGTCATCTGCAGCGCTATGCTAGGGAGGGGAATGAGTTCCTGGCCCGAGTGGTGGCTGGAGATGAGTCATCACTTCGAACCAGAATCAAAACGACAAAGTCTCCAGTGGAAGCAGCCAGGGTCACCACCACCAAAAAAGCCAAGACCATCCACACGAGTGCAGGAAAGGCTATGCTGATATTCTTCTTTGATCAAGATGGCCCCCTTCTAATACACTTCCTGCAGCATGGGACAATAGTGAATGCCCAGTATTACTCATAAATCTTGGCCAACATTCGCCAAGCGATCAAATCAAAACGACCAAGCAATCTCACCCGTGGGGTCACTCTGCTCCATGACAAACGCAGTCGTGACACTCCTGCAGAAATTCAAATGGGAGGTTTTCGGCCACCATCCATACAGTCCAGACCTCTCTCCCTGTGATTGCGCCATATTTGGTTCCCTTTAAAAAGCTCTGAGTGGCAATTGATTAACCTCGGACGACAACGTCCAGCTGTACGAGCAGAACTGGTTCACATCGCAGCCCTGGGAATTTTATGAGACAGCGATTCACCGCCTTGTGTCACAGTGAGTCAGGTGTCTCAACAACCAGGGCCAATACTTCTAACATACAGATACTGGTTTCGGTACTTTTTGAATGCACCTTATAATTTAAATATGTTGTTTAGCAAGTAAATTTAAGAAATGTTGACAAACCTTTTTACCGTGGTTTCTTTTCATTGAAGGAATTCTGTCCACTCCTGACTGAATATCCTACCCGAAATATTTAATAATACCACACATCTCTACAGTTGGTATTCCTATATAAATAGTAATAACAACAACACTGGTATGCAAAAATTAACTTTTTTCTGGGGTTTTTATTCTAATATATCT
This sequence comes from Hymenopus coronatus, assembly GCA_030762935.1. Classification (NCBI taxonomy): domain Eukaryota; kingdom Metazoa; phylum Arthropoda; class Insecta; order Mantodea; family Hymenopodidae; genus Hymenopus; species Hymenopus coronatus. The sequence continues at coordinate 295,702,673 of CM060900.1, forward strand.
ATTATCTCCAATCTGCTGAATCACAATATGAACTTAGTTTTTCTCCACCACATATCAGTTTTTCACAATATAAGAAATAGTAAAATATAAATTTTTATACTCAGCTCTATTGAATTTTAGAAGTTAAAAAAGCCATAATTGTCGACAGTACACTCTTGAGAATTAACTAATATTTCTTTTCATTATGTACATTTGAACATTGGACCAGTTTTTTACATGCTACCTGGAAGCGAATGCCTTTTAGAGTTCCTACTATGTAAATAATTTGATACACATCTTTTTAGTAACCAGCCATGGTTACCATTCCACTTTCTCTGGTAAGATTTTCTATTTCCTTTATGTCCTGGTGAAATCTTTCACACTGCTTCTCATTGACACAGCCGAGATTTTCTGGAATAAAGTCCAAATGAGAGTGTAGGAAATTACTTTCACACTCATATTGCAGCCCAGCTTTTGAAAGTTCTCAAGCATATTTTCTACAATATGTTTGTAATTTGGATTCTTGTAATTTCCCAGAAAGTTTTCAACGACACTCTTAAAATCAGTCCTTGCCTGTTTTTCAGTATCTGTCATAGGTTCTTCAAATAAGTTATTATAAATCAACTTCCTAACTTATGGCCTAACAAATATTCCCTCTTTAAATAAAGCATCAGATATTCCATGGAACTTCTTGCAGATATGTTTGTAGCAGTTGCCATCCTTATTTAAAGCCTTCACATGTTGCTTCATCAAGCCTAATTTTATGTGCAAAGGCAGTAAAAGAAATTCTTTGGGGTCCGCAAGACACTCTGAAATACATTTTTCATTCCTGGCATGACACTGTCTCTCTGCTTCCAATTTTTTCTTGTCTATTAATTGGATCCGGCTCTACTGTCCCATTCACAAATAAAACATGGCATTTTAGTGTAGCCTGATTGCTGACCTAGTAGCATGCCAATAACTTTTATCTCCACATACCTGCCACTTATGTTCTGCATATTTGACATTTTCTAGAAGTAATTTTAAGTTACAATAAGTTTCCTTGAGGTGAACTAAATGGGGTACTGGAACTGATGCCTATTTATCTCCATTATACAACACTATTCAGACTATTTTAGGGGAATCTATAAAAAATCTCCTTTCACCTGGAATGTATTCGGCAGCTCCCAAGGCAATCACTAAACCAGGAATATCATGAGAATGTGTAAGATTTTCTTCCTGAGAGAAATATGGAACAAATTACTCCTCATGGTATCTATACCAAGAAAATGACATTCTTGGAGAGAGATGTTTTTGCAGTCTGGATCCCAATAATTCAGCAGAATCCATAGGAAGATTTAAATGTCTAACCAAATCTTTTGAGTTCTGCCCGTGTGAATTGTTGAGGTTGATGAAAATACTGTTCTTGGATATCTAAATCACTGCTACTGTGTTGAGAATTTTTTTCAGACTATGGTAACAATTCCTTTCCAAATGCTTCTAATGGAGAAGGCATATGAAGACCAGGACCATATGATATGGATCTTTTTGCGACAATAAATTTGGCTAAGTGATTTATTTCATATTTTTTTGTGTTGTAACGTGTAACATCACATTTGCAAAAATTGCAATCATAGACCTGGTTTCGAGGTTCATTCCAGATCATAGCTTTTTCCTTTACTCCATTTCCTTAGTTGCATGTGCAAGTATGACATATTTTTTGGGGGGCCCATTTTTTGTCAAGATCTTCAAGCTTCATATGAAAATATGCATTGTAGGTCTTTTTAACAAATTTTGTAATATTTTGTCTTCTCTTTTGAACAATGAAATTGCAACATATTACAAAATATATTGGTTATTTTTACTCTTTCTAGAAGACATATTGCTTCAAATTACACATACAACTGCCACTCACAAAAATGGATTCTCATTATTTGAAAATCAACTACAGATTGACCTAAATTTGCAGGGATTTAACTTATAAGGTAGTATGTGCTGTCTGTTACATCTGTTACATTTTTGGGAAACAGGTTCATTTCAGCAATGAAATTAGTAGTATTTCTTAGTTTTGTAGTTTCTTTTTTAGTTCCATACAATGTTTATGCACAGAAATACATTACAGCATTTTAGATATAACTGCAAGTTGTAAAAAATTGAACATGCTAGAAAAAAACACATTACAGTTTTGGAATTAGCACATCAAATTTAGTAAAGTAGATATATTTTGGAGGAAACCCCAGAATCATGTTTACTGGTGTAATAACAATAGTTGTGAAAATATATTTATAAGCTCCCCTCTTAGGAGTGATAGAATTCAAAATTGATTCATCAACTTTCATGGAGGTACTTGGTTTGTGCATAAGCAAGTCATTAATATCCTGAAAAAAAAAAAAAAAACTTGTATTAAAGATTTTGCAATATCAACAAAGCCAAAATTACATACTCATATGAATAGGGTACTAACCTCTGTTGCTGCAGGTCCTTCCCCAGAGGCAGAAGAAATGGGTATTACCAAATTCTGAAACCAAAGAAAACAATGGTTCAGTTAAATATTAGAAGTAGATATAATTCTGGAAAATGTTTACTGGCACTGCTTTGTTTGACACAGAGGCCTAATTTGTGTTTGATAAATACAAACAAGGCCAGTAAAACTGATATGACAAAATGATCCCAGTATCCCAAAACTGCAGCTTCTGTAATACTTGTATATCGTGAATACTTATGAACAGCTAAAGGAATTCTTAATTAGTTGGTTCCATGTTATCTTTACTCAAACTGTTATTTCAATACAATGAATGAAGACTGCAGCAGCCATGAGTCCAATGAAGTAAACACACTAGTGAGCACTGTCTGCAAATGACAACAGATAGTGTGAGGAATGGGAGTGGGTAATTACCTACAATATTCTATAACAGGTCAACTTTTATTTCCTTTCATACTGGTTTTAATGGTTAGAAACTCGTATGACTGATTATGACTATAAAATACGAGGTACGTCCAGAAAGTAAGTTCCGTTTGGTAATAAAATTAAATTATGTACAGATACAGAATAACTATTTATTGCCCAAAATTCTACAACTCTTAAACTACTTTTCCACATAACTGCCGAAATTTTGCAGGCATTTGTCATAGCGTGGCACAAGTTTTTGTGTACCTTTTTCATAGAAGTTTGCCACCTGTGTCTTCAAAAAGGGGGAAACATTTTCTTTCAGCTCTTCATCATTGTTGAAGTGTTGACCGCCAAGGAAAGACTTGAGATGTAAGAACAGATGAAAGTCGCTAGGAGCGAGGTCAGGGCTGTATGGAGGATGGTCAAACACGTCCCAGCCAAATCCCTGTAGGAGGTTTTTCGTCACATTTGCAGTGTGTGGTCGTGCGTTGTCGTGAAGAAAAACAACACCTTTTGACAGCAATCCTCGACGCTATTCTGTATTGCGCGGCGCAATTTCCTAAGTGTCTCGCAATAAACATCTGCTTTGATTGCTTGACCACGCAGTAAGAAATCAATGAGTAAGATCCCTTTCCAGTCCCAGAACACTGTGCACATCATTTTTCGACGTGTCAAGATTTGTTTCGGCTTAACCTTTGCTGGGGATGAAGTGTGCCTCCATTCCATTGATTGCCGCTTACTTTCAGGGGTGTTGTAAGAAACCCAAGTCTCATCTCCTGTGACTATCTGTGTCAGAAATTCTTTGCTGTCTTCATCATAACGGGTTAAAAACTGAAGTGCACTACCCATCCATTTTGTTTTGTGTTGCTCAGTAAGAATCTTTGGTACCCAACGTGAGCAAAGTTTACGAAATTTCAGTTTTTCAGTAACAATTTCATGAATTAGTGATCGTGAGCTTTGGGGAAATTCCATAGCGAGAGCACTAATTGTAAATTTGTGATTTTCCTGGATCTTGTCATCAATCGCGTGAACCAGTTCTTCTGTAACCAAATATGGACGCCCACTTCGTTCTTCATCGTGCACTTCACTACGTCCTTCATTGAACTGTCGGACCCATCTTCTCACCATTGAATCACTCATTGCATTTTGTCCGTAAAGTTAGCAAATTTGCCGATAAATTTCAATTGGTTTCACTTTCCTAGCATTCAGAAAACGAATCACAGATCTGATTTCACAAGCGGCGGGATTTTCAATCAACACAGACATTGTAAACAAGCACAACAAAGCGTATGTGGCTGACAGTGATCTCAAAATGGTGTACGTTTCTTCTCCTTGATACAGAGTGTCTACCGCGCATGTGCGGAACTGCGATCGCAGCGCAGCAGCGCAGATAAATTGAAACGGAACTTACTTTCTGGACGTACCTCGTATATGGATCAGAAGAAAAATTAGTTTGGTGGCATTGTTAACTTATGTGGGCTTTAATGATGTTAAATAATATCCTCAAATAGCATAAACAAAGCTTCAATATGAAAATTATTTCAGATGCACGTCCTAGTTTGTGATTTGTATGAAGTTTAGTTCGTCAATTTCAACATGTGCTCAAGTTGCCTAGCCAGGAATTTTAAAAACTTGTTACTAAGAGTGAACCCATCATGAACCCATTTATTGTAAATAAAAGTATGAAAAGATTAATTTGTTATACTCCACATTTAGAATACATCATGATAAATACTTGAGTAATGAAATATTCATGCAGCACCTACATTTAAGAAATATTACACTTTTTGTCTTTCCAGTAAAATTTTATCTTCTCTTCCAAAAGTCTGTCAGAAACAGAGGTCCTTATTTATTCACTTGAAAGTGTATGGAGAGGATAACATAGCTAATAACAAGCACATAACACTTTTAAGCTATGTTACATGTGTTAATATTTAACATATGTACAGGAATGCATGATGGAAATATTTGCACACTTTTCAAGTATCATGTAATTGTGTGATCCATCTATAATAAAAGAAATAAAAGCTATTATATACCTGTACATCAGAAAAGTAGCAGTTTTAAAGTAGCATTGTCAAATAGAAAAATTGGTGGAATTTGCACTTATTCTGCCACAGCCCTATATGAAAAGCTCATAAGGGGAGAAGGTACCTTCTATCTCCGCCATGTTAAATTTGACATTTTCAATATACCATTTCTGAACAACTATGAATAATAATGCAATGATTTTTTTATCACATATACATACACTATTGGGCAATAAAATGACATTTTTATGAGTATATAGCATTAGAAATGGAACTTTAATAACTTTTTTTAATAATAACCATTTTTTGGTACATTTAAAAAGAAAAAAAAAATATATATCAGAGCCCTTGATAATAGTATCTAAGTGTTGAAAAAATGCCAGTTTATAGATATGTGTCAGGGAAATCATCCGTGAAAATTTCATTGCTCTAGGATAAGTAGTTTCAAAGAAAAGGTACTATAAGGCTTACAAAAACAAAAGTTACGGGAAAATGAGTTTAAAGTTTTACAGTACTCACAGCCTGTTAAAACATTCCTGCCCCATACTCAGTGTTGTCAAGATCTTCTCTATTCCTCTTCTGTCTAGCACTTTTATAAATGTCTTCTCCCTCCATGTCAGCCTTGGTAACACAATATTGGTCCATTTCTTTAAAAAATTTTAATAAGTTCCTCCCCCCAATAATACCCAGATGTTGCAGCACTTTCACCCGACCTACGCTTCCACAATTGAATGTCAGCACTGCATCATAAGACCCAAATTCTAGTGTATTTTGTCCAACAAATACTGTTTTGGGGACTCGGTTCCACACAATGCTATTAAAACTTTTGTTGGGGATTTTGAGTTTTACCAAGTAGGCATATGTTCAAAAACTCTGTGTCTGCCAAACTCCTGGAGACAGGTTTTATTGCAGTTAGTACAGAATTAGAGCGTGCTTGTGACTGTATTGTTCTCCAGTCAATAATGATGTATTATATTTACACCAAGTTTCTTCACCTTTTGGACACAAATTATGTTGCGGTAATATATCAGTCGACGATTTATGGAAGAATATAGCCCAGATATCTCTTTTCATGGCCTCTACACTATTTACATTTCTCCTGATTGCCATCCCATAGTACCTTTGAATATTGTCAATTTTCTTTTCTGTCAGTCTACCCCTACCCTAAACATAAAATATCAGAGAAAGTTCTAAGAGGAGCCAGAGAGTGAAAGGGGGGCGTGACCTACTCTGCAGCATGTGATTTAAACACACTTTTAGGTCCTTTAAATAAGTTTCTTGTGGAAAACAAATTTATATTCATACAAAACAAGCTATGAAAATAAGCAAAAGAACAAAAAAAATGATATTTTCACAATTTTTAAGGTATCTTCTCCCCTTAAGGCACCGTGCTAGCCTCTGATTCCCAAGGTTCAAACCTGATGGAGGGTGATAGATTTTTTTTGGATTTAAAAACCTTTTGAATGACTACCTTTAGAAGGCAAGTAAAGCTGGTGGCCGTGTGTCAGATTTACGGCACATAAAAGAACCTCAAGACTCAAAGAGGTCTCTGAGCAAAACTAAGTGCTCTTTTACACTCAATATAGAGAATGGGATGCTGAAAGCTACAGCAGTTAAAAAGTATCCATAAACAGAACTCAATTTACTTTTCTTAGTGTAAACTGACCCAAAAATGTTTAGATTTACTGGTCCTGTGTTGCTTTCCCATTGTGACTTTAAATGAGTACGGTGATCGTAGCCCGGATTTTTATTAATATCAAGGTGTGAAATATGTATATATTTATTTAACAAAAACATCAAAATATATAATATCAACAAAACATGTATAATTATGTAAAATTCTAAATGCTAAGATTACTGCCTCTAATCTAAATGCAGACTGTAAATTACCCAGAATTTTGTAATTTGATGGATCTGTAAGTACATAAATTAATTACAATGAGTTAAAATTAAGACTATATGTAGAATTAATTATAGGGAAAATGTTTTGTTTTATGCAGAATTTACCTAAAATTTATTTTTAAGTAGGTAATTATGAAATAAGAAATACGTGTTTTGGATTACATTTATTAAAATTACTCATTTCACATAATTATTTTACTTAAATTTTAGACGGTAAAGCAATGTTGAAATACTGAACCAATTTATCAATGAGTGAAACAATCAATTCAAAATAATTAAATTTTATGAGGATGCATTTTCAGGTTTCTATCTCTTGACATACAATGAACAACCAGGCATTTTCATTTTGAGTCTTTTGCTTCTTTCAGTGTACAATGAATAACCATATACTTTTCCATATTTTCAGGGGCCATTGTTTGTCTCCTATTGGATAAAATGTTCTTATAAGCAAAGAAGCTTCTCTCCACATACAAAGTAACAGGAGCATATTTTAGCACAGGAATCTGATTTGCATAGCAATGTTTTGGTAAATCGACAGTCACCATTTAGCCATTTAGCACTTTAGACATGGATACAAGCGTAGAGTACCCTGGATTCCTGTTTAGCACAGCTTTGAATTTTTCACCTTCCTTCCTTCCTACATCTCCTGCAACTACACTAAGCATCTGTGATGCATGTTCCATTAAATCCATAGATTCGTGAGTAAGGGAACCTGATGTTTCCAACTGCTTGATGGTGCTAGGCAACCAGCTGAAGTTACTTTTGATGTAAGCACAGGAGCTTGCCACTTTCGGATCTTTATAGATGTCCTGAGATTCATGAATGGAAACAGCTACTTCTGAAGAGAACATTTTCACCACTGACTGGACTCCTTCAAAATGTTCACAATAGAAGTTCACAGCTTCTAACCATGTACCCCATCTTGCAAGTACTGGCTCAGGAGGCAAAGGGACATGTTGAAGATGATTTTAATAGCACTAAATTCTGTGTGGTGCTTTCACGAAGACCTTTTTTGTTGCCAATATCAACTTATTCATACAGGGAAAATTACGTCTTACTGCTTCAGCAACACGTTGCAATGCATGGGCCAAGCAGGTGAAGTGAATTACATTTGGGTAGAAAACCTCAAGAGCAGTAGCAGCTTTAATCATGTATGCTGCAGCATCTGAATACATAATTAAAACCTTTTCCTCACACACACCCTCTGGCCACAGAATCTTCATCCCATCACTTACGAATCTTGAAATTGTAGAATGATTTGTTTGTTCTAATACCTTGCAACAGGTTAGAAATCGTTTTGCTGGACTTTTGGAATCTAGTTTTCCTACTACTAAATTTGCTATGTACTAACCCATGTCATCTGTAGTTTCATCGTTGGCAAACCAAATACAGGAGTCTCCAATTTGATTCCATATACGAGCAACTGCTTCTTCATAACACACATGAAGATACTTTTTCCTCAGGGTAGATTCGTCAGGAATAACCTGGCAATATTTTTCTAGAAAGGAGCGAAATTGAGGAATTTGAAGTTTATGCTACGGAATATTAGCTGCACAAGTCTTCATAAAAATAATTTCCAGACGATTCCTGTTGCATTTTGTCAACAGTACTTTCTTTCTAGAAGACTGTAGGTGTTTGTTGCATATGTGAATAGCACTCTTGATATGCTGTTCCAATTGAGATTTCATGGAACAGTCAATTCTTTTACCACATGCTTGACAGACTATTGTTTTTCTGTCGGTTGTAAAGACACTATCTAATTGCACCCATGAATTCAACTTGCAGGATAGCAAGGATGCAATTGGTGCCATTTTACTAAGACTTGCAAGAAACTAACTGCAGTATTATTGCCTCTGTATATTTTGATGGTTGTCCAGTGGCTCACTTTGTTTCTTCACAACTATTATATTACAAGATGCCGACTACCGTGACAATAGTAACAATCAGTTTCTCCAGTCCTTGTAAATGCCCAAAGCACTACGAGAAATGTGACACTGGAGGTCAACGTTGTCGAGTGGCACCTGCTTTGATATAAATGGACGAGGCGAGGCGGTTATTATCACATTTTTAATTTAATTTGCAGTCTATTTCACAGATTGATTTTTGTTGCTTTCAGTAAAACTTGTGAAAACAGTAGTTTATAATGTGACTATACAAGATTTTTTTAAAAAATAATAGAATTGTAACGATACCTAGAAAATATGTAAGTTTTATGTAACATCATTAAAATATGTAGAAATGTGCAACATATGTAAAAAAATGTAAGATAAAAATTTGTAAGGGAGTCCCAGATGATGTAATTTGCCAACATTTTTACTTCTCATTCAAATATTATGCAGGATTTAAAATATGGAATTACTTAAAAATCCGGGCTCTAGTGGTCATTGATAGGTCAACACACACAGGAGCATGATCATTTAAAACATATACATAATACTGTACTATGAGAACAACTTGCAAAGATATAAAACAGCTTTTAATCAAACTGTTGCTAAAGAGGAAAAACCAGCAATGCACATTGCTAAAACAATGGAAATTAAACTTACAAAGGAAGTACTTAACAAAATCATGGCTATCTACCAATGGATGGATGTATTTAAAGGGTGAAGCAACAGATTAACTGTAAGGAGATGTCACTGGTGCTGGTTTGACTGACTGGCAAAACAAATTAAAAAAATATTGAAGCACAATTTGCCTGAGGTGTAAGTAAAAGTCATCCATAATTTAGTATCTTGAGAGACAAGGGATGTGTGTAGTGCAGTGTTAGGACAGAAGGATGCTAAAACTGCTTGCATTAGGCTAAAGCTGGAAAAACTATATACAGAACAGAATATGATAGAAGCAGTGGGATAAATGTATGCAGCTGGGCAGTTTTAACCCAAGGAGATTTGAAAGAGCTTCCTCAGCTAACCGATTTAGTTTATTTTCCGAAAACAAATTTGACAGCATTTTTAACATACAAACTGTTCCATGCGATGAAATTTCCTTCGCCCTTTCAGAGTTAGTGTAAAAATAAATAATAATTAAGGAAGAGAAAAAGAGTCAGGAATTTATAAGAAAATTAGAAGTTCAGTTTGCACATAAGAACTTAAATATCAGTGAAATGCTCTAGTGTGAATGTCTTCATATTGTTGACTGTAATACATGATTTAAGTTTTATTACATTTTTTCAAATGACTCATTGCATGGCTACAGATTTTCAAATAATAAATTTTTATCCTTCAAACCACATGTGCACCAAACTTTGTACAATGTATACAGTATATGCAGTGGTACTGTGGTTAAAATTTCCTGACAGATAAAAAGTAGCAAATTTAGTTACACATGTGCATTGCGTTAATAATCGAAAAGTTTTGTATTACGATGCTAGATGTAAGATGGCTGTGAATGATTGCATATAAACCTATTGAAGAACTTCGCTCTTTTGAGGTTATTAAATTAGGAAAATATTCACTTTAACTACATAAATTCTATTTGGATATTATTCTTGAGTAATTAATGCTTAAAGATTTTACTAATTTATCGGACTTCAAACATTTTGTGTCTTACAAGGTGTAGAATCCCAACATAACCAAGTTTCCATGATGCTTATTACTGAAATATTTATTAAAGCAATATGTTTAACTTCACCAGGACTATCACAGTCTTATGGCAGTGAAAGTACTCGATGATATAGATTTCACATTGATCTGGGCCATCTCCCGGCTGATTTGGTATTCACAGACGATGCAAAGGCTCTCACCAAGAAAAACTGTAAACCAGGAAGGAGAGAATGTTGCACAACAAAGAAAAGTCCCTCTGCACATGTGTGATGTCCATAGAGCAGCTAAGTAAACACTTATACTATCAAGTTTTGGCTCTATGGTAACATCACAGCTGTTATCTCATCAGGTTAGTTTCCCATTTAGTTTGATGATTTTCTGCTAAGCTAGTAAGAGAATTGGAGATAAGAGAAAAAGTGTACACTAAATTTGTCGGAAGAGGAAAAAAAATGCCTATTTTCCTTATTACAGAAAAGAAGATAAGCCAGTAAATACAAATGCGAATGCAAAGAAAGAGGACACATGGAAGGAAATTTATAAGCAGTTTTTGGGGATAAAGAGGGAAGCATTACCTGGTTGAAAGAGCAGTGGAGACAGAAGGCACGTGCTAAAGCAAATGTGCAATGGGGAAGTGCATTCTATTTTGATACCCTTATTCATGAAATGCGAATATTCAATGACTGCAACCTACTCTTGCAGTGCAGATGTTCGTTTATGATGTAATATCAATTGTATTTTAACTATCCAACAGCATTGCTAATAATACTTAATCTGATCACTGTTTAACTGGTAAAAAGAAGTGCACTTGGCCATCAGATGTACGTTTTAATGAGATCTACATTTTTTGTGTAGCAAGTTTTTCTCTCTTATAATTTACCACATACACAAAAATTATACAAATATCATACAGAATGAAGAGGTCTTCAGAGGCTATTCCCAGAAAATTCAAGATATAGGTTTTTTTTTTTTTGTCATAAAAATGTATTAAGTATATGGTGTTTTAATCAAAACGGTTACATACAGCCTTTTTTGAGAAAATAAAGATTTTCAAAAAATGTTCCATGTAAAGGGTAGTTTAGGGTGGGGGTATTTTCCTGAAAATCTTTGAATCACCTTTGGAAAATACTGAGCTTAAATATCAAGTTTGGTACATAACCAATTTTCATTTTTGAGTTATATGTTCACAGACATATGCACACCATGCACGCACGCACACACTGTGTGCAGACTGTTTCCAAAATACTTTTTTATTCAGAGGACCTTAAAACATGTATTTACAGTGAAATCTTGGTATTGAATTTTTGGGTCGAATACAGTACCTTTTCTATGTACACCTGGCACCAACAAAATGAGTCATTCCCAGATTCCATGTGTTGATCGAAGAGCTTCAGGTATCTTTGTAAAAGATATGTTCACTATGCACATGAAAGAACTGTACAGTGGCCAGTGACTGACAATGCAGTGGTTAACTTCTGAGTACTGAAAACAGCTCTTGGAACAACATTATGGTGACCGAGAGGTTAAGAAGTTCTTTCTTCCACTCATAAGCTCCTGGGTTCAAATGTTGCGCTGCTTGTCATTTTTTTTTTTTTATGTTTGTTAATTTTATGACTGTATATGTAGAACAATATTGCAATAATATAACTTTGGCATTTGAAGTTATGAGCCTATCTATGCACATAAAAACATAATTCTACTAACACTCCTGTTAAATAACTAAAAAAATATGTATAAATAAACTTATCTTCTAAAACTGAAACACACAGAATAAACACAATTGATATCGGGAGTATGACCTGCCCGTGTTACTACCCTCAAACTTCAGAGCATAGACAAAATAAATGCCTACAGTAATGTGAATGGGAAGCTACAAGAGCCCAGGCTTCTTGAATTTGTGCACAGAAACCATATTTTGTCCTTCGCCCATTTAGAGGTAATTGGAGTGCAGCTCTCTTTTTACCTCAGCCCACACATTCTCAATAGAGAAGACATTCCCACAGAGGGAATCAAAATATTACTGTGTATTGCACACCGTTCATTGTATCATCAAACTACCACAGCACACCTAGACCATCCCTTGATATCAAACTCCCAACACAATACAGATACGCGACCATGATGGAATTGTGAGCCACGTATTTTGCATCGTATTGGGTCCCCGTTGTACGATAGACAATCACCTTTCCCTTATGTGTGGAAGAAAATGTCACCTCATATGAGAATATCACTTGGGATCGGTTTATGAAGGGTGTGTTTGATTGCTCTGTGAAAAGTATGTTAATTTTAAAAAAAATTGAATCTTAAAAATTATTGTAAAACATTGGTTTTCTTAATAATATCTTCAGTAATTCTGTGCACCACATGCTTTCGTGTGCAGCATATTGATGTTCGGTGGAATAAACACTCAAAGAAGCATCATAATAACTATCATATTATTAATTGTACTGAATGTCGTGTGTGAAATAAGTATGTCTAAAATAAACAGCCCATGTGTGTTGATTCAAGATCATTAAGGGAAGGAAACAAAAAATGTTTGCTACATGCAAGAAGCGAACCTGTGATACCCACCAGAGGAGTAACCTATGTTTTGTCACAGTGCTACAGTGAACACACATGGAAAGTGGCAGGTTTTACAATCCTAACTGTATCATGTTTTGTGTCGTCAATTTTAGTTAATATTAATAGTTTGTTATTGAAGAAGCTTAAATTATGTATTTGGTTATGATTATTAACCATATGGGTCAGAATATTAAGATTTGGAACTTGTGACAACTTGTTGCTGCCACTACGCAACTGAATCGCGAATGGCGCTGTGCTGTGAGGGACTTAGATGGGTTTGGTGATGGGTGTACATCGTATAAAAGTTCCAGAGAAAGTAATTGATTTGGATTGTATAACCTATAACTACTGTGAATAAAATTAAAGCTTTCACTTTTGAAACAAGTTATTTGGTTTTAATTTGCAATCTTTTGTGTTTTTAAATTAACTTTGTGCACATTTTGGTTTAAAAAAATACTGTTCACTCTCTTGTACTTTCAAGTTTATGGAAGGTAAATAAGTTTTAAATTGTTTTAAACTAAGAAAATTTCACCATACCACAGTCAGGAATGAGTTCAGGACCAGGCGGAAGGCTAGAATGCTGAAAATTTTATCATAGAGAAGGTCCCCCAATGTTTCTGAGCTTCATATATTGACCAAACATCAGTTTTAGGTTAGTCAAGTGATGCAAAACACAAACCTAGAATAACTAAAATAAAGCCTGGATTTCCATGCAGATGCATGTTTTTATATACTAGTTACACTTCTCAAACTGTGTAGTTATTCATTTACTGGTAAATGGATTCCAAATAACCATATTTTCTCCATGTGTTTTTGCATATTTTGGCCATTTTAGAGTAAAATTCTTGCATAATGCATGTTTTAAATATTCTTTGTGTAATTAGAACTCCATGCCATGACAGCTCACAAAAAACCCCCAGCCAATGCATCACCCATCTCGGTCCATGACAGACGTGATGGATGGGGTGCAGTATTGGAGGGTGAGACGTGGTCAGCGCCTCGAATCCCTCCCGGCAGGTTAATGCAGTCCTCATGACCTGGAGCTGCTTCTGAATTGCCCCCCCCCCCCCAGGGACCTCACGAGGCTGAGTGCATCCCGATCTAGGTCTCCCAGCAGCAGAAAAATCCCCACACCGGTACTGGGAATCAAACCCAGGTCTCCTGCATGGCAAGCAGCTGCGCTACCAATATGCTAAGGAGACGACCCTTTTAATAACTCCATGGCATAACAGCTCACAAGGAACCTTGGCCTACCGCCCGGCCACTGTGTCCCCCATCTCTGTCCATTTTTTTGTCTAATATAACATATTTAGGCATTTTTACTATGTATAAATCCTCATTATTTTCTAGTATTAATGCATAATATATTACTCTGCATAACTTCACATTTTGTAAGTGTGCCTGTTAAAAATCTGGGATTTTCATGTCATTTGTCCACTGAGAAAAATTAAATGGTGTACCATATAAATGTTGCAATGTTTTACTGCAAAAATTTTGATCCAGTTACTTTAGTAAGGAATCATATCACTTGCAAACTCACAGTTACAGAGTACAGTTACACAAAAATATAATGGCGAGTTTTATATTTTTCATTAATTTGAATATTCTTTGGTTTTAGGGTGTAGACAGTTTTGCATTCAGTGATGCAGCTTGCATAAACATGCACAGTAGCATTTAATGACAAGAGTGTACATCAAGATAGTGTACATAAAATCTAACTTTAGTACTCTGCCTACTGAAGGAACAAATTAGAAGCAAGAGGACTACCACTGGTGCAATCACTAGTTGTTACTGAAGATGTTAAATTATCTTCAAAGTCATGTTGTGGAGAAATGCTGTGCAGCTAACTAAAAACTTAATATAAGTATTGACTATACACTAAAATAGTCTCTCTCATCTCCTTGGTTTAAACTGATAATTGGACATTCTTCAGCTTAAATTGTTAATTAACGTATTCACTAGGTTAATAGCATTAAGTTTTATAGGCAGAAAAAGTATTCAGTTGATATCCTGATCTGAAACTCCTGAAAACAGTGAAAGATGTACTTTGTGGGGAAAATGCAAAATGCATAGAATTCAATTTTTTAACCACTCAGATTTCTTTTTATGCACCTTTCACTTCTTGTGAAGTTGAAATATCACTTTCTGCATTCAAGAGTAATGTTGCTATTAAATGTATGAGTTTAAGTGAGAAGAATTTGAAAAAACTGTAACTTGTACATTGTTTTCAAATAAAATAAAATGCATTGCAGAAGATACCTATGGACTTCTGATAATGTATGTTTCACCCTTAATTGTGCAAACTTTGAGATAAGATAGTGTATAATTGCATGGGGCTTTAGTAATACACATCAAAGAACCATAGTCACCCTCCGTGGTGTAATGGTTACCATGCTAACTTCATACACCCAAGGTTGTGGGTTCAAACCTGACGAAGGATGATGGATTTTTTTTGGGTTTAAAAAGCCTTAGCATGGCTTCCCTTGGAAGGGAAGTAAAGCCGTTGGTCCCGTGTCAGGTTTATGGCCTGTAAAAGAACATCGAGCCTGATAAGAGGGGCCTCTGAGCAAAATTAAGCGGGTCTTTCACGCTCAGTATAGAATTTGCCAATCACACAACACAGCCATTAATCTATATACAGATTCTGAATTCCTCCACTTGTTTCTTCATCATACCTTACAGTTGAAGTGGATGTAATAATTGATGAGCATATGCCTTAGTAATTGTAAGGCATAATTCTGCAATTTTATTTGTAGACCATAGGTTTCCTACCTCAAATTGATTACTTATGAACAGTCTGTTATCAGTAAAATTTGTTTGGGGTTATTAATTTACACAACTATCTCAGCCTGTTCGCTTTCATACCATTTAGATTGCCATTTTATTATGTCATATAATTTTCCATTTACCCTGCTATATAAGGCCCGTAAATTGTGACATATTTACTAATTTGTTGAAATAAGCAATACAATGATCTGGTAACACTTGACATATGCCAAAACTATCTCAACCTCTTCGCTTTTATACCACCTAGATTGTCATTTTATTATGTCATATAATTTTCCATTTACCCTGCGATCTTTATAAGGCCCGTAAATTGTGACATATTTACTAATTTTTTGAAATAAGTGATACAAATATCTGGAAACAGAGCATTTGTAAAAGGCTAGAGGATTTTGAATTTGTAGGCACACAGTTAATATACTCATAATAAAGATTTTAGTCTTTAAGAGCAAGAGGAAAGCTGTACATGGCATTTGGGAAGCTCAGAGAAAGTACATGACAGGGTGAATTTACAATAGCTATAGCATAAATTATTAGATAAAGGAGTGAGACAGCATGTGGCTAATATATTTTTGGCCTTGTGCACCAACCATTCTTGATGACCAAGGGTTCTGAAACGTGAACTTTGACCACAATAAAATTGTGATTTAGGTGCATGATTGTTAATTCTTGTTCGACTATCTACCATTAGCTGTGAACTAAGCTCATGATTGCATGAGAATTATTCAAAGGAAAGCATCAAACTCTCTAGCCCAAGATGTAGAAGTGCAATTACAATCTCCTTGTCTATATTGCTTAATTTTTGTTTTGAAATATTTTCTGTTCAGATATTCCTTTGGTGTAAAAGATAATAGAAAACAAGAGATCTTCTCAGATGAGATAGATTTTCTACTGGAACTAAAGCACCTATGAAGCTTAAAAGACAGTACAGGCTAAATGGAGTGCAGTGTTGCCACATTTATTATGCATACATTAGAACTTGGCATTCAGCTGCAGTAGGTCTACCAATTCAGGTCATCTTGTGAATTATATATCACTAAATAGTAAAATATGTGCACTACTATTTAAGGCTATTGAGACATTTGTTTTTCTCGTGCACTTTATCTCTTCAGTTCATAGTTTTGGTACTTCAAAATACGTTTTATAGGCATACAAATATTGAATATGAAGGTGTAACACTATAAAGGTTTTAATTTTGTAGGGTATCATCATTGTTTACTCTTAACAAAATTACATGCAGATGGGTGGAATGTTTTAAAACAGCCAGGAATGAATGATGCACCATACTGTGTCGGGTGCTATACCATTGTATTGCATTAACTTAGCATGCTTTGTTTCCCTCACCCTTTTTGCTTTCTATCTAATAGAAATATCCATAGGGCCCCTTTACAGTATCTTTCATTCATTTTCTTTTATATTCTGTACTTTACTGTTTTGGAACAGTGGTAGCTATAGTTATTTAATTTATTCCCTTACTTATTAACTCTCTGTTTACTTGAATACTTTAACACATACATTTCTAATTGTTCCTTCTTAGTTTACTAACATTTTCTCTCTCCCCAGCTTCCATAACTACAGATTTACCTAAAATGCAAAACAAATAACCTACACTAACACTTCAGTGTTCTACATGTTACCAAGTCTTCCTTAAAACTTATGTTAATCTGTACCAAAAGCACTATCTGCCTTCTGCCTCGTGCCTTGAGTTGAATAGATGGATGACTATTGTTTGTCATAGATAATAAATACAAGAAGTTACATAGTTGTGGCTTGTTTTAAAAACTGTCACAAACACATGTCAACATTTTCTCTTGCTTGGTCCCCTTTGCAAACCCAATGACAAAAAAGAGGTTCTCCATTGGTTGAATTTTTACTGTATAAGTATAGCATTTTCTGAAATTTTTTGTTTTAAAAAATCGTAATGCTCATCTTATTAAAATCTAGGCATATATAAACACTCTGATTTACTCTTAGGAAAAGGTATTGTTGCATTGGATCTTTAGTTTATTAGTTACTATATGATAATCATAGAAACAGCAGATATCTGAATTTGACTGAAAAACATGTTTTGTTTAGAAATTTGGATCTACAGAAATCTAAAAGGATCTAAAAATTATATAATCTGATAGAGGAAAATATTCTGCACGGAAAGTAACTGAATATTTACACCATGTTATTAGCAACTTGGCAATAGTGTCAGAATAGAAAAGGACCAGGCTAATGGCAACATGCACATATTAAGACTGACATATCCCATTTAACTCCATACTGTCTTTTAGGTTTGGAAGTTGAACGTAAATCAGGAGAAACATAGTGATATTTAAGAAAGCGCAAAATGAAGCAAATATGAACATTGGAAAATGGGGAATATAGACTGTACACAATAGTGTATTTAACTTGAGAGTTAAAATTGGAGGTGGGAAGGTTGAAAAACTTGAAGAAAGTAATTTATTAAAATAATCAAGAACTCAGGATGGACTAATAGTCTCCAAAATAATTTGGAGATAGATGATTTAGGAGACATTTGGAGAAGTAGAGGAAATAATTATAATGGGGTTTTGAAAGCAGCAAGGAAGGGGTTCAAGGAATAAAAATTAAAATGTTCTTCAGTGCAATAACCAAAAAAATATCTTCAATATTTTATATTTCAAAGAAGAAACTTTGGGAAAGAAAAACAAATATTGATAAAGCAAATAATGTCTAAGGAGAGTATTGCATGTTTTAAAGCAGGCATAGGAGACTAAAATTATTAAGAAAAGGTGTCCCTCAGATTCAGTGCCCTATTTGTGGAGGGAATGAAAATATTGAATGCATAGTATTTGATTGTTGAGGGACTGACCAATGGAGGAAGGAGCTGTTAAAGTAGGAATGGTTTAAATTAGACAAAGATTAGCTTAAGATACAATTTTTAGAATGTATAGTAGAAATATTGGACAGATTTTAAGAGAAGTTAAAAAAGAAAGGAAAAGTGACATTGGTCTATTAAAAGAAAGGAAGCTTTAACTATCTATATGGTAAAATTGAAAGGCTGTAAATTCTAGGAAGTAATTGTAAATTGTATAGTAAAATAAATAGTGTAAATTGAATATTACTGGCTAAGAGCCTGGGCTGAATGCTTGGTGATGACCATATTTTGTAGTGGCTTAGCACAAATAAAGTTATAAGGTTAAACTGCAGGTTTGATTTCCATAGCTTCACAATATTGCAGCAATCACCCAGTTATGTGCTTTGGGTGAATGGTAGTAATTTTGTAACCTCTTTACTATAAACTAATCTTGTAATTTTTAAAATTAACAGATTATTAAGAGGACGTGAATTCTGATATGTCTCTTGTTGCAACATGGGTATTGTTAACATGTACATAAATTCTGAGTCCCAGATTATAAAAATGCAAATTTATTAGGTCATGGTCATTTCATTGCATTTTCTACTTTAAGGATAATTTTTTACGTTATTTTGTAATTTTTGCACTATTGTCTTGAATTTGTGTTGAGTGTATTCAAATTGTTACATTATTCATGTTTAACAATAGGATAACTTTTCAGGTATCAGAAAGTTGACTATTTAACCGAGAAATAAGACCAACTTACAGCCTTATGAAAGAGAAAAAAAAGTCATTGCTGTATTTAATTGATAAATATGAGTCACACATACCCTTACATCCCAAAAGAAGTGCATAAGAATTAAATGTTCATAAAAATCTAGGAATTTATGCAAGGTAGTATTTAAAAATAAAATAATTTTAAATGTGGCTTTATTATATATATTCATAATTATTTTATTACCTAGAAAAACATCAAATATAAAGATGAAAAGCATTGTACGCACACACAATACTAAGGCTAAAGATAATATGTACAGGGGAGGGGAAAGAAAGAAAAAAAATGTTTGTTAAAAATGCATTTGTGTTTAGAAAAACATTGTATAATAAATGCCAGCCATAATTTAGCAAACAATGCATACCATTTATTAAGGAATTAAAAGACTGTTGATTGTGCTTTTTATGATATAAATGTATATTTGTAAATATAGTAAAGGTTAATTGTACTTCTAAATTGACACCATGTGTCTATGAGTGACATATATACTGCTAAATATAACATTTTAATGTAAACATTGTAATTTTAAAATTGTAAATTGACCATGCCAGACACTATTGTATAGTCTATTGGATGCAATTAGTTATTATAAGTTGTTGTTACCTTAAAAACAGATTTTACATGTACATTTCATGCATCTTAAGTTTTGTAACTGCTGTAGATGCTGGTGGCTCCTCTCCTGGTGATAATCCAAATATGAAATTTGTCAGATCACCAGGAAAGGAGATACCAGCATTTGCAACAACAGGAGATCCAACAGAAGAGGCTACAATGTAGCTAAAATGGAAGAAGCACGAAGTGAACATGTGAAACATGTTTTAGGTAACAACTTATTATATGAATCATAAGAATGTGTATGATTCATATTTATTAAATATAATTAAGTACTTCATTGTGAAAAATGCCCTTTCAGTTTTATTTAACGGTTAGTCTGGAAAGGGTTGCTTGTGTGTAGAGGGGCGGCTAATGTCAGGTGAGCAGATATCATTACAGTTTATGAATTCTCCCCCAAACTAGGGATGTAATTGATCATTTTACTCATTTTTGTGTTAATGCTGTACTGG
Source organism: Hymenopus coronatus (assembly GCA_030762935.1). Lineage (NCBI taxonomy): Eukaryota > Metazoa > Arthropoda > Insecta > Mantodea > Hymenopodidae > Hymenopus > Hymenopus coronatus. The sequence continues at coordinate 295,723,001 of CM060900.1, forward strand.
GCTTTGTCCTTTTAGGTATTCTAGAAAGGTGGGACCGTTTGAGGTTGCTAATAACTGAGGAGTTCTAAGTTTCCATTACAAAGAAAATTAAATGATTCCATTGCATTTTTGTTTATTTCTCCATTGGAACTTAAGTTATATACATATCTATTATTTCTTTCGTTAAATACAATTAGTAATTAGAAATTAAAATATAAAGTCTTTGTGGTGCTTCATTCCATTTTACCAAAATTTTAACTCTTAATTTCAATGAGGCAGTAACAAAGCAGAATCCCACCTGAAAGAAAAATAATATGAGTCAAATAGAACAAAAGCACCCCTAACATAAAAAATGCAAGCTGCAAAGGAGCAAATTTGTGCAGCACAACATTGAAAATGAAATGATTAGCAAAACATAAAGTAATACAAAGTTAAGTTGAAAAGTTAAAAAGATCAATGCTGATATGTGGAATTGAAAATATAATAAATAAATTGTTTTTTTTTAATATGTTATAAATAATAAAATACATAAACATGTAGCAAATGCACCTGAATAAATATATTTTAAATTCCATTAATTATAACAATATATATATATACAAAAAATATAAACATGAACAAATGAAACAGAGATTAAATGTACAAAGATCAATACAAATATTTAAACGCGATTGATGAATAACAAATAGCAAAGCATATAGAAAAAATGCTTTGTAATATAAACTCAAACACGCACAGCCAGTATATTAATGAGCCTAAACCATAAAAAAATTAAAAAACCATACTCCAGGACGTATGGAGTCAAAAAAAACTACAAGACTCCAGCACAACCAATGCATCGGATTAAATAAGAGCTTTGGAGAAATGGTAATTGGTAATGTCCTCTAAAGAAAAAAATTGATAGAAAGGGTATTTGGGCATGACAAATGTAAAATGAAGAATGGCTAGCCAATATAATGATGATAAAAAACATGAAGGACCACTTCATGAAGGAAAAATAAATTAGAAAGGAAAAAAATTTGGAAGGACAAATTAGAAGAAACAGGAAGGCAGAGGAAAGCATGAAGGAGGTACAAAGGAAAAGGGGGGGTAAGTTGGAGGAGGGAAGGAGGTGCAGAGGATAGGAGTACCCCACATAGATACAAACACACAAAATTACACACATACAACATACACATTCTTTTATCATAGACTATTTATAGAGTTTCAAAATACTCTTTTGGATGCTGCAAAAATATAAGTGACTAAATCATGCTAGGTATTCATATGATATAGATATACATAAAGTACATTAGGTATAATTAAATATTCACCAACATACTACTCCTGCTTCCCCAAGTACCCAAACAACAAAAGTACTACAAAAGGACTGGCCAATCATTAAAGAAACTAAAAGTAGTACGTTAGGTAAAAGAATGATGTCAGACTCCTGAAACGAGAAAAGAGGAGCAGACAGATCCTTACAAAAAGAAAGAACGTAGAGTTCCAGAGAAAAAGAAAAAGATAAGGGAGCTACAAGTAAAGAAAATTCCATGTCTGAGTAACGATGAACCGAGTGGCTCATCACGAGGACAGGAAAACAAAAACAATAAAAAATATTCCTGCCTGTCGAGAAGATGAACATTATAATGCCTCCTAAGCAATAGGAATAGGCTTAAATTGAGATGCATGATCCATAGTTCATTGTCCAGAGTGGCAAACTTCCAAAAGATAAGAAATCTGATTGACTATTTTCAAAATTCGAAATGGACTAGAAAAATGAGGAGGCAATTTATGGGAGAAGTTCTTACTAGCATCACTAAGGAATTGAGTACACTAAAGCACAAGATCACCCACCTGAAATGTAGCATTTTTCCGTCCCACAAACATGTTGCTGTATTAAATTGCTCAATTTGCAAATGGCAAAAAGCATCTTGCCATTTAAGCTGTACTACCTGTAGATCTTTGTCATCTGGAAGCAAATCCAATAAATTCCAATAGTTAAACATTGACAAGTAAGTCTGAAGCGAAAAATGAGGCTGAAGGGAGTATCTCCATATGCTTCATGGCGAGCAGTATTCAACACAAACTGAAAAAAATGGGGAAACGTATCCCGTTTAATTTTGATTAATCCTTTCAGCCAAGGAAGGTGTTGGGTAATAGGGTGACGTCTGGATGAATTAAATAGCAATGGTCAAACAAAAAGGAGTGAAGTATGTTAGCACAAAAATATGACACATGTGAAACTATTGAAGTTGGTGTCCCAAAAATTCCGAAAATAGAAGTAGGCAAATTGTTGCTGTAAGAAACTTTACTGGAAAGAGCAAAATAAATTTGGAAAAGGCATCCACAACCACCTCTGAATATTCGTTTTGCTTAGAAGAATGCAGAAATGGACCTATAAAGTCTATAAATAATCTCTGTAGTGGATAAGACGCAATCTTTGATGAGAGGAGTCCGAAGTGAGATGTACCCACTGTAGGTTCTACATGCATGCACAAAACGTGCAATATCTGTATACATACCCAGCCATACAAAATATTGGTGAATCTTAATTTTCATCTTATACATACCTAAATGAGCTCAAATAGGAAAGGTATGAAAATAGTCCAATACCATCGGTACTAATTTCTGTGGTAATACACAAAATTTGCGAGTTCTAACCAGTTTGGTATAAATTATGTTCTGAAGCAGATATCCCTCGGGTGCACTCCCTTGTAAACACTGCTGATAAAGAGGAGCAAGTTTTTCATCACCCTGTTAGTGTTCTGCCAAGAAGAAAAGAATGCAGGAAAATCAATGGGCAAGGATGGTATCAAAGTGATACATGCTGAAGGTAGAGGTGTCTGATCTTCATGAAACATACACGAGTGTGCGTCGACCACTGCATTTCAGCTGCTAAGTATATGTATGACAGTGAATTGAAAAACACTCAAGTTAATGGCCCAGCGAGCAATTTTATCTGTTTTCCTAACATGAGGAAGTACCCAGGTAATAGCTTGATTATCGCATTCAAAGTGAAATGGACGGTGTTCTAGAAATTCTCAAAACCTATGACAAGCGAGCCGTACTGCCAAAGCTTCAAGTTCATAGACTGAATAGTTTCTTTCCATTGAAATGAGATATCGTGAAACACAAGCAATCTGTCTATGTGCATTTACTGGACCTTGTAGAGACACTGCGGCTACCGCGAAGCATCTGATTGGACGACAAATGATATAAAAAATTTGGCATAGCTAACACAGGAGGGTTCATGACCACTAGTTTCAGTTTCTCAGATGCCGGCTGTTCAAGAGGAATCCATTTAAATTTTGCATTTTTGCGTCGTGAGACATGCAATGATTCTGAAAATGTAGCAAAATTAGGTATAAATGTTGAAAATGAAGTTAACCATGCCAAGAAATGAAGCTAGTTGTTTTATATTTTCAGGAGGAAAATGCTGCAAAGCCAGGGTTCTCTCTGGATTGATTGAAATTCCTGCTGGGGAAATAATAGGAAATCTGAGATGTGGCAAATTTAATTTTAGGATTAACTGTAATATCTACCCATTGCAGATGTTGCAATACCTTAGGTAAATGGACTAGAGGAGTTTCAAAATTTGGTGAATAGATTACCAGGTCCTCAAGATAATTAATACAAATTGAAACTTAGTCATGAAACAAAGAATCAAGATACTGTGACAAAATCTGAGCACCTGTAGCAAGACAAAAATCTATTCGTTTGAATTGATATAACTTACTTGTGGTGCAGAAGGTGGTTAGTGGTTGTGAGGCATTGGCTAATAAGCCTGATTCAGGTCCAAAGTGGTGAAGACAGTGGCCCACAGAAGTAATGGGCAGCATCATGAATATGTGACAAAGGCATAGCATCTAGACTCAATTTTTTATTTAGTCTCCTATAGTCAACTAACAAACGAAAATCTCCACTAGGTTTAGGAACCAATAAACACTGACTAGAGTGTGGACTGGTAGAAGGCTCAATAATACCCTCTCATAACAGAATCTCAATTTTCCCATGTAAAATACGCAATTTAGATGGTGTAAGGCGGTATGGAGAAGCATGTTCTGTGGTTGTATCCATTAATTGAATTGTGCACTGTAAGTCTGTAATAGTACCCAATTTTTCAGTTTGTTAAAAATTTCCTAATTGTATAAGTTGGTCCCGATGAGAATTGTCCCAATGCAGTAATGGAAAACATTGTTCCTAGCATTCATGAACTATAGAAGGTAATGGATGTAAAGTGCCCAATGATAATAAATAATTTGGTGCCTGAAATGTTGGTACAAGAAACTTTAGAAGGCAACATATTGCCTCTTAAATGTTTGGCAATACATGAAAAAAAAAAAATAATAAATAAAAAGTAAGCATTTACAAAGTTGAAGGAGGTGCCAGAGCCTGTAAAAGTGTATGATAATCTGTCAAAAGGGTTTGAATTTGTTTCTGTTCCAATTCTGGTAATGTGTAAGTTTGATGTAATTGTAAAAGCTCTATATAGAAAGTCATACAACTCCGTACTCTACGACAGGATGATGTAGTATGGACTACAGCTTGTTCATCATAAAAATTCATGCCATTGAAATTGTGAAATTTGAAGTAAATTAAGTATTTCTTGTTTGGTGAAAATTTAATGTTACCTGGTTTTTTAACATTAAGTTTCACTAATAGTAACAAAGTGACTGAAGGGGCCAATAAATAAAGTGGGAGTCCCTTATATTTCAATAGAAAAATCAATTCATCCTTCCTAAGAAACTCAAAATTTGAAAACTACATTATAATGCCAAAACGAACATAAGTTTGCAAAAGTTAAAAAGAATATAAAAAACACTGAAACGAAGTACCACTCAAAAACTTTTGTTTTTACAAAGTCCTATATTTGTGATACAATTTTAAATCCCCATTAAACTATACTAAAATTTGTAGGTGTAGACTTCAGATCACCTTTAACAATCTGTAAATCAAGCAGAATTTTTTAAGTCATCCATCATAAATGGACAACCCACTTGACGTATCACACAAAAACAAAGGTGAAGAGTAAACTAATTCACAAAATCTCACCTCAGCATAGCCATTTAAAATTAAAAAAAAAAAAAAAACACAAAACAGAAAAGACAAAGTGTTTACATGTAATGTAAGGGGCAAAACCCCTATTTAGTTATGTATGTAAGGCACAAAACTGATATGTATTCAATAAAGACACCAAACTTTCAAGAAAAAAAAATTACATGTCAGAATATACAGGACATGACTACTAAATAGTCACCATTACAGGACAGCAATAAGGCACGTGTTTATTATTATTGTTGTTGTTGCTGCTGCTGTTCTTCTTCTTCTTCTTCTTATTATTATTATTATTATTATTATTATTATTATTATTATTATTATCTTTTTTTTTTTTTTTTGGTATAGCAGAATATGGCAACGATTCTATGTGGAAATAGTTACTAAGCTAATATATTTAGGAAAACGTAATTTGGAATAATTTACCAGTAACAGAAAACTGTTGTATACACTAGTTTCAGCAACTTGGTTGTGTAAAGGATGACCCAATTCTTGCTCTGTTTAACTTTAGCACTAGTAGTCATTATAATCATGTTATACATATACAGCTTATGTTATGCCATTAACAAAGATAGCTTTTGATTTAACATTTTTTAAGAAATATTCCTTTCCTGCGCTGTTATACTTTCTGCCTAAAGTTAGATTTACTGTAAATTAAACAAAATTTGCCCAGGCATTCTGTTGATAGGGACCATGGAAATATCTGAATTTATTCCTCCCTCGCTAATGTTACCATTTTGGTGCTGAGTTTTAGCCTTTTTGGTGTTCTAGAGTGGTAAGACCATATGAGGTTGCTAATAACTCAGGATTTATAAATTTCAATTACAAAGAAGATTAAATGATTCCATTCCACTTTTGTTTATTTCACTATTAGAATTTAAGTTACATGTCTGTCTTATATCTTTTGTTAAATATTATTAGTAATTAGAAACCACAATATAAAGTTTTTGTGGCACTTCGCTCCATTTAACTAAAATTTTAACTCTAATTTCAATGAGCTTGTAATAAAGCAGAAAGAATTTAGAATGGCCAAAATCAATAATTTTCCCTCAAAATTTATTTGCCCAAAATGTTACCTGTCATACAAGATGGCACCTACCTTGTGTTTCCCTCAATGCACTCACTATGTCATGTTCCGTGCAATGAACAATTGGAACTCACAATTTTTTTTTGAGTGGAGGGGAAAAATCCACCTTATGGACTGACCCGGGAAAGCCCGGAGTGTCGGGGTCTCCCATGTGGGCATACTGACTAAAAAAAAACCTCTCCACCGGTATTAGAAGGAAATAAGGAGAGACGGTACCGCATGATTGCACCCGCAGATTCGAGGTGATAATTATCTGACTTCAGAGCACAGTCAGAGAAGTGAATGCGGACTGGGAGACAGACTTGACCGAGGCCCAGACTGTCACCGCGGCAGATTCGGGATGAGGAATGAAGGACTTTGGGGGTGAAGGATGGAGTTAGTATTGGTTAACTGTTCTTACCCAGTCGTCATACCCAGGCAGGTCTTCATGCCTAAGGTTCAGAGGTTTCCGCGTATACTGAAAAGTGAAGTTGCTCGAGGCTCCGACTTCTTCTCCAGTAGGGCTCTCACTTCCTCCCTGAAGATGAGCCGGATGTTATTTTTTCTGCTGCTACTATTATTGCTTGGTGGAGAATCTCTGTGTGTTGAAGTGAAGTGGCATTATTCTGGTCCTGAAGCCGTTCCTCCAATGCCGTCAGCTTGGCCATAAGCATCAGAACCTCCATGTAGAGGTCCTGAATGACCTCACTTAGGCTCTGGATTTCCTGTAGCAGGTTGATTTGTGGTGATGGTACTGATGTCTGCATTGGCTGTGTAGGTGATGATGACCAGGCTGGTTGTGGTGATGTTTGCCTGGGGTAGCTGGGGCACTGGGCTTGCCTGCTGAAGTGTCCCGTACCTCCACAGGTGGCACAGAAGTGGCGACGATGGCAGAGGTCGTGCCCAGTGCACTCCGAAGTGTAGGCGTTGGTGCCATAGTAGTGGCATCTCGGCGGCAAAGAGCAGGCACAGCGGCGACCAAGTGCGAGTTTTGCTCCTGTCTGCTGCAGAAGTCCCCCTAATAAGAATAACCCTGATGCCAAAGCAGCATCTAGATCTGCTCGATCCTGTAGCTCCACTGCCCCAGTCGCAGATAATCCTAGTGGCCCTCAAACATGAAGACCGCGCAGCGACGAGGAGGGAGAGATCCTGAGGGACCCCCTGAACCACGGCACTGTACTGGGGTGGCAGCGAATGCTGTTGCAACCGCAGTGAAGATGTGCCACTTGCTGCCGGTGAAGCAGTGGCAGCAGGCAGTGTTGGTGTTGGCGAGCGCGGCGAAGAAGCAGCGCTCACTGGCAGTGAAGCAGCAGGCTACAGAGATGCCGGCAGATGCCGGAGAAGTGGTGACTGCTGAGGAAGCTGCTGGTCGGCATCTAGAAGTGAAGTCCTCACAATGTCTGTGAACAGATCTTATAAACCCTGCTGGGAGAGCATATAGTTTGATTCTTCACCACCAGCTGCCAAAGCTGCTTGGAGAGGTACGAGCAGTGCGCTCTATCCACTTTAATTAGAACTAGTGTAATAGCTCTAGAGTGTGCTACCAGGAATGTATGACTGGTAGTCGTTGGTCACTTTAGGGGTGATTTCTGGCTGCTATATGTTTGAAGCCAGCCGCCTCGGCTACATGGGGAAGCACTAGTTAGTGTCTGTATAGAGAGGTGTAAACCATGCATACAGTCAGGTTGCTATTGTGCTCATCTTTACCTTGCCTTTGGCTTTAAAATTTTCATTTGCAATGAATTTTGGTAATCTGAGAAGCCAAGAATATTAATGGTACATATGTAGACAGAAATGGGCAATTCATATTTTGTATGATAAGTTAGCTTTGAAAAAGTCGTCGATCTGATGGACGTCACAATTGCACACAGTGGGACAACTAGCAGATGCACATTTCAACCTTGAAGTTATATTTGGAGATGTTTAAGCAAAATCTGAAGAAATTTTTGCATTGACTGTTACCTTCACGAGTCTTGCATTTATTATTGTACTCCATTAACTAAGCAACAATCAAAACAACGGATTACTTTCATGAATCTACTTCAAAGAAGGTAAAGACAGTCCCTCATTAAACTCTTAGAAAAAGGGGTTATTGAATAATACTGCAGTGAGTTACTGACCCGATTTGAAAATAAGTTGAGAGAGAGAGAGAGAGCGAGAGA